>JBAIZL010000001.1:130834430-131089430 GCA_036971475.1 Prosapia bicincta
GATAGGCAATTTGGATACATCTCTTTATAGTCGACGTAAAATGACGCCCCACAGCCTTTACAGTACAAGCGTCCTTATTAAGTTGGATTTTTAGTAATATTTCAGCTATTCCGTATAAGAGTTTTAAAAGATCACATAATTTTTCTTTTATTTTAGGACTTTGAAAACAAATATGTATTGTTTAAATCAAACAAAGTAAATTTTTACTTATTGTTTTAACTCACTTGCTAAAAACCACTACTCACTGTTCGTGGAGGCAAGAGTAGCGAGTTTCTCAGCAGACGAGTTTCGCACTTGTTCAATGCCACGAGTCACGGACAAGACACAAGTTGGTGACGCTGGAAGTCTGGTCCGTGACTCACGCCATTGGCCAATGCCACGAGTCACGGACAAGGCACAAGTTGGTGACGCTGGAAGTCTTGTCCGTGACTCACGCCATTGACCAATGCCACGAGTCACGGACAAGGCACAAGTTGGTGACGCTGGAAGTCTGGTCCGTGACTCACGTCATTGGCCAATGCCACGAGTCACGGACAAGACACAAGTTGGTGACGCTGGAAGTCTTGTCCGTGACTCACGCCATTGGCCAATGCTACGAGTCACGGACAAGACACAAGTTGGTGACGCTGGAAGTCTTGTCCGTGACTCACGCCATTGGCCAATGCCACGAGTCACGGACAAGACACAAGTTGGTGACGATGGAAGTCTGGTCCGTGACTCACGCCATTGGCCAATGCTACGAGTCACGGACAAGACACAAGTTGGTGACGCTGGAAGTCTTGTCCGTGACTCACGCCATTGGCCAATGCCACGAGTCACGGACAAGACACAAGTTGGTGACGATGGAAGTCTGGTCCGTGACTCACGCCATTGGCCAATGCCACGAGTCACGGACAAGGCACAAGTTGGTGACGCTGGAAGTCTTGTCCGTGACTCACGCCATTGACCAATGCCACGAGTCACGGACAAGGCACAAGTTGGTGACGCTGGAAGTCTGGTCCGTGACTCACGCCATTGGCCAATGCCACGAGTCACGGACAAGGCACAAGTTGGTGACGCTGGAAGTCTGGTCCGTGACTCACGCCATTGGCCAATGCCACGAGTCACGGACAAGGCACAAGTTGGTGACGCTGGAAGTCTGGTCCGTGACTCACGCCATTGGCCAATGCCACGAGTCACGGACAAGACACAATTTGGTGACGCTGGAAGTCTTGTCCGTGACTCACGCCATTGGCCAATGCCATGAGTCACGGACAAGACACAAGTTGGTGACGATGGAAGTCTGGTCCGTGACTCACGCCATTGTCTAAGTGCGAAACCCGTCTGCTAAGAGGAATCAGTGAGTATTTTATTTCGCCAAGTGAATTAATATGTAAACGCCATAAGAGACCTCAAGAGGTAAAACCCAATAACTGCAAGTTTTATTTTTAAATGTTTTTCAAGATAAAAAGCAATTTTAACGCTTCAATAGAAACGTCAACAAACTTGTTGACAGCATGAGCAGCTCGACATAAATTAATTTTCTAAAGTTTATAATTTATAAATAGTTTACTTTAGAACTGTTTTTTTTTCAATTATACTGTTCCACATGAAAAACTGTTGACAAAAAGTTGACGTCACCTGCACTAGATAAGGTAGACCATCTGCCCAGCTTGTTACAACTTTCTAACGTCACACACGTTTTTCTTAGAAGAAACTAAAAACTATCAAGTAAATCTGTGCATATGAAAAAATAGGAGCATTTCTTTCTCTTTTCTTGTAGATGAAAAACGTGTTTCCTGGAATTGACGATGGTATATTTGAAAAGATTTATGTTAGGATCCCTTATTGGAAAATTCAATTTGATCTTAGTTGTTACTGAAGAATTTGTTTGTTACCAAAGGCGCAAATCTAGGTCTTGTAACAGTCTGTAATATGAATATTGTTCAATTTTCAAACAAAAATTGGTCAATCTTCCTCGTTGACCAAAATTTACTAAAATGTTTATTTCGTTACAAATCTAACGAAAATTCAATTTGAGTTGTAGTCTTTGTTTGGTGTTATTTATAATCTAAATTTTAATAAACTTTAAAGTTTGAAAGCAAATCCATTGCTTGGATAACTTTAATCATTTTAACCTCTATTGAGTGTGTTTTCAATATATATATATATATATATATATATGTGTGTGTGTGTGTGTGTGTGTGTGTGTGTGTGTGTGTGTGTGTGTGTGTGTGTGTGTGTGTGTGTGTGTGTGTGTGTGTGTGTGTGTGTGTGTGTGTGTGTGTGTGTGTGTGTGTGTGTGTGTGTGTGTGTGTGTGTGTGTGTGTGTGTGTGTGTGTGTGTGTGTGTGTGTGTGTGTGTGTGTGTGTGTGTGTGTGTGTGTGTGTGTGTGTGAGTGTGTGTGTGTGTGTGAGAGAGAGAGAGAGAGAGTGTGTGTGTGTGGAGAGAGAGAGTGTGTGTGTGTGTGTTTATGTGTGTGTGTGTGTGTGTGTGTGTGTGTGTGAGAGAGAGAGAGAGTGTGTGAGAGAGTGTGTGTGTGTGCGAGTGTGTGTGTGTGTGTGTGTGTCTGAGAGAGAGAGAGAGAGAGAGTGTGTGTGTGTGTTTTAAAGGAACGGTGTTTTATACGATAGATTTTGACAGTTTAAAACCCATCCGCAAAGACAACATGTTAATGCCTACCACAACTAAAGTGTTGAAAAACCATTTACTAAGTCTAAGGAAGCGTTTATCAAGGAATCCCAAGCAAGAAAAGTTAAAGGAACGAATCAAATGTAACTTACAAAAAAATATATTTTTACATGGAGACGAACAGTCCAAATAAACAAATCGGGTAGGATTGAATTGAATCTCGGACTTTCAGATGAAGCGTGTGAACACGTTGAATATTAAAGTCACAGATACTCGGTTTCAACAAATCAAACTGATGCTATGGTTACGCATGCACAGATGTAATAACAGAAATAAAACGTTTCTACACACTTACACAGTTCTTCCAGTAGTTGGTATTCTCTTCTGGCTTTGTAGAGTTTGCCTAAAGTACGCCATGTAGAGAAGACTGGAATTAGTAAGGCACAGCTGGAGCTAAAGTGTGTGGTGTCGGTATTTATGTCTCCCTGATTCGAGTATCCGCTTAGTCATCATTTTAAGTTATAGACCAGTGGACCGTGAGATTTTTAATCAAAACCTTAAAAGTCTATAAAGCGTAACAAGAAAACTGACTTAAAAGCGTTGTCGTTTATTTTTATGTCGAGCTGGTCAACATAAATGTGGTGCCATGATATCTCAGAGGGAACCCTCTACTACTATCACACTTCACAGCCTTTGTTTTGTAAAAAACAAAATTTGTTAGTTTGAATTACTGTAGATACACAATATCAAGAGCACAGTGGTACAATATATTACAATGAAAATACTGGAAAGAACCCCAATACCACAAAACTAATCAAAAATAACAAATAAAACAAGTTACTTACGATTTAACCCTTATGTACACTTTGATGGCTATGTCATCATCATAGTAACTCAAAGACTCATCATAAACATCATGGATTCTCATCATCATGGTTTGTAACTTCTTGTTTGCTAGATTGTAATTTTTAATAAGTCCCTCTGATGATGATGTCATGGTCATCGAAATGTACATAAGGGTTATTTATGTTAATAATAATTTAATCTTAAGTAACTTGTTTTATTTGTTATTTTTATGGTATTGTGGCTATTTCCAATATTTTTATTGTAACACTCTAAATACAATTAAGAGAAAATTTTAAAAGAAAATAGACAGAAGGGGAAACATCAAAATATAATTAAAGCTTTAAAAACAAAATTAACAAACTCTACAATGACTATAAGGAAAGAATTAAGATATATTTCTAAAAGGGAATTTAAACAAGTTGAAAAAGATATGACTAAAACCTGAACACAGTTTTAAAAAGAAACCGATTGTTACAATGTTTTTGTTGTAACATTTCGATGTTACGAGAAAGTGGGACACGGGATATGGGTTGTCAGTAGAAAACAAAGTTAACTGGAAGAACTTGTTAAGCCTTGTTGAAACAAAATTTAGACTCAGATAAAACCCTTTGAAAAAATGTGGAATACGTAAGACTTGTAGAACGAGGTGAAGCCTTGAGAGTGAAACGTTCTGGGACTAAAGTTATACAGTGGAAGGACAAGTAATCCCCTGAAGAAGAAACGTATAAAGAATGTTGAAAATGTTGATGCATTCACACAAAAAACCAACGGAGTGAAATAAAAAGCAATACATACAAGTTGTAAAATTAAAAGATAAAAACAAAAACTTGAATGATATCTTACTAAACTTTATGGGAAAGAAGAAATATAAATTGTCTCGCTATTTAGTAATTGCAGATATCAAGAATTAAGTAGGCAAAGCTTATGGCCAGCCTGTATCAAGGACGAACAAGATAGTACACCCATGATTGCACTGACTTTTGTGAGATCAGCTGTAATAAAGTTACGGAAAAGGGTATTTCTAACTGCAGCATTTTTTTTGCGTGAGTGTTTAAGAAACGTTTGACCACCTTTAATTGATTGTAACTAATTTTGCTTTCCAAATGATTAAAATTTACTTTTAATCCTTGTTGGAAGCTGAAAAATGGCATAGGCTTAATTTTAAACATACGACATATTCAAAGTATTGTAAAATAACTATAAGAAAAATCGCCAGTTTTTGCGACAGTTGTTTTGTGCTGTAGTGTTTTATTAGGGTAACTTAGGGCGTGACAATTTTTTCTTAGTAGGCGAAACTATTCCGTGCCTTTACATGAGGAATAAGAATGTATATTTTTTTTTAATGAAAAATCTTAAATATTAAAAGTAGTTATATTTAAAAGAACTTAAGGAACAAAGCATTGATCTGGGTTTCGTGAATGACGAAATATTTCGAAAATTGACTTGGAATTTATTACGTTACTTCCCCGTACTGTGATTTTCCTCACGTTTAAAGCACACGAAATCTAGGAACACTATAAACCCTGTTTACTCGGGCCCATTACCCCTTGATTAGTCTACAAGCACAGCTTGTCATGTCGTGTTGTGACGTACCATGATTACAACACCTGATCGGTTAGTAATCAAGTAAATTAATTTCTAAATACATGTACTAGTCTTTTATTGGTGTTGAATAGATTAATTATTTTTGTATATTTTAAGATAGTCTTTTTTTAATTAAAGTCATGAAAAAGATTATAAATAAAAATCTGACTAAAAAGGGGTATACAGAAGGCATAAGGAATCACGAGTCTCGTTGAATATTAAAGGAAATAATATAACTTACTTCTAATATACAATATAGAGAGTAATATAACCTACACTAGAAATAACACCAGATGTATGAAACAGTTACTACATAATTTGATCAATCTACTATATGTTTGAATAAATAGGAAATTCAATTTCAACATCATTTGAAAAGAAATAACTTAAACAACACTTTTATCAACCTAATTCCTACTTTTATCAATAAAATAAAAATCCTTTTTATTAAATAACAATAATTATAAAATAAATCAACATAACCTATGGGTTAAAACAGCTGTTCTACAACATAACCTATAACATAAAATCAGCTGTTTCATGAAATCATATGTTATAACTTATTTTAAGCCAAATGAGAAAAAATAACTATTTTGCATATCTTACCCCTATCCTGAATAGTTTTTCTCCTATATAAAACTAAAATTAAATCATTAAATTTAATAACTGAAATAATATTTGAAACAAAACTGTATTAACAGCAATTTCCATCCACTACAAGTTTAAACAATTGTATTTGACCTTGAGTGAATGAGTAAAAGGTATTTTATTAATGATTGAAGATTTGAACAAGAATATACATTGAGAGTGTAAACTAATAGAAGGAATTGAACAACTACAGCTTCTGTTCTCTGTGTACTATACAGCTTTTTGGTATGTTAGTGCACTTGTTTTTAAAATTAGCTTATAAACTTTAAACAAAATTTATTTAACAATTTTGAGCAACTAATTATTTGTCACAGAAGCTTGCAATCAATAGACTATTTATCCATATAACTCCACTAATGCCAGAGACACAACCAAGACAGGGTATATATATCCCTCCCAAAAATATCTGAAGTAAAAATAAATTATTAAATTTAGTTATTGAATTAATATTTTAAACAAAAAATATTAAAATATAGTGTCATCCATTAGAAGTATTTGAACTTGAGTGGATGAATAAAAAGTATTTTAGTAACGATTGAAAATTTAAACAATATAGGCCCTATATATATATATATATATATATATATATATATATATATATATATATATATATATATATATAAAAGGAGAGCGTGGAATTATAGAAGGAATTAATAAGATTCACAAATTAACAACTAAGTGAAGACAAAAACATCTGCTAACGTAAATCTACCTTTATCGGAAAATTTCAGGTGAATATTTTAGACATGGAGAAAGAGCAGCACTCTCGTATACAAGCTATGGAAATGTAAAGATAGGGGAATTGTAATTTATTCTCCTCAGAAATCCAAAGCTGAGACGCCAACACGTTATGAATCACTTTCATGAAAAAAGCTTTTCTTATAAGCTGCCTCATAAGAAGTTACAGCTCACTGACAAAATTTATGATACAAATCTAAATAATATTACTCTCAAGGACTATTTTACTAGGGGAAAGCGCCAAAAAAATTATTTTAAAGTTAGAAAAAAAAGTGTTAAGAATAGTTTGATTTATGTTGAATGTAATTAGGCAAGTTGGTTTTAGATATTTCAAGCAAGATAAAAACAACTTTTAATAAAATTGATCTTTGAATTGACAGGCTCATTAACTTGGATAATTATTTTTATTAATTTATGTGGTTTTGAATTTTTATACCTTAAAAATACAAATAAAAAGAATAAATTTTGTACGCTTGTAACATTAGACAAAGACAGATGAGGCGAGAAGGCTAAAGAAATCCAACGACATTTGTTTAATCATGCCTCCTAGATTTACTGGGTGTGATATAAAGCTGTTTTACGCAGTTCCCCAATGCGGTTGTCTTATCGAAAGATTTGTTTTATTCGGAAACTTTATTGGTGCGAACAATGTGGCCGCAAATAGACGAAAGTTACTTGAGAAACATAAATTACGTTGTGGGCGTGAGAAATGGTTGTGCTTTAGAGGTCTTTTGTAAATTCTGAAAAAACATTTGTGCTGATCGGAAGGGAATAATAATATAACGTTAGGTTTTATAAGAAACCACTAATAAAAACCACATAATACTAAAGATCAAAGTAATGTAAAATCGGGCCAGACCACAATAAGAATGCGGTTTACAGGCCGTTATGGAGAGAACACAGAAACTTTGGAACAATATTACAAAATGTTGTTGGAACAGGTTGTAAATCTACAGGCATAAAAATAGTTGAAGGCTATTTTGGATATTTAACTAAGTTTTTGTATAACTGCGCATTTTATGGTATTAGACACCTGGTATATGGTATATGGTCATATGGTATATGACATCCTGTGCCATATTGGTGTTGATAATGGACAAGGGTGTCGGAGATAGTGAGGATCATGGCTCACGTGTTCAGCGATGCTATCTAAACACATAGTTCTAACGGGAGCTCGGTAGGTGTTTACTCGCTATCCTATGGTGTAAGGGTGCGGTCAGCACAAGTGGGTCGCGGTGGAGGTTTAGGTCGCAGTCACACCCATGTAAATCAAACATACTGTAACATACGAAGCTGAACATAACGGGTAGGTCGAGGTGGAGGTGGAACGCGATGCCTTCCAGGATGGTGACATCGCTCCTTCTTGAAAGCAAACTGATTTGAGTTTACATGGACGCTACCGCGTCGTCTAGCGGGCTGCTTCGCTCTGATTGGTCCGTTCAATCGTCCCGACCCTTCCCCGCCCCAACACGCCAAGTGAGGGAACTTCTACTATCAAAATCGGTAGTGCAAAAGCTTTTCCTCGGATAAAATCGGTGTGGGATGAAAGTTGTTGTGAGAAAAGCAGATGTCCAACTGAGGAGCAATACTTTCGAGTAAGATGAGTGAATGCCTCCGCTGTCATCCTCATTTAGGAATGTAGTCGTTCGGTGTATCTTTTATTTCAGTAAAAAGGTAGTGGTATTCTCCTAAATTAAGTCTTTTCTGGTTTATTGGATGCACTGGAAATCCCCTACTATCTAATAAGCGATGATACCTATCATCCACCAATTACCTTCCGCAGACATGTCGTCACTACTTTCGCTCGAATCAAATAACATCACGAACAAAATATGCTCTTACAGCAGAGAACACCTCACTACAGTAGTCTGAGCTTGGCTAAGCAGTCCATAGAGAGTCCAAGAAGAAGAAGGCTAACCAAGGAAGAGGCAAGATAACATCTTGGTTTACTAAATTCAATTAAATCTTCTCTTTCAACACCTCATTTATTAAAATCTAATTAAGTTAACGATTTATTCTTCTACTTTTGTCTGTAAAATCGTAACTCTCTAACGAATTGTTTTGGGGGAAAATAATATCTTAAACGTATATAATTACACCAAAAACTGAGCTTAGCTTGAGAGCAAAGACAACAATTAAATCATAATTAATTACAAATAATTTATTTTCTCTTGCGGGTTTCAATGAAAAAACCATCATCAGTTAGTATAACTACACAATATCTAAACTATAACTGTAAACTAATTATAGTAAGACGTAGACGCCTACAAGAAAATAACTCATCTGCCATGAGCTGTGGTAGATTATCATTTATTTATAACGTTCATAAAGTGTAGTCATTGATAAACTTAATGCATCTACACCAACATTAGCTCAGTTTCCAAAAACTCCCAGCCTTGCGTATTTTGGTCGCCTTACATTATTCGATCAGTTGTTAATTTGCTTTATCGTCAATCTTGCGCCAAACAAAGCCCTTAACGAACAATGAGCCGTTTGAAAAATTCAGTTAATATATTTTAATTTTTATTTTAGAAAAATACGATATTCATATTGTCTGCATATCGTAAAAGACATGTATAATGCCTCCGACGAAACCTGTAAGGACAGATTGTTCTTATTAAACTGAGAAGCCCTCATTCATTCGTCCCGATGAGGAACACCGAATTGTCTACTAAGCAACAGGAGGACGCCATTTTGAAAACAATCACTTGCATTCGTGCAACAAATCATTGTTGTGTCCACAACGGAGAAGCTATTTAAAGAAGTGCCACTGCGAGGGAGAAGCAGACAGATCAATCCCATCCCATAGGGGAGATAGGGCTTTATTGGCTTTTAGACGATTGTCTTGAACGGAACAGTTAAAAAGTCTTGGTACTTCTAAATATAAAATGGAGTCTTTGCTCGTTTTCATTCTTGATCTGTTTGTGTGTCCTCTTTTTGTAATTTATCAAATATTTGGATACTTCCAAATTTTTCTGTACATAAAACCGAACATTTAAAATAGTTATAGATTTGTGCGTGCGCGCGTGTTTGCTTTTATCTGAGCACACGCAAGTGCGTATAAACTCCAGCTGGATTTGTGGTTTGTAAAATAATCACAAATTAATGAAGTATATATGACATACAATGTAATAAGTTAAAATTTATATCTGAGAAAAATTACATTATTTTAGGATTATGTATTTATTTATTTTTAGGAATATATATTTAGGAAAATTTATATTACATTATTACTAGGATATGTCAACGGTAATTATAATGATCTAATAGATTGATTTGTTAATGACTTTAGTTCTATTTATGTATTAAACTCATTTATTATGGTCTATTTAATGAAAATTTAAACGTGAAATTTACAAAAATGGCATATTGTTGAATTTAAAATTAAAAACATAGAGTTTTAACAATAAATAAGCTTATTTATTGTGTTCTAGTCGAGTTCTTGATGATTTTATTTTATAAATAAAATGATTTCGTGTTACACTTCTTGCGACAACTGTTTTTCTATATTTCAAAGTATCACAACATATTAGTTTGTCTGTGTTTTTGTTCTGTTATTGTCGCGTCTTAAACAGAACGCGATAATTAACGTCCCTAACTGAATTAGAACACATTTTCTTCCCCAGGGGTTGATATTTTTCCTTGTACTCTCTTGATGAGTTGTATTATCTACAATGTTTTGAAAGCCCGCCTTGAGATAAACAAGGAAAACAAATTGCCATTTTCACATTGTTACCCTCAACGCTCCCCCCACTGAACCGACAAAACTGTTATGATTTATTTTTTTGCGATCTCTGTCGAGTCGAATGCTTTAGCCTTGAGAGTATCGATGTGGTTTTCAGGATGGAACAGAAACCAAACAAGGCGAGGCGTGTCAACTGAGCCATTACGAGAGCGAGTGACGAGTGTCAAGTACACTCACGCCTCTCTGTGAAAGCGTAAGCCACTGCACAGCATGTAGGGGAGAGAATCGGACGTTTCTGTAGGGCCCTCGAGCGTCTCCGAGGGAAAGTGAGTCTGACTCGGCAAAGAAACTTCGCCTTCTTTCATTCGTCCTCCACATTTAGAAATATCTTTGGTTGCTGGGAAGAAAATCTTGGCATCGTTATATATAAAGTAAAATCTACTGATTTACAGGATAACGTATCAACGCTCACCATAATAGAAGGTCTAAAGAAAGATTTAATGGATAACATAAGTGCTTTAAAAAATTAATTCATTAAAAATTCCACTGCTTTTAAGAAAGATTTAATGGAAAACATAACTGCTTTAGAAAACATATTAGTAGACACTTCAACTGCTCTGTAGAGCAAACTATATTATTAAATAAGTTAAAGGAATATATTAAGAATTAAGAAAGTAAATTAAGTCGTTTGAAAGATACTTCAAGAATAAAGTAAGTTAATTAGTTGCCAATTCCAGCGAATTCTAGAGTAAATTAGCTGCTACATTCAGTAATATAGAGAGTAAACTCCAGTAATTACAGTGAGTTACAGAGTGAGATAACTAACAGTTTATAATCTAGAATGGAAGAACAACTGCGGGCTTTGAGTAAACACTTGGTTATGTCTGAGACTAAGTGGAGAAATATTCCCCTATCCCTTTTATCCCTTCTATCTCCAAAATGCTATGTGGGGAAATCCAGGAGAACATTATGATGACTAAGCGAACTAGTGTCTTCACATTCGATGGGAAGATGCTTTGGGAGAGCTACAAAACGCTATTTGAGGCGCCTTTGCTTAATAGGGGCTCACCGTCAAACAAGGCCTCCACGTTGTTTTTGGCGTTACGTTGATATGATCTGGACGTGCTCCAGACGGTTCCAATTGACAACGTGTTGGACGACAGTGAGATTATCAAACGCCTGGAGATGAGATGGCCACCTACGCCTGGAGCGGCTGTTATCGCTATTAGTTGAAAAGCCGGATTCAAAATCCCGAAGAAATTCTTCAATAATTTGAAGCCGATTCTTGGAGATCCCGGTTAGTGTGGGATTACTATGCCGCACTATCAAGTAAAGCCTAGCTACCGGTGACTAATGATGTGTGCCAGAGTTTAGTGACAATTCCTCGATTTGCTTGGTGAGCTATAGATACAGCAGGCAGTGAAGCTCGCCCGTCTTAAGACAGTGAACGACGTTCTAACGCAGGATATGAGGTTGAGACTGTTATGAACTCCGTTAGACTCCATTCTCAGATTCGTGCTACAAACACGGAGAATCATCCAGCGCGACGGACGAAATTATAAAGAGAGTATTAGACATCTTGAAAAAACGGAAGAAAGAAATTCGCTGTTGGAACTACGGGGAAATAGAACTTCCTGGGAGAAAAATATAGGGCCGATCACTTAGAGAAGGGGCAACAGGAAACTAAGGAGGCCTAATGGGAAGGAGAGACAACTCATTGTCAAAAGGCCTTACATACAAGCATTAGGGTTGCATCGCTTGCAGGAGGCTCGGATAGTCTATACGTAGACGGAGGATGCATGAACGACTAAGAAATCTGCTGATAGATAACGGTGCAACTATAACTATCATACGCTCAAATGTATTTCCCATAGTAAGAATATTTCGGTAACGTCACGTGTTTTAAGGACTGCTACAGGGAACGCAGAAAATGATAAGGGGAGTTAGTCGCCTCCTTGGAAATCGCGATCTGCAGCTTGGACCATCGAATATTGTACAAGGCCATTATATAAGGATTCCTTCTGTGAATGGATATCATAGCAGAATATAAATTTGAAATGGACTTAGAATTGTAAGTTCTGTCTATTGGGAAGGAAAAGATTTCACATGGAAAAGATCACTGCGACATGGCAAAAATCAATCGGCAAAAATTACGCACTGCTCCAGTCTTCAGTTACCCAAGATCTGAAGCCAAGACTATTCTTGACACAGCCGCTAGCTACACAGTGATCGGAGGTGTTGAGTCATCGGATTCTTCAGCAAATCACTGTCAAAACCCGGACTCAATTACCGAGTGACCAAAAGGGAGCTCCTAGCCGTTGCCCCCATGGAGCATATTAATAGGTATTTGTACGGCGGGAAGTTTCTTTTAAGGGCTGGTCTATTCTCTAAGACTTGCCTGCCCTCGATGCTTTTATCTACTTACATTTCCGTCTCTTTCATTTAGCAGATATCGTGTTGATCGCAAAAAGGCTCCATCTGCTCTGAGTTAATCTGTGTTTAGCTCTCTGTGTATTGACTCACTGTAACTATGACGACACCTGGGTAACTCTTTGACAGATTGCCGACGTGTGTCATTTCACTTTTTACTATGCTTTAGTTCTTCAAACAGTATAACGTGTACGCCTATTATTTACAGCGACCGAGGGAATACAAATTGAAACATTGACATGTTAATATCAGAATTTGGTTTTAATCGACTTTTTATTAAAACAAAATATATGTCACTCAATGCGATATAATAAATTTCTGATCTAGGAAATACAGAATTCTAATATTTAATTGTTTTTGAAAAGGTGAAAGTTAAATTTGGAAAAAACATATTTTTTTTAATTTATGGTGCAAGGATTGATAATTGTAAACATTTTGGAAAGTAGAAGTTGTTAGTTTAAAATTGTTCAAGTACAGTGATTTCATATCTATTAAAATTATGTATGGCCTTATGTATCTGTATGGCCTTATGTATCTGTATGGCCTTATGTATCTGTATGGCCTTATGTATCTGTATGGCCTTATATATCTGTATGGCCTTATGTATCTGTATGGCCTTATGTATCTGTATGGCCTTATGTATCTGTATGGCCTTATGTATCTGTATGGCCTTATATATCTGTATGGCCTTATGTATCTGTATGGCCTTACGTATCTGTATGGCCTTATGTATCGGTATGGCCTTATATATCTGTATGGCCTTATGTATCTGTATGGCCTTATGTATCTGTATGGCCTTATGTATCTGTATGGCCTTATGTATCTGTATGGCCTTATGTATCTGTATGGCCTTATGTATCTGTATGGCCTTATGTATCTGTATGGCCTTATGTATCTGTATGGCCTTATGTATCGGTATGGCCTTATGTATCTGTATGGCCTTATATATCTGTATGGCCTTATGTATCTGTATGGCCTTATGTATCTGTATGGCCTTATGTATCTGTATGGCCTTATGTATCTGTATGGCCTTATATATCTGTATGGCCTTATGTATCTGTATGGCCTTATGTATCTGTATGGCCTTATATATCTGTATGGCCTTATGTATCTGTATGGCCTTATGTATCTGTATGGCCTTATGTATCTGTATGGCCTTATGTATCTGTATGGCCTTATGTATCTGTATGGCCTTATGTATCTGTATGGCCTTATGTATCTGTATGGCCTTATGTATCTGTATGGCCTTATATATCTGTATGGCCTTATGTATCGGTATGGCCTTATGTATCTGTATGGCCTTATGTATCGGTATGACCTTATGTATCTGTATGGCCTTATGTATCTGTATGGCCTTATGTATCGGTATGACCTTATGTATCTGTATGGCCTTATGTATCGGTATGACCTTATGTATCTGTATGGCCTTATATATCTGTATGGCCTTATGTATCGGTATGGCCTTATGTATCTGTATGGCCTTATGTATCGGTATGACCTTATGTATCTGTATGGCCTTATGTATCTGTATGGCCTTATGTATCGGTATGGCCTTATGTATCTGTATGGCCTTATGTATCGGTATGACCTTATGTATCTGTATGGCCTTATGTATCTGTATGGCCTTATGTATCTGTATGGCCTTACGTATCTGTATGGCCTTATGTATCGGTATGGCCTTACGTATCTGTATGGCCTTATATATCTGTATGGCCTTATGTATCTGTATGGCCTTACGTATCTGTATGGCCTTATGTATCGGTATGACCTTATGTATCGGTATGGCCTTACGTATCTGTATGGCCTTATGTATCTGTATGGCCTTACGTATCTGTATGGCCTTATGTATCGGTATGACCTTATGTATCTGTATAGCCTTATGTATCTGTATGGCCTTATGTATCTGTATGGCCTTATGTATCGGTATGGCCTTATATATCTGTATGGCCTTATGTATCTGTATGGCCTTATGTATCTGTATGGCCTTATGTATCTGTATAGCCTTATGTATCTGTATGGCCTTACGTATCTGTATGGCCTTATGTATCGGTATGGCCTTATATATCTGTATGGCCTTATGTATCTGTATGGCCTTATGTATCTGTATGGCCTTATGTATCTGTATGGCCTTACGTATCTGTATGGCCTTATGTATCGGTATGGCCTTATATATCTGTATGGCCTTATGTATCTGTATGGCCTTATGTATCTGTATGGCCTTATGTATCGGTATGACCTTATGTATCGGTATGGCCTTACGTATCTGTATGGCCTTATGTATCTGTATGGCCTTACGTATCTGTATGGCCTTATGTATCGGTATGGCCTTACGTATCTGTATGGCCTTATGTATCTGTATGGCCTTACGTATCTGTATGGCCTTATGTATCGGTATGGCCTTACGTATCTGTATGGCCTTATGTATCGGTATGGCCTTATATATCTGTATGGCCTTATGTATCTTTATGGCCTTATGTATCTTTATGGCCTTATTTATCTGTATGGCCTTATGTATCTGTATGGCCTTATATATCTGTATGGCCTTATGTATCTTTATGGCCTTATATATCTGTATGGCCTTATGTATCTGTATGGCCTTACGAATCTGTATGGCCTTATTTATCTGTATGGCCTTATGTATCTGTATGGCCTTATATATCTGTATGGCCTTATGTATCTTTATGGCCTTATATATCTGTATGGCCTTATGTATCTGTATGGCCTTACGTATCTGTATGGCCTTATGTATCGGTATGGCCTTATTTATCTGTATGGCCTTATATATCTGTATGGCCTTATGTATCTGTATGGCCTTACATATCTGTATAGCCTTATGTATCGGTATGGCCTTATTTATCTGTATGGCCTTATGTATCTGTATGGCCTTATATATCTGTATGGTCTTATGTATCTGTATGGCCTTATATATCTGTATGGCCTTATGTATCTGTATGGCCTTACATATCGGTATAGCCTTACGTATCTGTATGGCCTTATGTATCTGTATGGCCTTATATATCTGTATGGCCTTATGTATCTGTATGACCTTATGTATCGGTATGGCCTTATGTATCTGTATGGCCTTATATATCTGTATGGCCTTATGTATCTGTATGGCCTTATGTATCTGTATGGCCTTATGTATCTGTATGACCTTATGTATCTGTATGGCCTTATATATCTGTATGGCCTTATGTATCGGTATGGCCTTATGTATCGGTATGGCCTTATGTATCTGTATGGCCTTATGTATCGGTATGACCTTATGTATCTGTATAGCCTTATGTATCTGTATGGCCTTATGTATCTGTATGGCCTTACGTATCTGTATGGCCTTATGTATCTGTATGGCCTTATGTATCTGTATGGCCTTATGTATCTGTATGGCCTTATGTATCTGTATGGCCTTATGTATCTGTATGGCCTTATATATCTGTATGGCCTTATGTATCTGTATGGCCTTATGTATCTGTATGGCCTTATGTATCTGTATGACCTTATGTATCTGTATGGCCTTATGTATCGGTATGACCTTATGTATCTGTATAGCCTTATGTATCTGTATGGCCTTATGTATCTGTATGGCCTTACGTATCTGTATAGCCTTATGTATCTGTATGGCCTTATGTATCGGTATGGCCTTACGTATCTGTATGGCCTTATGTATCGGTATGGCCTTACGTATCTGTATGGCCTTATGTATCTGTATGGCCTTACGTATCTGTATGACCTTATGTATCGGTATGGCCTTACATATCTGTATGGCCTTATGTATCTGTATGGCCTTACGTATCTGTATGGCCTTATGTATCGGTATGGCCTTACGTATCTGTATGGCCTTATGTATCGGTATGGCCTTATATATCTGTATGGCCTTATGTATCTTTATGGCCTTATGTATCTTTATGGCCTTATTTATCTGTATGGCCTTATGTATCTGTATGGCCTTATATATCTGTATGGCCTTATGTATCTTTATGGCCTTATATATCTGTATGGCCTTATGTATCTGTATGGCCTTATGTATCGGTATGGCCTTATTTATCTGTATGGCCTTATGTATCTGTATGGCCTTATATATCTGTATGGCCTTACGTATCTGTATGGCCTTATGTATTTGTATGGCCTTATATATCTGTATGGCCTTATGTATCGGTATGAGCCCGTATATTTGTATGGAAGAAGAAAATAATAGTTTCTAGTTCCTATTTTAAAACTGGCGTTTTTAAAATTAGAAAGCAAAATATTTCAATATAAAGTCAGTAATTTTTTAAATTATGTTTAGTTGATTGTAATATCTATATGGATTTATATGTCGTTAATTAAATGGTAATTTAATAAATTAATTGCCAACACTGAAGAAGATTCCAGTTTGGCAAAGCGAAAAAAATATTTTAAAATTAATTCAAGCTTGTTTAGATGCCTATATTGTTTCTTATTTGTTGTAACCATCCAGATCTGATAATACACAGCTCTGGACTTTATCTTCTTTTTCAGTCATCAAATGTTTATTACCTTTGGTTTTCCATTTTGGTTGCTCATAGAGATGCATTTGAATTTACTGATTTGATCTATTGATTAGTTATTTAACTCACTGAGCAAGGAGGTTTTGGTCAGGATTTCCGTCAGTACATCTGTGATACATCTTCCAAAAAACCAAGGCACTCATTACCAATACTAGAGAAATTCTTATTTAGTTACTGTCTTATCCTTCGAACACTGCACTTTAATTATAAAACATTTCTTGAAATTATTCCGGATCATCTTGCACAAGGATCCTTGAGGGCTAAGCTCAATCCTAAAGCAAACGTTACTAAAATGGTTACTGTATCGTCCCAGTCGTTTGGAGATGTAGGTCCTCGTACAGTCTAACATACCTTGTTAAGTCGGTAGTTGCCCTGACCCTCATCTTAAGCTCACGTTGTTGAGGCTAGTGAGAGGTCAAGAGTGACGTGCATATCTGTACGGATTGGAAGGTACACAGGTGTTGTGCGAAGGTTGAAACAAATTAGGATGCCCTCAACTTCAATAATTCCGAAAAGTGTTGGTATCTCGTCTTGATGGTCAAATCTCCTTCGCTAACCTTGCCCTCATCTACCAAACACCCCCCCCCCATCTTGTAAGTCGTTATGAGGCACAACTCCCCGACCTTCGCACACTTACTCAACCTACCTTCTCGCCACTACGCCTGGCTGTTGTGTCTTTATGAATATCACAGTGTGAACTTCTTAAATATATATATATATATATATATATATATATATATATATATATATATATATATATATATATATATATATATATATTTATTTATTTATTTATATATATTTATTTATATATATATATATATATATATATATATATATATATATATATATATGTGTGTGTGTGTGTGTGTGTGTGTGTGTGTGTGTGTGTGTCTTACATCGCTAATATTTAGAAAGGCTTCTATATTCTTCTAACTATCTTTTGTTAAATCTGCTTCCAACTTTATTAGTCTATTTTCCTCTGTATTTTAAGGCGTATACCGTATTAAATAAAATTGTACGCTTAATCTAAGGGACTATGATTGTGTATATTAGCCTAATAAGAAACAGGCGTAACGCCTCTAGATATTCTTTCAGGAGAGGATGACATTCCAGGAATGAGTGGGAGACAATATTCCCTAAGATAAGATCCTCTATATTAAATACCATTATAACGCATATTATTAGGCACAAGTTGAGAAAATAAGAGAATTAAATTTTTTAGTTATTTAAATACACTCCCAATTTAATAGTATTCAATGAATATTATATTCAAGTACTTGAAAAATGTGGTGTTTATTTAGAAACAGGTTAAAGGATGTATAAAATAAAAAACTCTTTTAAAGAATTAAAATTTTCGTTTTCATAAACTGAGATTCTACAAAGGAATAGTGAATCTACGGGACTTTTTTCAAAGTTCGTTAAGAACCTCGTCTTCTATTACAGTGATCTCTCGTAGATTTAAATCACAGATGGTCATTTACGCGTTTCTCAGAAATATCATTTTGCTAAAACGGTGCTGGGCACATTGTACAATCTTTCATTGCAATTGTAAACGTACGAGTATACATATCACCCGCGCTCAAATTTACTGTAAAATCATTTTATAAGTGAAAAGGTTTAGAATTAAAATATTTCAATCTATGTTGAGAGATTGAAATTTGCTACGAAACTAGCCAAATCGTATGTTAGCTCATACAACACTAAAAGGATATTTTATATTCCCTCTAAGGGAAAAGTTTACCCACAAAATCCCACCCCTTGCTGAGCCTTAAATGAATTTACCGAGTCGTATCTAATGAGTTTAGGGGACGTTTTGTACAATACAGGGCGGTTTTAAATTCTTCTACAATAACTTTAATCATTCGTTTAATAAGTGTTTTTCAATCTTTTTCAACGGTTGCTTTCTTAGCAAGGTAAAGTATATTTCGGGACTCCCCAATCTCTACTGATGAGCGTACTCCTTACGAAAAATAAACCTGTGGTCATTATCCATAAACGAAAACAACTTTGATTTATTTCCATTGCTTCAACTTTATATTGGAGACGCGGGCCCTGAGATGTACATCAAGTCATAAAATTTGTCTTGTAAAAAAGATTTTGTCATTATTTCTCGGCACAATAACTTACAGAAAACACTGGGTTAAGTTGAATCATAAATCCATTTTGAAATGCAGATACAGACAGAGCAAAAAAACTAACTTAAACGAGATTAAGTTGGAATTATGTGCTGAGGGAGTGTTACACTTGGAATTAAGTCTTTTACTTTGGATACCTTTTGGTTAACTGAAAAACAGTATCCACACAGAAGCTTTGAAATTTTCATTGAAAATTTATTCCTTATTCCACTTCCCACTTGTGTGCGAGATGAAGTGTACGTCAATGGCTCAAATAAATGGCAAACAAAGAAATCGCCTAGATTTAGAAAATTGTCTAATTCTCTGGATATCAAGAACGGATCCGCGATGGGAAAAAACGGTCAACAAGAAACAGATGCAATCATCCCCTTAATGAATAGTTGTGTAACCTTTAATTAACCATTTCTTTATTTACGCAGCTGCATTAAATACTACATAAATTGTTTTGAACCAGAACAATTTTATTTTGAAAATAACTGCAATTGACGACCGCTGAATAAAAGCTTCGCGACCCCCTTGGGAGTGGGAATCACAGATTGAACGAGTAATATAACAACATTTTTTTAAAGTCAATGACTTAGGCCAACCAAAAAGAAATTATTTTAGTTACTTTGTATCAAATAATTACAATTAATATAAATAAAGTAACATAATCTATGCGTTAAAACAGCTATTCTACCACATAACCTATAACATAACTTGCAGCTTTTGTATTGTACATCTTATACTATATTTGGGCACATAGTTAACAACTACTCTATGAAAAATAACATACCACAGAACAGAAATACACCACAGACTCACACCAACACAACACACCTGAGCAACAATCTTGTCAGTGACTACCAGCATTAAATAATGCGCTGACCTATGCTGAATAAATCAGTAAGTATTGGTTGTTTGCCCAATTAATACAAAAAAAATCTATAACATAAAATCAGCTGCTTTTTAAAATCATATGTTAACACTTATTTAAGCCAAATAGGGTGAAATCACTATATTGCATACCTTGCCCGTTTTATGAAAAATTTTTTTCACTCTTTAAAACTAAAAATGAGTTCATTATTCAATTTAATTAATGAATTAATATTTGAAAAAACTGTATTTACATGGATTGTCATCCATTACAAGTTTTAAAAAAATTATTAGAACCTCATTGGATGAATAAAAAGAATTTTATTAACGACTGACATTCTGAAGAAGATATATATAAGGAGAGTGTAAGTTAATAGAATGAATTGAAAAATATTGCGTTAAATTACTATAATTTGAATTTAACTGTTTCAGATCCTTACGTAAAGATTGCGCTGATGCAGAACGGCAAAAGACTGAAGAAAAAGAAGACTAGCATCAAGAAATGCACATTGAATCCGTACTACAATGAGTCGTTCTCTTTCGAGGTCCCGTTCGAGCAGATACAGGTGAAGCCTTCAATTCTTTTATTACTTTTAAACTCAATGAACTATGTATCTGTCGAAATTATATTCTTAACCTATAAAACCCGTCTTCTGACATCATTGGACTGCAACTTGTCTTGGTGATTTACAGTAAAGGATTTTTCCCTGACGATCGGCAAAACGTTTTGTTTTAAGTTTAAAGGTAAATGTTTCGTAGATCGTCGTGGAAAACATAATCTGTTTATTTATTTTCTTATTAACTTTAAAAAATCTGGGAAAAGTACCTTGCAAGGGAGACGTGAATCTGTGTGTACCTGGTCACATGTATAAAATAAGCTCATTTACCTAATGCAACGGTCTACCTACCCGGCGCATGTGGGATCCTCCTGACAGTTTACCTCTGGGTCCACCTCTGGTTAGACTACCTATAAACTGTCAACGAAGATAAAATTTGAAACAAGCAGTTCTGACACGAGCCAGAACCTGTACTCTGCTTCCCAAATTATACCAGTCACTGGACTTTAATTTTAAAAACCTAATGTACTGATAGTTAACCCTTTGATGCAGTAAATCTCTGTGAAAGAATTCTTTAAAGGCATCACAGTTTACTGACCATATTGTAGGATTATTCAAGATAAGTATTTAGTGCAAAATAAATGTAACTCTTAGCTGTAAGTTAGTAAAAACCATAGGCACTAATAAAGGTAAATGTAATATAAAGGCACTAAATGACATGATGGGATAAGCATTTGTGGCTTTCACACTAAAACATAAACCAACTGTTTTCTTGACACTTTAACGCCTTTGGGTCTCATTGCTCTGGATTATAAAAGGGGTTTTTCAAATTTTAAACATATTATAACTGTGCATCATTTAACATTTTTGAACGCAATAAATTTATTTTTCAATTTGAGCCTACAATGAATAGACTATTTATTCGTATAACACCAATAAATGCCAGGGACATAACCAGGAGAGGAGATATCGGGATATATCAATCCCCGAAATTTTGCGATAAAAAATTCTAAAAATTCAAAACAAAGATAATCAATTACCCATCATGTTAAAGGTTATTTTTTTTTTTAAATAAAAGTGATTATTTATGAGTTAAATGCATGCTACATTGTTTTTCTTGTATAAAATGCATTTATATCTTACTAAAAACACTTGAACGTGTATATTAGTATAACTCACATACACTTTTCGACATTATAACCACCAATGCTCTTTAAAAATACACCTTATATCCCTATGTTACCCCACCAAGAGGTGTGTTATGGTTTGAATTGACAGCGGGACACATCTCTCGAAACGTCTGTCCTCAATAAGCAATTAAGTAAGTGCTATTATTGGCAAGTAACATATTACTACATATTCAAGTGTTTTTAATGAAAAACTAATAAATCAAGAGAAGATGGAATCAAACAATATTCAATTGTTTCTCTTTTACCTTGGCTTTAAAACGCATTTTTCTGTTTATAAGTTAAAGACTAATCATATCCCTCCCACAACCAATTTCTGGCTTCACCCCTGCTAACTGATAATAAAACTAAGCATCTGTTAACATGTGATTAGTAATTTTGAATTTTTACCAAGATTCGACAACGTCCTCGTAGGTCTTTCGAAAACCTTTAATAACATCAAAAAAATTGTTAAATATGAGCAAAAAAGTATACGTTACTCTAGATTTTTCTTAATTCCGCAAAGCGTTCAGCTTTAGAGAGTTATACACATTCATTCGTATGTCCCACTTGCCACCTAATTGTTGCAATTCCCAGACTTAGCCTAAAAGCAAGTAAAATTTGATGTTAATAGCTTAAGCAATGCATTTCCAAAGCGGGGTTTATTTAAATATTTGAAAACTAGTTTCTGAAGAAGTAGAAATTGCTCATAGTTGAACCAAACTGTTCATAAAATCCCGTATCGAAAAATAACTGCTTTATCTCATTTAATTAAGGTAAACACTGAATTTAACTAGCCTTTTGTTTATCGATGTAATATTATTTTTCCTACATGTCATGAAAGTTCACAATGTTCACTTTGTATAAAAGAGTCGATTCAATCCACTAGCTTTTCACAGATCTTGTTTCTGAACTACAGAACTGATTTAGAGGTGCGATAACAACCGTGTATAAGTTTTCGGTTTGTGCTATTTGACTTAATACACACTCTAAATTTTCAAAATATGAAATAATAATAAGAAAGCCTAAATTAAAAGTAAACACAACTTAATAGTTTTGTAATTATTAACTGAGTAAAATATTCCCACAATTTGTATACAACTTCCCAATCAACGTTTGTTTTGTGTGTTGGCAGAAAGTACAACTGGTGGTGACGGTGGTGGATTATGATCGTATCGGAACATCTGAGCCAATCGGCAAGGTAGTGTTAGGATACAATGCGAGCGGCACGGAGTTACGTCATTGGTCGGACATGCTGGCCTCACCTCGACGTCCAATTGCACAGTGGCACACCCTCAAGGATCCTGAGGACGAAAAGAAAGACTAAGCACATGGTAAGTGGCATAAGTATGGTAAATGTCAGAAGGAGATGCTAAACGGTAAAGGGTCATTATTTTTTTAAGAAAGTATTTTTACTTTAGGCCTATACATGCTACGCGATTATGGAATTGCTGGAAATAAGCTCCCTTATAATTGTTTAGCTTCATCATTATGTGAGGTAATTATAGACACTTATATGAAGCGGGACATAGCAAGAGACGTGGCCAGTCGCTGCGCAGTGGCCTATTTGACATTTAGAGTGGTGGGACCGCTGACTCAGTGCTTGTCGAATCTCTGTGATATACGCATCTAGCACATGTGGGTTTAAGCTCATAGACGAAACACCCTAAAGAACCAGGGTTCCATACATTCTCCCATCTTGGTTCTTCTGGTGGTCGGGCTGCATTCATTACTAATCTGCATCCCCACACTCTTATTATTTTTTTTTTTGTGTAATTGCAAAGCAGATCTTGAAGAGTAGGAGAGAAAACGATCCTTTGGTCATTACTATACACTCGATTACATTTTTGTTGCCAACTTTTATGCAGATGTTTATAGTCAATTTGTCCATAGCTGATTCCTTGGTCGAATCTTTTAACCCATTGCTGATATAATTACATGCACGTCGCGGACACTAGCGGTTACGAATTAATTTCTCGCGTCTATTGAGTTGCCTTTCGATATAAAAGTATTCCTACTTATAAAATATTATATTTTTTATACGGGTGCAATTTTTTTATTAATTATTTGTTTACCTTAGTTTGTTTAGGATTTTTTAATCGATTATTGAGTGTAATCATAATTAGTAAAAAAAAATTGAAAGTTACTCACGTTTTGAAGTTTGCTTTAGTTTCTAGGCTCCCACTATTATTGTTCATATCGTATGTCCTACAACAAGAATACACTATTTGTAGAAAAACATTTAAAGTTCAGATAGTCATAAACTATTGTTAAAGTGATTAATTTATATATATTTTTACACGGTCAAACTGATACCGAGTCAAAGCTATAGGAGTTTCTCACTACAGTTGTTATAAAAAACTGCTGAAGCGTTCTATTATGTTTAGATGTCTGACAGAATAAATATCTTTCTTTATTTATGCTGGAAGTTTCGAGAATCGATAAATATCCCTTAGAGAACACAGACGCTTAGTGTTGTGCGTGACATATCAAAAAATAAACTCTCTTGAAGCAAACAAATCTATCAAACAACGACAACATTCACGACTAGCTTTACACCCGCTATTAATAAATTGAAATGTTTAGCTGACCTAGTGCGTAAACCATAATGGGTTAAGGTTTATAAATTTGTTTAGCGTAGTTTTTCATTGGAATTATTGCAACGTATGCTTTTTAATATAAAACTACATTAATTGGTTGTATGTGCCTGTGTGCATTACTCCTATAAAGAAACACCGAAATTAAATTTGTTTTTAATTTACACTGATCGTTTGGCAAATCTTTATAACTTTCTTTAGATGTTCGTACACAATTTTTTTTACCACCAAATGCATTAAAATTTAATTTACTTTGTTTGGATGAATCGACAAGTTTCTCAGAACCTGTAAGGATAGCCTTATAACTAATTCTGTCAGCTTATAGTGTCGAGTAATTAGGTTACCATCTTTACGATGGCGCTCCTTACACTAATCCAGTGACAAATGCAATCTTTTGCAGGCAAATTTCATTAGGTTTTTACACATTGTTTACATAAACCAATCTATGGATAACATATCGCTCATAAAGGAACCAGCATAATTTTTTATAAAACTTGACAGTTACTGTATATGTATCAGGATTTAAAACTGTTTTTTTACAATTATTTTCAACTGTCTTAATTTTGTGTAAAATTTTTATTAAGTTTTGCAGATTTATTCAACTTTTTACCTTAACTCTCTTTGACAACCCCTGTTTTCATGTTTCTATTTACACATGTAAAAAAATGTGAGTTTTCATTTTTTCCCCCAATTTCTGTTATCAGAGGTACTCCAGGACACCGCTAGACACGAAGAAGGCCTACATTATTTAAAACCTAAGCCAGCCAAGAACACTATTTTGTAATGGTCATTGGTTTAAAAATTAATCTCAAATAAGAGTTGCCTATTTTGATGGATTTAATTCACAAGGTCGGTTACTGCTTGATAAAGTCTGTCAATGTTCTACTGGTTTTAAGTAGTTAATAAGAATAATTTACCTGCAAAGATTAACTTTCAGTTATTTTGTTCTAATGTTGTTTGGTATATTTATTTATCAATCCAAATTCACTAAATTCACAAAACCCAATTATCAATATTTCATAAAAGTGTTTTAAAAAACAGTAAATCCTTCTGTATATTTTCTTGCAGTTCTAGAAAATTCGGTCTTTTTTGCAGGACGTTCTCTGCCCCTGAAGCAAGAAAGGGGACCTGGATATGATCGTCATCTAGCAGAAGACCAGCTTTCTTCTATCCTAATATATCGTTTGGCTATAAAACATTCAACACCCAGTGTCAAACTCTGTAAATACAAATTACATATTTTTGTGTCAATCATTATTTCTTAGTAAATACAGATTGGTACACAAAAGGTAGCATTGTTAAATATATATAATGCTTAGTATGTTGTTTTTAGAAGCCCTGTACAGTTTGCAAACCTGTTATAAAAGACGCCCAAAGGTCTTTTCACTCCCTCATTGTATGTACTGTTGTTCTATTTGTGTAAATTATCAATCTAGAATTTAAGAGAAACAATATCAAAGCTGTAAACAAAAAATATATTTCTAACCCTCATCTATATTGTAATATAACAGAGCTTTCAGGCTTAAAAGTATGAAATTCCAAAAAATTTTATGTGGAACTTAGTCAGTGACAATAAACCTTGAATTTGAACCAAAAAAAAATTAGCTATAGTTTAGTTAAAAAAAATATTCTTTTTCTAGAATGGTCAGATTTAATGATCGTTTTTTATGATATTACAAAAAAACAAATAAAGCTAACATATACATAAATTATTGCCTTCAATAATACCCTTATGCATGTAAGGTCTAGCTGTATTCACTCTTTAAAGTAACTGACCGGGTAGGTAGTAGCACAGAATTAAACCTTCCATCCTGTACTGTATTCAAGTCCAGCCATTGTCGTCCTTTCCTTCTTCCTTGTTTCCTAAGAAACAATTTGGGAATAGAGGTTCGTCCTGGTCTATGATATTATTTGTAGTGATCTTTAATTACTATTTTCGTATTTTGGGAAAAGAAATATTTTCAACTGTTTTTCAATTTTGTGTAGTAATTACAAGAATGTTGTCTTTTTATGTGGTAATTTACAACACAAGTGTTTTCTAAACACAGAGCAAATTTATTCTTCAAATAAGATTATTCAAATGATCTTAATTTATTATAATTATTTTTTTTTTTATCAGCAATATTATAGTACATAACTATTTTGTTGAACAATCTATACTCTCCATGGTGAATGAACCTGTAACAACTCTTCTATATAGGATGTTTATATTTTTTAAATAATTCTTTTATGAGATATCATTTAATGATGGGGGAAAATATCTTATTTCTATTCAAATAGTTCAAGAATTAACAACAAATTCTCAAGACCACACTACTGGTTTTCTCAGATGCTATGAATCAAATTAAAGCTTCTAATTGGCTGCTGTAGATGAAAGCAATGTGCATAACACAAATCTCTTTTGCAATGAGTAAATTAATTGTTGGAATCTAGATAATAGGAAGTATTGATTACATGGACTTTATAATTATTCATTTAGTACCTGTCTTTCCAAGCATTGTATTTTTAAGAGGTTTCGGTTTTAGTGTTGCAAACCCACAGAGGACTAAAACAGGAAATACGATTAAAAAGGATTCTTGTGCAGTGTTTAGTTATTCTAAAACGATTTTTTAATGTTTGGTTCCTTCCTCTTCCAAAATGTGCGATTCCCACTAAACACACTTACTCATAGTTTATGTTTACCTCAATTATTATATTACAGAACAAAAACAACAAACTTAGAACAATGGAACTTCCAATAAAATGAAGACCTTTTAAATTCAGTGTGGAAAATATCAGGTAGCTGTAGTATAAAGTAAAATTTGAAAATTAGTAAATTATACTTAAATCACTGATGTAATGGTTTTCTTCTTAGTGTTTTAAATTACTGTACTATAAAAAGACAATACAAAAGGCCTAGCAAAGACCAGGACACTCTGTTTGAATTTAAAGCACAATATCATAGTTCAGAGAAAATTAATTTTCCAAAGTATTGTATGATCACAGATTTGTTACTTTCCAATCATTGTTTGTTAGTGGTTATCTTTAGATCTATTTAAGGCTACAGAGAAGTGGTTTCTTTTATTATAAATGTAAATTATTCCCGTTACATAATTGTATTAATATATTGTGTATACCTATATATAAATATAGCCTATCCTGGTTTTCTAAATTCTCCATATCAGTGTAATATCTCTGAATGATATTGTTGGCTTTGTTTTAACATCTTAAAATGAATGTAATGTGTAACTTCTCTGGTGGCCCAAAATGTTATGTAATAAAGAGAGACGAAATGATTATTTCAGACTTGTTATTTCAGAAAAGGTGATCCTTAGAGTCATAAGTTACCTTTACCAGTCACATCCCTAAAAGTGGCAATGCATTGTTAGTTATCTACATAGGGTGTCCACTTGTACTTAAATATTATCATTCCCCAATAAAATTGTTTTGTAGCTTAACAAAAAAACTTGAGTAACATGCTGCTGAAGTGTTTCAAAATAATCCTTTCATCAATGAAACAACTATTTTTAACACTTTGAACGCTGGCCCAGGTTCCATGATAAAAAACTGGAGGTTTATGGAAGTTTAAAAAAAATCATAACTTTCAACCTATAAAAGATATAAAAATGAAACTTACATGGCTGGATCATCCAGATTTCAAGATTTTGATATGCAATACAATTACTTTAAATTTGAATTTATATATTAAAAATATCGTTTTATAACTGCCTCTATTGAAAAAAAAAAATCAAACAAAAGTGCACTAAACAGTTTTTCACATAACTAAATACATGAAATACATTTACACAAAACAACTACTTGTACATGTAGAGAAAAGTTACTTATATATACACTGAAATTGTTTGTGTATGTGTAATACACCATGAAACATGGTTCTGTGAATAATGGGACGGCACTCACGACCCTAGAAATATGTCTTTCCTCTTGGATTCCCCATACCCTTCTGCAGATAACACTATAGTCAGATGTGATGCATTACATGTTATCTAGCGGTGAAATGTGTTACTAATATTCAGAAAAACATTACAGAGTACGCTAAACCTGTAAAACTATGGAATATGCAATATAATTTAACGATGAATTACGTACCTGTAAAATTACGTGATCCACATTTTACATTAGTATTAGCAACCTGTAAAAATAATTTTTGAGCTGAAAGTGTTAAACTCATCAGCAATAAACTACTTAATATTTTTCATTTAGTTACAAAATAATTGATAGTAATGTTGATGGTGAAATCAAGATAACATAAAAATTGAAAAAAATATGCTTAGTCTTTCAAACTTTGGAAATGGAATCTTGTCTGAATATTTCTTGTGATTTCTCTTTGAGGAGACTAATGTGATCCGCTCAGCTTCACTATGGTTCAACCTTGAAACAACTTTAAGTAAGTTATTTATACAAAAATTCAATTTGAAAACTCTAGTACTTGAAACGGTTTTATATAAAAAAATTAATACTAATTGATTCCCTCTTCATATGAGCTACTAGTTTTAAACTAAAAACACTTTTACAATGTTACATTTGTCTATAGTAGCACTTCCTTTTATGATTGTTGAGGACGTCCTTTTCGGTAAATGTTTCTTTTTGTTTGATCCTGAGTTACAGTCTGAGTTGACAATGAGACAACAGTGACATCTCTCAAAATTTCCGTTCTCAACAATCATAAAAGTAGGCAAGTTTAACATTGTAAAAGTGTTTTAGCCAAAATTAATAATCACACAAGTCATTTTTATCTTCTGCAAAACATGATAAGGATTTTTTTGGTTACTGGTAGCCTTCAGTAAAGACAGCAAGGTTACCAAATGTCAGGTACAGGTAAGACTTTGTTGATGTTAGTATTTATACTGTCATTCTCTTTATGGATGATTGGCCAGATTTAGTCTATTTCATAGTTGTGGAAATATTATTGTTCCTTCAAATGTTATTTTAAGGTAAGATAAGACTACGGAGAAAATTAATGATTTGGCATATAACTACTCCTCAAACAAATAGTTTTACTTCAGAATTAAACTTAAAATTTGTAAGTTTTATTAGTAGGTTTTAACAAATGCACAAGTGAACTTGTTATCTACATGAACACACAAGCTACCATACTATACTTTGTAGAATCTAAATTTCTATGATCTGATACATGTGGTCTTAGATTGTGTTTGGCTTATATGAGGGCTATCCAGAAACTAACTGCTCTGTATGCCTACCACGAGAGTAATGGGGGGGGGGGGGAAGTAGTGCAACCATTTTGATATTGGTGTGTGCAGTGCTTCAGTAGACTTTTAACCCATTCACTGCTAAAAATATATAAGACATACTTCAAGGGCTCAATTTTTTCCTCCTAAATCTTACCTTTTATGCTGAAAACACCAGAACAGGTGTCATAATCCACTTTCAAGATTCCTAGGTATCCACTTTATATCTGGGGTATCAAAAGTTATGGGTGCCAGTGACCCATCCGCACTGCAAGCAAAAATTGGATTGTTAAACACCCTTCGCTACAGCGCTGCTCTTGGGGTCTCATGATATTTCACAACTTCAGTAAACATATAATATTTCTTATATTGAAAAAATATTATTTACACTATGTATATCCTTCCATACACTCTTTATTTATATTTAAAGTCGTAAATGTTGTCGTGGTAGGTTTCAAAACACTGACCTTAACATAAGCCTTAACACTAACCTTGTCATTCCAAGAACTATTGACTGTCCAGACATTTTAGGGTACATTTTAATAATAAAAGCCACAAATCACACACAATGCAATTTATATACACTGTAGTCAAACACTATTCAAATTAACAAAATCAATAAAACAATGTTCACAAATTAGACTTCATGCCTGACTTACACAAAAACTGAAAAAAATTAGAACCAACAGTAGCATTCAGTTAATACGTATTCGATACATAATGCGACACAGTATCGAGTGTTTACTTCGAATTTCAACAACTCAGTGATGATAAATATAACACATCGGGCTCCAGGTTGCAGGTGACCTAGACACCAGGACGTTCTGGCCTACGGCAACCTAGCTGCAGTGAATGTGTTAAATGTGCGAGGCAACATGTGGTGTTATGTTTGTGCAAGACAACAAACGCAATCACACTCCTCTAAGAACAAATGAACTTTTGGTTAAGTTCAAGTAGGATGTTTTTGATCATGCTTCCCCTACAGCTTGCAACTCAGCAGTAAACCAATGACGAAGAGTTTCAAAACGCCATGACAGGTAGGCAATGTAATTGCAGAGTAGACGTGACAGGTAGATTACATTCAATGTTGTAGATTCAAGATGTATATAATAAAATTTTTATATCTTCACACATTTACTTTTTATTTCAAAACATAAGATTACTTTCTGGATCACCGTAGTATTTATAAAAACAATAGCTAACATTCGTAAGAAGTAAAAAATTACCATTAAAAAAAACCAATTACTTAGACTTTTTGCCCCTTATTTAGTTCACTTTCTCAATTCATATGTTTTTTGTATTTATTTAAACCAAACGTATTTTTTTTTTTTGTTATATTTATACCTCTGTTACACGTTGTAGTGCATCACAGGATTTTGTTAAAAAATTAATCAATGGAACTGCCCTAATTGAATTGGATACAAAAATGTAATTAAATAATATTACAGTAGAGTCTGAATAATTCGAGGTTACTGAGACCAGAACCTCCTCGGATAACCGAAAACTCGGAATACACGAAAATAAAATCCTGTGCATTAGAAAAATCAGGTGATTTAATGAACTCTAATACATTACTATAATTAAGAATGTACAGAATCCGTTTATAGAACTTTATATGGACATTTAATGAAAGCCCAACTCATTTCCTTTGCATACTGTATTAATATAAACATATCTTGGAAGCCCGGCTCATTTCCTTTGCATACAGTATTGATATGAACATATCCTTGGAAGCCTGACTCTTTTCCTTTGTATAACTTATGGCTATAAACCTTTTTTGGAAGATGACTATAAACATCTTTTATAATCATCTTCTATCAAATAGATAAAATAGGCTCAAACAGAACTAGGCTCAAATTTAACAGAAGCTCGAATTATCGGGACTCAGAATTTTGAGACTCTACTGTATTTAATATTATTCTAAAAAAATAAAAGATAAATTGAATTGATTGTTTGTAATTATTATTAGTAATCAAAATAAATATTAATTAAAATAATAAATATGTAAAATAACTAAATTAAATAAAAACAAAATATTACTTACGGACTGATGCTTAGCAGTTCGATTATAGGCTTCCTTAATATTCACACAACTAATTGTAAAAAACTAAAATAATTTTAAAAGCATATTTACGCTACTTATATTAGAAAAACTCCAAAAACATAATTGCACTAAAAAATCATTATCACCTTAAATCACTAAGTTCGCTGCAGAGTCTTGAGTAACATGCGATACAAAATTGATGATCGCGACACACAATTAAGATGTAACTGAATGAAAAGGAACTTGACCTAAATGGCAGCTGGTAAGTTGGTTATAAGAAACCGTCTTATTAAGCCGGCAATAATAATCGTACTTTATTTGCCATTTCAAAGATGGATATAAATATTTCTTTATGGTGATAGAAGCAAAAATAATACCCAACTCATCAAAAATGTGTTGCACTCCTAATCTGAAGCATGGAGACTAACACATTAACGAGAGTCAAGCAAACTTAACATTCAATGACTGGCTATTGCTGAAGCATATGTCTTGGCATTATAATGTCTGCGACAAATTATCAGTGTTGCATATGTTTAGGCAGCAATCCGTTAACTAGCAATGGGTTAACTAGTTATCTTATTCAAAAGCCACCTGTTTCGAATTTTTTTGTTTATACTGATATCAGTTCAACTTATTTTATTAGGTAAATGCAATTAACAAGTGGATATTATAATGGAAAAATAAAACATTTAGCTTTTAAAATTGTGTACCTTTGTAATCTAACAAAAATCACACGTGTTTCACAATAACAACCATACAAATTAAAGTCCAATATTCTTGAAACTTAATAATTTATATATGAAAACAAAACACTTACATTAAAGACAGACATTCAGATTCAGAATTGGTGAGTTTGAAGACATTATTATTAAATATTACTACATCTACAATTTACATACAAAAATAAGGTGGCTAAAATGTTTAAATATATATAATTTAAAAAAGAAACTTTTTAATTGATGAGAATAACTTCCTTCCTAATTAATAGAAAATTTCAATTTCTTTCACACAAATGTTTACTGAATTTTAAAATAAAAAACTATGAAAAGAGTCTTTTTTAGAGTCTTACTAAGACTACTAATACTAATTTACCACTAGTGGCTTTTTCTTCTATATTTAAGTACAACATTGGAGGAATACTTTATTAACTGTATATACCTTATTCCAGAATTGGTCTTCACACCACCTAATGTCCCCTTATGGAAGAATATTTACAATGAAATTAGTGACAGAAAAAAATCATAAATTTAGAAAAGAGCACCAAAAGATTTAGTAAGATATTTACAAATATTTAGTAATAAAAAGGTGGTTTATTGATAAAAACTGCAATAAGAGAATAATTGTCATGAATTAGTGTTAAGTTCTTAGTTGTTAACTTTATAACAGCATGATATTTTAAAGGTTATTACAATAAAATTTACATTTAAGCTTTTCTGAAAATAAATTTTAAAAATACCAATTTAGTATTTAAATAGAATAAAATTTCCAACTTGTGATAATGTTAAATAATTAGCCTGTCTTAGTTTTTCATTCATTATGGAATCTCCTGCCTGAATAACAATATGACATGTTTTATAGACCCGTTCTAATAGCATCCTGGAAAAAAGTACTCACAAATTGACATCTCTCTTTTCATTTTTGATTGAGATAGAAAGGAAAATAATACAATTTTTCTTGCCTCACAAACCTGTATTTAAATTTTTTTTTTGAAACTATGTTTTTTATTATTGTTTAATAACAAAATCCTTACCTTTTTCAGTTATAAAAGTTAAAAATAAAAAAAATATTTCTCTTGCTCAAAAGTTTCAATTGAAAGCAACATTTTAGCCACTATAGCCTACATCTACATGTAACAAATTTGCATCCATTCAGAAAACTTTTAATGAAATGTTCATTACATTGTATCCTTGAAATATAATTATAATTATATCAGCAGGTTTTTACAGTAATAGAAATATCAACAGGTTTAAATATATCTCATGTGTAGCTATTGTGATTATAAGAAAACATATTAATATGAAGAAAATTGAATTAAAATAGATCAATAAAATAACTGTTTTTTACAATCTATGACAAAATTTGTGTCTGTGTATGTTGAACTGAAATTTTTAAATGAGCATATAGGTTTATTTTGAACTTTTTTTTAATAGAGTTTCACGCCAGTGAATGTAAGGGTAAATGTTTGAATCAATTTACTGTTTGCACAGCTTAGGTAATCTGCAATTGAAAAACATTGTAAAATCACAAGGTTTTAGAGATACAGTATTATGTTTTTAGGGAGAAAAAAGCCTATAATAGTAAAAAGCATAATAACAATGTGATATGGAAATTTCTACAAACAGAAGAGCAGGCTTAGTTACATTCAATATATCTTGTCTTATAAAAACATTGGTGCAACTAGAAACTATCTAAAAGTAAGTGAAAAGACTTTTAGTCACAAATGTGAATGACTAAATTGGAGATATGCCTCAAGGAATCAATATGGTTTATGTAATGATGATATTATTATATTTTCCATTTGTAGAAATACAATTACGTCTACAGTCAGTAGCGTGCCTTGAAAAAAGAAGCCTGGGTCGGTGTATATATATATATATATATATATATATATATATATATATATATATATATATATATGTGCCACATGTAGGCCGTTATTTTTTGAAAAAACAACATTCTAAAAGTGAGATATTGTATTTTGTAAAAATTAAAATTATCTTGGCATCTTTTGAGGAGTGATACGTTGGCATTTTCTTAAATTTGATAGCAATTTATGCAAGTAAAGCAAAATGTCAAAATTTGTGCAATAAAAATTTTATATTTTAAAAAATTTTTGCATATAAATAATTATCAGTTATACCGTAATAATTATCGTAGAAATTTGGGATGAATAAAATAATTTCAAGTATGTTTTATAAAAACATACACAACAATTTAATGAATCTACAAACAACATATACAGAAGACATACTATTCAAAACCATAATACACGAGACTCAAAAGGAAACGTATATGATGTCAACAATTACCAACACGACGGACCGAACATCCGCACCAGAAAAATTAAGAAAAAGTAATCAGTGGTTCGACAATGGTCAAGTGACCGAAAGGCGCTTCATCACTCAAGGTAAAATCATTGCATTTAATGGTGGATAAAATTACTTACAATAGTAATATATTAACTTCATAAAGTCAATGCAACGGAAAAACAATGGATAACGTAAAATATCAAGAATATATATATATATATATGACATATGTATAACAACTATGACAGGTTACTAGTTTGAAAAAGAGATCTATAGTAGAGGTTACAAATAATGTTAATTTGTTGTAAAGAAAATTACCAACTAGTTGGGGGCCTATGTCTAACATGGACCCTGGGACGGTCCGCCCCCCTTGGCACGCCACTGTCTACAGAGCCAGTAATCATAAGAAAAATATAACTTATTTTGTTTGAAAACATAACTAATAACTAAATAATGTACAAACAAAAATAAACTATCCAAACTGTAACAAGTAAAAACTATGTGTTGTACCACTGTGCATAGTATCTTTAAAAAATTTCAGTTTTTGTAATTAAAAAAAATAAAACCTCTTGACCACAAATAAACATTTTTTACTAACATTCTTGTGTACATTACAAAGCAACCATCTTCAGATAAATTGATTACAAAAGTACTGGGAGTATTGAGGTATACTTAGATATAATAAGGTATATTTTTAATAAATTCCTCTAAAGATGAATGTTTTGCAATTGAACTATCTATAAGGATTAAGTAAAATAATTTATTTGTGATTAAGAGCTTAAGATATCCCACACTTCAAGTTGTTAAAAAAATTATTTTTTTTTTAAACTATTTTATTGCAAACAAAATCAGACCTGTGTTCTTAATTGTGATTAGAGTATCTGGCTTAAGCTGTGCATTTTATGTAAACAAATACTGAAAATAAAATGTAATTACTTCAAGAACAGAAAATTATAGAAATAACTTTCTTACTATGCATAACTAAGTACGCAATATAAAAATATGTATAAAAAATATATTTATTTGTAAATTTGTGATGGTAATATGTAATTGTATTTTAATGATCAGTCTGCGTTTCAAGGATATAAATGGTAGATAAAATGTTGAAATAAAAAGAGGAGCACAAAACCTCCAAAATAACTATGAAGAAACTGATTCCTAGGCAATATGTTTCATAGAACACCTATTTTAAGACTAGTTATTATAATAAAATCCAGAAATGTAGAAATTTTCCCATATAATACTGAGTAATACAGATATATTATTTAATAATATAGTTTTATTCTAAACAGTATCTATTATTCAAATTATCTAAACTACTTTTGTGTCCAGTAAAATAATTTTCTAAATTTTTATATTCTGTAATCATTATTATTTTCAACTATATAACCTTGTCTACAGACAATATTACACCAACTGTTATTATATTTTGAAGTATTCAAAATGAGTTGTTTAATGACATGTCTGAAGTTACCAAGGTTTATTATTAAATAGTTATTGTTTATCCAAGAAAAAAAAAATTCTAGTTTCAACATGGATTCTATAGTTGTAAATTATCTAACTATAAATAACATTGCTAATAAAATGTTATAAATGTGGCATATAAGATGACTGTTTCAGTAAAAAAAAATTTTTAATCATCATAATTATCTGTCAAACCTATAAGTAGCCAGATTTAAGATATACTAGCGACAGAAAATATTTTTGTTTACATGTTTGTTTCTCACTTCTTCAAATAAACAAAATAATGGCTCTAAATAAACACAGTTTAGTTGTATTCTTAAAACTATTATGCATTAAGAAAGAAGTGTATATATTGATTATTTTTATAAGGAACAGCATTTACAATACTTATATATACAATGTTCAGCTTTACTGATCAATATTTAACAAAACTAACTGTCGAAAAGAAAATGCTACAAGAAAATCTATTACAATGTTAATACTAGTACACTGGAGCTTAGTAAAAAAAATATTTGTTAAATCCTACACAAAATTTGTTAAATCCTAAGAAAGTTTTCTTTTTTGTTAATTATAAAGGTTTTTAATTGTCTCATAAAATAAAGATAAATATTTAGACAATCACACTGTGCTTTATAAATGTTCTACCAAAAAATGTCAAATATACTAAAAAATATCTTGAAAATAAACGTAAAGTATATCATAAAATAAACTACTGTAATAACCTAAAGTATTTAATGATGAATGGTGCACTGTTCTGCGCCAACTACTAAGGCAGTGTGCGAAACTATAGACAAATACCCTTAAATGAGGAGACTCAATGTAGTGCACGTGCAAGATTGAACATCTGGCACAACCCAAGGTCATCTAATACTTAAATCAGAGACTATCGAAAGCTAACATCATTTATAGAAAGAGCAATGATCACAAATACGCAATACCTACTCATAATCTACCTACCAATTTAATTTGGTTGGCAAATGACACAGGCATTTTAGTACATTTTTAAACCTCTTATTGTTATAACACAGAAAAAAAAGGTCTTTCAAATAGACTAAGTTACCAAAAACATTTTTTTAAAAGTGGATCTCTTGACAATAGCCAGGAGATTTAATGATGAAAATGGATTTAAGTAAAACTTTGCTGTAAAATTTAATTTTGTAAAAACAATTTTAAAACATTAAACAAATAATGTTTTTGTTTCTTTAAATTTCGTTAGACAAATTTAGCAACATATTCAAATGTACATTAATATCAATTTATATTAAAAGAAAAATATTACCTCAACTATATATTTCATGATGTCCATGTAAGTATTTCTAAATTTAGAATCACAAAACTGTCAAATATCCATGTTGCAACTGGTGTTACATAGTACTAATTTTTTATTAAAAAATATATTTAGTGCATATCTAAACATATATATAATGTACGACAAACAACATATACAAATGGAATTACATTCCTCGCTACAAGAATATTTACTATATTTACACTAAGGTACTCTATACTCTGACTAGAAGGATGAGTGAAATTCCTCGCTTGGCTGTGCACCTGCTGATGCTGAATTTACATTATTAGCTGATCTAACCTGACTAATAGCTTCCCTGTAAATTGAAATAAATTATATTATTATAAAATAACAAATACTCCAATTTTTAAATTAAAACCTTCCACTTTTTGCTTGAGTTTAGAGCTACACAAATCCTCTTAATTATTTGAAAATGATGACATTTCAAAACTGGTTATATTATACCACAATAGTTTCCGTATTTATAATGGCCACTGTGGTGGAATTATTTGAATCTTGGCCAATAAACCTGCCTTTATCATCAGATTGTGATCCTGGACGTGAAGATAAGGCAGTTTTCTTTGACTTAACTTTTATTCCAGAGCACAAATGTTTCAATTTCAGGGAGAAATATGTGGGATGAATTTCAAGTGGCACAATTACATCCGTAAAATTTTGGTCAGAGGTTTATCTTAGGTTACATAATTTATTGAAATAAGTACACTTCTAACACTTATTGAGTTATTTGATAATGGCCTTTGTAATTGAGTTGTCTAATGTTTTTAACATTTTCATTTGTTTTAGTTTATGTAAGGTCATCCTTGAAATCCTATTACCTTCATGTAAAATTCTTCCTTTCGTGAACCAAACATATCATTCAAAAACTTTGCTGAACTGTTGCGTGCAGCTAACAGTGCACCTGCTCATTCTTGCACTCTTGTATACTATCACTTCTGAAAGCATGTTACCTTTTCAGAATGTCTTATACATCAAAAGTTTCTGGCTACGATCAGCAAGGCATTTAAACGGAAACTGAGGAGATTGTAGCTTAATAATCACTAGCAATGAGTGTTTTGACGTTCTTATGTTTGTAAGAAAGTATTTATACTGACCTTCTACCTCCCGTCTTGCCTATTACGATATCTCAAGGCCAAGTGAATCATTAAATAATAATCGTTAAATAAATAATCGTTAAATGATAATGACTACACTGTGAATATTTTTGAAAATATTTGTGAAACATTGCAAAATTTTCATCAAATTTCAATTAAAATTTAATTTGTGCTTGTTACTCAAATTTATTTTGCCTTTATAATATTCGCAAATGAATTATAATACCAGATTATGAAATGTAGTGTAAAATAGAATCCAAGTGTTATTAGAAGACATTTGGATTAAACAGTTTTTTTTATATACCATGCGTAGATTTTATTATAGTAGAAAATCTACTTAAAACTAAAAACATCTATATTGGTTTTTTTAATATGAAAAAATGAATCTGTGCAAATTTTTCTAAGCTCAAGAAATTTCAGAATGATATAACAGTTATACTAATTTCTGTTCGAATACTGTTTTTTATAAGTTATACCTTGGAAAATAAATTGAATAATAAAATCTGATTACTTACCGCAATAAGTCTACAGGCATTGTATAAAGGTCCCTCCACAACCAGATACCCATAATGATAGGCCAAGTTCGGAAAGGTCCCAGAAGTAGTGCTAATGTGCCATAAGAAAGCCAAAAGAAGTATGCAAACAGAAGTTGCAATGTTAGGATTATTATTAGTGGTAGGTTACGCCACCAACTACACAGCGTTGACATCAGTTTTGACCTCCTTACCGGGCTTAACGAATGTAACCTGAAGATAGAATAGACCTTAAATATCTAATTTCTTTTTCACAAAACTGAGCTTACTTAAAGGAATGCTTTACTTTGTAGTATTTAGTGGAGCAATATTTTGTACAAGGAAAAGGAAAAACAGAAAAGATTCTGATTACTTGAATATAGAAATGAAATGAAGACGTACAATTTTTCAAAGTAATAACACTCAGGGAACATGGGGAAAATATCAAAACTTGTAAATTGTAAATTGTTTTATGATATAAAATTGTCCAGCATCATGCATCAAATATTCAATAATAAATTATGTTCTTTTAACAAATTAGAATCTCAGCATTACAACATATTTAGAAAATACTGTGTTGTTTGAATATCCCATTAATTGAGTCTTTAACCACTTAACATGAGTCTTACTAACCTGAGTTAACTCGAAATGGTTTTTTTTGTGTCATGTGTTTTCCAACACGATACTGATCGATAATGTAAACCCATGCATAGATAATACTTATATCACATCCTAGTTTATGTACAGTCATGATTAGCAGAACATTCGTTCACAATATTATGACAGACTACTTGTTTGGACATCCATGCATTTCGTTCATTGACTCTTATTTACAGTAGTCAGTTCATTCACTCTTGATGACAGTTATTGTTTATCTGTCCATTAGTTCACACGGCTTGATTAATTTTTATAATGCTTAGTCTATTTTTATACTCGTTGTTTTTACCGGATATTGTGTAGTGTTTCCAAATTTGTTTCGTCTTCTTCAACCCTATATCTCCTAGTTCACCCCAACACCCACATCTAGGGTTAACAGAGCATCATTTCCCAGAGGCACTAAAACAAACTGCCAGAATACCCAGATATATCTGCCCTGGCTGTGATGTGGTACTTTGTGTTACATCATGACACAAAATTTACAATACTCTCGCAAATATATAAAACCATTTTTACACATTTTATGTACATTTATGTAGATATTTATTGATAAAAGTGTATATATTTAGAGCGTATTTTATGTAAAGGATTACAATTTACATAGTAAAGGATTTACTTTCCGAAAGTTAAAGTAAAACGATCATCCTGTTACTGCCAAACTACATTCAAAAGCAGCAATTATTCTGAAGGTGAGCTGCATTTTTCTTTGTACAATCACCTCAAAGTTCTAACCGTTGTACATGAATAACATTTTATTATATAAGGTAGTAATTAAATAACTGGTGTGTTATTTATCATTAATAAGGATACTTTTATCCATTTTCTAATTAACTTGGGTTAATACTTAAGTGGTATTTATGACACATATTTCACTCCTTATTAAACAGAGAAAACAATTTTTTTAAGAAGGCAGTTCTAACAGCATATAAAGAGGATTAGAAATTCTCAATAAAATATATGTTTATTTGGGGAAGGAAATGTGAAAAAAATCTGTAAGTTAAGATGTTGAATGACAAAACTAATTCTAAGTAACTATACCAAAGGTTGAATCACACTCTTTATATTTTCTTGTTAAATATTATTTGTTTTTAAAATTCTTAGTTTAAACATATGTATCAAAATACATTTATAGGTAAATTTATAATGGTAATATTTAATTTTGTTTTACTGGTCTGTCTGCTTTTCAAATATATAAATTGTAAACAAAATGTTGGATTGAAAAAAAGTATGGGAAAACAAAATTTCAAACTGATGAACAAACTGATTCCTAGGCAATCTGTCTCAGAGAGCATCTATTTCAAACTAACTGTATATAGTACTGGAGATGTAGAAATTTTCAAATACCTCCAACATAATACTGAGAAAAACAGAAAATTATACTTATTTATACCCCCTTATTCAAAATTTTATCTATTAATCAAATGACCTACTAAATTTTTTGTATCTAGTAAGAATATATTTTTAATTTTTATCTTTGGTTATTATTTTAAACTATACTATATATTTTAAACCTTAAATACAAACAATATTATATAGCTTTTATTATGCTTTTGTGTTTTAAAAATCAGTTTATATTATATTTAAGTTTCTTTTGACATTTTTTAAGTCACTAAGGTTATAGTTAATGTACATCCAAAGAAACAAAAATTGTCAAGTTTTTAACATGCATTTTATTGATGTAAATATTACCGAAAAATGAATAACATTCTTAATATAAAGCTGACATATGTGACATATAAGGATAGCTGTTTCAGTAGAAATGTTTTTTTTTTAATATATTAATCATAAATAGTACTTATCTGTCAAAACTTTAAGTAACCAGCGAAGATACAACATGACGATATAACATGAAGATATAACAATGACAAAAGCTATTTCTGTTTAATGTCTGTTTTTCACTTCATTAAATACATAAAATTAATTACCCTATAATTAATATAATTTAGCCGTATTCTTAAAGCTGATTTGAATACGTTAAAATAAAAGTGTACACACTGATTATATTGTTATCAGAAGAAATCATTCATATTTCAACCCACAGTTGGCTAATCCAATAAAAAGAGATAAACAACAACCTCTTCTATTTATAAGTTTTGATCAGTAAGATTTTGTTTCAACAACTACTGCTAAAGAATTAAAATAATTTTATTATATAGAAACTCACCTCCTTTCTAATCTATGAGCCATGGCTAGAGTGAAAGGTATTTGAAAAAACAAGAGCTGGAAAAAAACAAACATAAGGGTTACCTCTAATTAGGAAAATACTGCAAAGTAAACTACTTTTGTAATAATGCTGAAGCTCTTAAAATACTACATAGAGAAATTTCACTTTTTTTATCAATTATGTAACAGCATTTGAATAGTTTTTTTTCTAGAATGTTGTGACCCATGTCACACCAGTTACTAAATGCAACAGTGTTGGTTTAGGTTTGCACAAAATTTTTAATTAACTCAAAAATCAGAAATGTTTATAATATAAAAGTTTTAGAATATTTCAACTAATGTAACCAGTATATAGAATTCATACTACATTGATTGAATACTCCATTGATGGAAGGAATACAAGTTCATATTCTCTTTTAAATAAACCAAAACATAGTTGTCAGCAGGGGTGCAGAATACATCCGATCCAGTGATCTAGGATCAGGGGAAATCTCAGGGAAATAACCCTTCTTGGGTTTCTGAGAAGATTTTGGAGGAAATATAGTTTGCGCAATTTATTTAAAAAATTTCTTTCCTTAATGAGAAGATTTATAAATTGTTTCTGAATAATAAATATTCAAAAGGCACCAAAACTCGTTTAACAAACGGACCAACAGGTTAGAATTCGTATCTAGTTGTCTGTTATTATTTTCTTGCAACTACAGTATCGTATTGTGTTCTCGATTCGGCAGTGTGGATCAGCTGGCTCCACATGAACTCGATACTACACCCGACTTGACTAAAACGAATGGGCTCCTAACATTCATCGATGTATTGCGGGTATTTTGTATCATAAAGAAATAAGAGATTTAGAGTATAATAATCATAATAGTTTTTATTTGTTTGTTTAATAGTGATTATTGAAACTGTATGATGTTTATATTATTTTTAAGCAAGAAGTTTTAAAGCTCTAAGTATTTTGTTTTCTCTTGCCTCCTGGCAACACTTAGCACAGTTTTTCAAGTTTTGTTTCATAACAATTAGTGAATATTTATTAGATTTTATTTATTTAATCTAATATTTTATTTAATTATTTATTAAATTTATTTAATTTAGTTAATAATAATTTATTTGTATGAGGTCGACATTTAAAAGCAAGTAATAGGTTGACGGCGGGTATGGCGTGATAAACTAGCCTCACATACATTACCTAAACATAGGGGTGAACAACCTAGACAAAAAAAATCAAGCCAGCATATTGGGAGGAATTTTTCATTTCTAAAGGTACTGATGTGAGTTCTAATACAACTTTAGATTAACTGACAGATGATCCTGACGAGCCCTCTAATCAAATTTGAAGGGTTGAAAATGAAGATCTTAATTTTGAGTTGAAATTTCATAACAAGCATTTATGTTGTACTAGTAGTGATTGGCATAGCGTTTCTATTAATTTACCTAATGTGTGTGTTCAAGTTGATAGTAGTACAGATATTAAAACTCAACTATCATCCATAAATTGGGTAATTTCAAGGCTAAACAAAAAATTAACTAAAAATTTTACAAAACAATCAAACCAGGCTGCCAGAAAAAGAAATCAAGCATACTGAAACCGCTTCTTGCCCAACCATTCCAGAAATAGAGGAATTTGAAGGAAAATTAAAACTTAGTAGACTTATCAGATTGTTAACACAAATATGTAGTCTGATTCCTTGCCTTATTGAAGAATCAGGAATGATCAAGTGCGTTCCACATAGAACAAATTCAAAAATTGTGCCTGAAAATGTAGCAGTTTTGATAACTGGTTCATTTGGTCAGTTTTATCTGCCAGAAAAGCAACAATTAATTTAGGAAAATTAAAGCAAAGAATTTGGTAATGACAAAGGAAATTTAATTAATCATCTGAAATCTAGTGCTAATAAATGGTGTCGTGACTCCTCGGGATCATTAAAAATTAAAGAAAAAGAAATTAACAAAGAACAAATGAAATTTTTGGGAAAGCTTAGGGTAGGTAGGATAGCTTACACTTCCATTAAAGAAGACTATTCCAGGGATTTTATAGAGAATTTAGAAAAAACATATTTTTACAATGAAGCAAAAATTATAGATTTTTTTAGGTAACACAAATTCTGCAACAACCCAACTACCTTAAGTCTCTATTACAGCAGGTAAAATAACAAAACTACACAAGACTTTCCAAATTGACATATCTCCCTGTGACACTTCTCACAGTGGCGATACCACAGGCTTTAAAAAAAATCAAATCTGTCCTTGACAATTTTAATGTAAAATTAGAATCACAACTAAATGGAATGTCTTTTGATGGGAAATATTTTGACATTTCAATTCCAAATTATCACTATATTGGTAATAATATAGAATTTACATAATCTGGTAAGCCTCTATCTAGATGTTCTATAATTTTGAGATAAATCTGAAATGCCCTTAAAAGGGATTGGAAAAAATATTGAGGGTAAAAACATTTCCTGCACCCTTAGTTGTTAGAACCCATTTAGCTGAAAAAGGTTTTTACTTAAGTCTCATTTCCAACTTACGTTTTCACTTCAAAAATTGTTATCACCCAAATATTCTTGTTCAATTGTCTTAAAATTAAAATTGATAAATGACATTTACATTTAAAGTGAAGATTTAAAACTTCCAGACATAATTTTAAAAAATTAGAATAAATAATTTCAAAAGATAAATGGGAGATGATGATGATGGGAGGAGTTATTTGGGAGTAGATCTTTCGGATTCTTAAAGCATTGTGGCTTAGGGTAATATAGGTCAAATTTTATAAGCTGGCTCTTGGCTCTTAGGCAGAAATTGTGTATTCATCCTCTATAAAACATCAGGCCTGTCATCATTCCTCATCAGGGCCGTAAATGGCAGCCTACCTGTCTCAACCCTTAGAATATCCATTAGCTTCCGTGATGCCCTATTTACATTTGTTGTTATTTATACTATACATTAAAAAGTATTAATAGGTAACAAAATAATGAGTCAGCCTTATAAGTCAGCGGAAGTCCCAGGGTAGATGTTTTTTAAAATGACCTGCTAGCACCTCTATCCTCCCCTCATCCTCTGCCTCTCACCAAGGCCAAGAGTCCCCAAGTGCCAGCTTATAATATTTTACCTATAGTAGGGGTGATAATTCCTATTTCTTCTATCATTATTTTTACACTGAACATAATGCACAAAGCACTTAAATTAGTCTACTAGATGTAGTATGAATTAGTCATGCATAAATGAGCAAAGAACAGGTTAGTGAAAAAAATCTATGATACTTAAACTACAATATGAGCCTAAAACTTCATGTTTTTATCCTTGTTAATTAATCCAGGACTACAAATCTGGCTAGGAGTGTTTAAAATCTTTTATGTGCACAACTGTCCCCTGACTGAATCCAACCTTCAGATCTTCTGAGCCAGATCATAAAAGATGACTCCAGTGCAATGTTTGTAGCCTGTCTCAAATAAGAGTTGATATGGCTCCTCACTTAACTCAGCTTCTCAAAATGGTTTGTAATGATTTGGATGTCAGACTTCTGGTACTTACCTCAACTGCATGAAAGTGGAGTTTGTAACCTTTCTCGCATAGAGACAAATACAAGACGCATATACAGTCTCAATAATCAAAGTCCTGATTTTCCGAGCTTCCATTAAATTTGAGCCTGTCTTAAATCGAGCCTATTTTAACTATTTGAAAGAAAATGATGAATTGTGATTACCAGAAAGGAATGTCTATAGCCATTCGGTATGCAAAGGAAATGAATAGGCCTTCCTTAAAATGTTTATATCAAAACAGCATGCAAGGGAAATGAATCAGGCTTCAAAAGATGTTCATATCAAAACAGTATACAAAGGAAATGAGTCGGGCTTCCAAGAAATGTTCATATCGATATAGTATACAAAGGAAATGAGTTGGGCTTCTAAGAAAAGTTCATAAAATGTTCTATAAATTAATTTTGTGGATTCTTAATTATAGTATTAAGCAGTACTAAAGTATAGTACTAAAGTATGTACTGTATTAAGGTACATAGAAACTCCCTCTTTTTTCTAATGCACAGGAACGTATTTTCGTGTAATCTGTGTTTTCTGTAATCCGAGGGGGTCTCGGTCCCATCTACCTTGAATTATCAAGACTCTACTGTATGTTAGGGTACGTTAGCATCCCAAAGTACAGTTTATTCTAAAAAACTGGTTTTTATTCCAAGTCCAGACAAAGGAATACTCTTTACTATTTTAATGAGTGATCTAAAGACAGAATTCAATGTATAACTGATGTCTGCTTTGATGATGGAAAAACATTCCTATAAACTTGAAAGAGAGGTTAGAGTTTATTTAATAGGTAATTTGATTGTTTATCCTCAATCCCGAATTTATAGTATCAAATACAGAATTCCTCCTAGCCAGACACAATACTATACATTTGGGTAGACACTCAACCAGACCAGTTACAAAAATTGTTAATGTTGCGCTAGAGGTTACAGGACCTGGTTTTTTTTTACTTCTATAAAGAAATGTCAAAAGCCAAACCAGGAGCAACCACTAATTAAATTCTTCTCTTAAACACATGCTGGCTATCACGTGTTACTTTTTTTAATGTAATCAATAAGCATGATGAAAACTATCTTGAAACATGGAAGAAGCCAAAGCAAGCACTTAAAAAACTTCCTTTTCAATGTGAATTATTGAAGAACCACCTAGTTGCTTATCAATTCTGAAGTAATGACCTTCATAAAATGAATAGATAAGTTATCTTAATACAAGGGATGGGAAGAAGTGAGACATAGCATATTGTAAAAGATTCTGCATTACTTAGATCAGGGGTCTCCAACCTTTTCTACTCAAGGGCCACATTGAAAACATTTGGAGACAATATTTCAGGGCAGAAGGTCTAGCCTCCCCCCCCACCATACACCCACGACGTTTTTCTAATCAAGAGCTCAGTGGCGGTTTTTGAGATTGTCTTGCTAAGTTTTTTACTTGTTTACAGCTAGTAATACACTTATAGAGACAAGACGTGGCAAGTGAGAAACGAGTACTGTATTCATATTTAATAGTAAAAATGCTTAAAAGGAAATATATTACCAAATTAAATTTGTTTTCCGTATGCAAGCTTTCCGCTGGCCGGAAAAAATCTGTTTGCGGCTCGGATGTGGTCAGCTGGCTGTTGGAGACCCCTGACGCAGATCAAAACACAATAAAAAGATCTGTGGTTAATGTTTCTGAGCATCGTCAACAGCTTCTGCCAACATTGCTATATGCTCTAAATATCCTTAAAAAATCTATTACTCAGTAATAAAACTTGTTTTAACTCCTATTTTGTTGAAAAACTTAATCTTGCACAATGTTAATTTAGAATCTCCATAGAAATCACTTAAATCATATTTTAAAATGAATTGAAAAAAATATATAAGCCAAAAAATTATCATAAAGCAAAGCAGCAGCAGTGCAGGAACAACTGTTTACATGTCTTTTTTTGAAAACTTTTTTAATAAAATGATATACAAAGCAACTAGATACATACCTGGATATAAGCATAAGCAAAAGTAAAATCTGCAGGAAGGTAGGTACCATGGACAAATGTCCCCCACGCAAACATCACACCAACATGTCCTTCAAGCACTTCCCCAATAGACCAAGGCCCTGTAATTGGAAAACCTTCTTTTAAAGATTTTAAAAATATTATTGATATACGCAATAATTTGATATAATATGCATAACCATCCCTATAAACACAAGTTTTAGAAATTTGTGAGACCTCATTAAATTATTGTCAACCAATAGAGCTTAATGACGCTCGTAATAATGCTTCATTGAGGCAACAATATTCCAACCAGGCGATATATAATAGGAAATATTATTTACATGCACATATTAGACTAGCTGATGATTTTAGATGGCTGCATCCAGAACGAAAGATTTTAAAAAGTTTTCTTGAAATTGTTCAAGCCCATGACTTAACTTGCTTCAGATATTAACAGCTTCTGCTGATCAAGGTAAAACCCAGATTAAATCCTATAAATGCTTTCAGAGATGTAATAATCATGATCTTTTGAAGATGGATGGGAATTTTAACCTTAGTATTATGACCTTAGATAATACAAATCTAGAATTTGTAAAATTTTTCTCAAGATCGAAAATGACGAAATTAGAACTATAAAATAGTAGCAAAGGACAAGTGTACCCATTTTTTAAAAATTAATTTAACTTGAAGGCACTTTTAGTATTGCTCATATCTACCTTAGGCTGAAGAGGTTTTCGCCCAAAAATTATTAACTGTTGCGTTTCTCTCCCAATTGTTGCTGGGTACCGACAAACCTTTTTCCCAGTCATAACACTTGGTTATAATTATAAAAAAAGTTACCACAAAAAAATTTAAGTACTTACAACCCTTCCTGCCGCCGTTTACAATTTTTTTCAACGATAAAAAAAAGCTTACACACAATGTTAATAAGAAATTCATATATAAATATTTCTAACACAGTGTTTATAATAATTTCTAAAAAATACTAAAATAAATACTATATACAACCCCCCCCCTGCCATTTTAATACACAGCTTTAGTCATCCATGTCCTCGTGAAACTTGTCGAAACATTGCAATTAACACAGTTCTGGTTCATCCGGGCACACAGTACAAATGTGGGTGGTAAATTTCCCTTTGCCTGATTTTGCATTAACTCGGCATTTTCCTTGAACTCGGCATCCATTTGCTTTTCTTTTGTTATTCTTTGAGCCAGTGTACGCTGTTTCGAGAAGGAGTCACCAACATGGGAGCCTGTTTGGGTATTAGAAGTCCTTCAATGACTTTGAGACAAAAATCATACAGGCTCAGTTTATTTTGGTGTGAAGCATTAGTCCCAAAAAAATTCTAATTTTGGCCAAAGCCACGTCTTTCCAATTTGTGAATCGTAACTTGGCAGTGTTTTGTGGACTACAAAAAATTCCAAGGCATACCTGATTGTCTCAGCAACAATTAACGTTATTGTCTCTAAGAAAATAATGTCTATCAATAAATTAAACCAATCAGTTGGAGTATTGTTACCGGGAATTGGCACTCTAAGTCCAGAATTTCCTGTGAAAGGTATGACTATCATGCCAGTTGCGCCAAGTGTCGGCCGCCATGTTGGAGACACCTCATCGTCATCGTCGGAGCTGTCAGAGCTATCCTCGGGCAATTTTCGTTATCAGAGTAGACATTCTCCAATAATTCAACCTCATTATCCATATTCATTGAACAAAATATATTAAACACAACTCTAACACACTTCAAGTAACACTAATACGATAGCACAGTCCCCAATCCGACAGCAACGGTGGAAAAAAAAACTAAATGCACCGAAACGTTCAAAAAGACTGGCATAATAACAGATAAGCAATACAATGTTTACCGGCAATGGCTAACCTCACATTGAACCAATGAATTGAGAATGGACATAGGGCGTACATGAACGACTATCGCCAAGGGCGCCAGTAGGGCAAGCACTGCACTCAATGTGTTAAAATTAATATGATAAATTTCAATAATAATTATAAAAATTAGGATTTCTAATAAAAAAATCAACTATAATACATACGTCACTAACCCGACTGTATAAAAAAAATGTTAAATATGTTATTGGTGAAAATGATTTGAGTTGTAAAATCTGAAGACATCCTATAACTCAAACATTTAAAATTATAATAGAGTTTAAGCCTATTATTTAGGATGAGATACTTTTCTCAAATATATTTATTTTCACAAGAAAATAAGGCTGATGATTCAACTTACCCACAGTTAGATACAAAGGATATAGGACTAAGGGATAGTAGAACCTATCCAAGTTAGCAAGGATCCAAAGTTTCTTATACCATGACTTGAAGAATGGAATTGAAGGCCTGGGTAACATTATACGTCGTCCTGAAATGTAGACAAAAGTGTGTAATATAGCTTGATATGATAAGTGGATTTACAACATTTCTAAATTCATAAGTAATTAAATTTATTGCGTAACTGAGTAAAAACTTTTGAACTTACTTTCTAATGAGTTTTGAAGTAACTGTTTCATTGACAAAACCTACCTGCTATTTACTTACTCAGTCAATGAAACGACTGTTTCGAAATGCTTCACCAAGTAAAGTCAAAAGTTTTCACTCAGTTACGCAATAATTACTATTCATACAATCAGTCAAATCAAGATGATTACAACAAGCAACTTTTCTAAAATATTGTTTGGTATTCTTTTTCTACTATCTATTCCATTTCATATCCCTGGACAATAAAACTTGTGATTTTCTAAAACTCTACATGTTGAAATATTCTAAGGTAGAAGTTTTTGTTAAGTGTTACTAACTTAGTAATACTTTTAGCATAACTAAATACAAATGAAATGATGATGTCAATTATCTGACTAAGGATATATCTTGCATTTTACTTTATTTTTATAAAGAAATTTATTTCTAAAGAACAACTAAAACATTATAACTACATGTAAATGCAAATTCCATATTTAAGTTTTTTAACAATGAAAATTATTTAGAAACAATTAATAATGTTAGGAAATAAGTTACCTCTTATTGCACTATTGAGGACTCTAAGCAAGCTTAATGGAATTACGCACATAAGCACCATGATTCCAAATAGGATTTGACTCTGAAACAAAATGTTCGACTTAGCAATGAAAAATCAGACTGTCAAAAATTTAAACTGAAAAATATTATATTAAAAGCTAAATGTTTACTATAACGCAAAATGAGTTAGCAAGATACTTTTTCATAATCCCACTAAGTCAACTAAACTTGTCAGATAACCTTCCAGTACACTATCCAGACTGGCTGTCATTAACAACAAATCTAATAAATAATAAATAATTACCGTAACTAAGTGAAAACTTATAACAAATATTGAAAACTTGTTACTTTACATGACGAGCTGGTTGTTAATTACTTATTACAACACTTTGATATTATTTGTGACCAGACTTATTGTTAACTAATGGTTGTTAAATTGTTAACTTACACGTGTAAGAAACGTTTTTATCTTATGACTTCTTCAGCATTATATGTCTGAAGAAGTCGTAAGGTGAAAACGTTTCCTCCAAGTGTAAGTTAACAATTTAACATCCTTTAGCTAACAGAAAGTCTGGTCGCAAGTAATATCAAAGTGTAATAAGCTTTCAACTTACTTTTCATACAGTTTTACAATAATTACTTATGAATTATTCAAGATGATTTCAACAAGCAAATTTAAATCTAACAAGTTACTACTATTAAAGGAAGATGCTGTGTATGGTATATGAAGAGCATATACAACATATACATGTTTATATTTGTTTATGCGTTATTATTTCTAAAATGAAATAATTACTTACAACAACACTTATATTAGTCATTAGAATCAGTCTCGGGAACACTTTAAAACTTAGCCTACTCCCATCTAATGAGAATGGCTGAGTTGTCATTGTCTCTCGGCCGTCTGAATCTTCCACATGAACCTGCAAACAATTAGAGAATAACTTGACTATAAATTTTGTGTTTGAAAATATACAAGTATAATTTCCTATTACAAATGTTTTACTTATATTATTTACACTCCTGAATCTTTTACTCATTTATAAGTTACACTTTTCAGAATTAGTTTTACTGTATACATTTTTAAAATTTTCAGGTCATATTGAAATTTTTTCACCGCTCGAATATGATAAAAGATGAGACTTTTGCCATAGCATATGTACCAAATTCCATCACATGCAGTCATTTTCAGAACCCATATGTTGTTCTACATCAAGACCTACAAAAGTGAAGATAAAAGACTAAAATAGTACACAGTGGGTATAAAATTTCAAGCTAAAAATTCAACAAATTTTCAAATTTGATCAAAATTTAAAACTATTTTTACCAAACAGTAAATTAATACTTCAGTAAACTTGGAACTGGGAAATTAAACTGATAAATGGAAAGCTGGGATGAGTGGGTGCTGTGATTTCAGAATTTTAAAAACAACATAAATCAATGAGGGTTAAAGAGAGGAACCATCTTCAAAATGACAAATGATATGCGATAATAAAAGACAAAAAGTAAATTTATTAATGGTAAGAACAGAAATTTAGACTATAAGTAATTTAGGAATAATTTTAGAAATTCAAGACTTTTCCATGGTTGTCTATGGACCCTGATTGATTATTATAGTATTTAAATTAATATTTTTAGAAGATTATTTCTATAGTAAAAGCTATTAAATATATAATAAATACTACTTTCTCATTAATTTTAATCTATTATTTTCCTTATATTTTACATTATTAATAATTTTAATAGGAACGATATGAGTTTAGCAATTTATGGAATTATTATCAGAAAAATTAGAATAACTGTGGTTCTAGGAGGCCCCAATATAATCAAAATAATGTAAAGGTATACAAAGGAAGGGTCCAGAAGAATCCACAGAGCAAAATAATGTTACACTCCAGATAACTTCTAACCTAGAAGTCCTTCTTGGAAGTTCAATGGATGGGACTACACTGCTCTGATCTTTTTCACTAGAAATGGATAGCTCTATTGAATCAGAAGTATTAATACTTCCTATAAATAAAGTGTATGCAAACTTTTTGGTGATGGCTAGACCTAAAACACCAAGGTTATGTAAATATCTAGAATAACTATAAAAGCCTGTTCAGGAATATTTGTTGAATATGATCAATATTTATTTTTTTCAACAGGTGTATTTACACTTCATATATATAATGTAACATTAAAATATTTTCTATTGCACAAGTAGACACATGACTAATCATATAAAATTTTAAGTTATAATTAATAATAACATGGATAAGTAGTGGAGTAGAGTCTCAATAATTCGAGGTAGATGGAACTGAGACCCCCTCAGATTACCGAAAACTTGAATTATATGGAAATACGTTTTTGTGCATTAGAAAAATTAGGAGTCTTAATGAATCCTAATACAGTACTATAATTAAGAATGTACAAAATCAGTTTATAGAACTTTATATGGACATTTATTGAAAACCGACTCATTTCCTTTGCATATCATATTAATATAAACATATTTTGGAAACCCGACTCATTTTTTTTGCATACCATATTGATATAAACATTTCTTTGAAACCAGACTCATTTTCTTTGCATACAATATTGATATAAACTTTTCTTCTAAGCCCGAAACATTTCCTTTGCATACGGTATTCATATGAACAAATCTTAGAAGCCCGGCTCAATTCCTTTGCATACCATACTGATATAATCATTTCTTGGATACGTAACTCATTTCTTTTGCATACAGTATTGATGCGAACATTTCTTCTAAGCCCGACTCAATTCCTTTGCTTAATTTACTGATATAAACATTTCTTGGATATACAACTCATTTCTTTTGCATACCGTACAGCTATAAACATTTTTTGGAAGCTCGATTCATCATTTTCTTTCAAATAGATGAAATAGGCAATGTAGAGTCTTTCAAGACTCTAATGTATTTGGAACAGTACAAAGTATCCCTCTAAAAGGTTATTTTATTGATGAGTATTATACTCACATGAATATGATGAATTCCTTTTGCATACTCTTGTGGATTCCACTCTGCAACATAGAGAGGTCCTTGGACATTTCTGCAGTAATGCCAACTGCCCCCATCCAGTTTCACACTAACGTTTGTTACTTTAGACAAGGAGAACGCCAGCACTCTGAACAAACAACCTGACATTGAACACAAAAATATTGTTTTAAATGCTTAGAAATCTTATAGACACAATTTTATAATTTAATACAAAAAGACTGGTTGAAATTGGTTTCGATAGTGTGTCATTTATAAGCTACCATGGTCAACAACACAAATGTTCAGTTATACTGCTTGTATTAATAAATGTGGGCATCTATTACAAAAAAAAAAAAATTGCTGTGAATCTGGCAACCACAGCAGAATTATGGACATAATTAACAAAAATACAAGCCCTCAAAGGTTCTGGCACATTTGTAGAACATTGAAGCTGTTCTGAGTATATACTTTTTTTTAAAGCATTAAAAATGTGACTACTATTAGACATTTGACTTGAATGCTTAATTCATCTAGATAACGCTGCTACTTTTGTAACTGAGCATTGAGTCACTTAAATTGCAATTAAGAATTATTAGTGTAGATGTAAATAATAATCACTAGATGGAGATAATTGCACCATGACGCTATACAGCTAACGCTTAAATTAATTAAAAACCTTATTTCTTACAGCAAATTTTATGTGTGTTGGATAGTTTGCATAACCTCTGATTTAACCAGGTTATTATTCTCGTGTTAACACCCAAGATATTTGACTTCATTTACTGTACATCATCAAGTTAAATTTCTACTGAATTGAAAACATCTCTTAATTATAAGCTAATAAATATAAAAAGAAAAAGAAAATAGACCTTATTAAATGAATTTAATAGAAATAAGAATGGTTTCTATTTTTTATTGTGTCAACATATTATTTGAATGTAAAAGATATAGAATAAGATTAAATTATTTTGCTTTGAGAAAGCAAAATACTGTCCTGATATATAGCTTGCACAAATTTTCAATCGTTAATAAATTACGTTTTTATTTATCTAATCAAGTTTAAATACAATTCTTTTAACCTAAATTGGATGACAATTGATGTTAATAAAGTTGTTCAAATATAAAATCAATAATTAAATTATAAAAATTAGGGGGTCTATCCGGATTCAAACTATGAATCTTCATGTCTAACTCTAGCTCGTTTTGGTACTGCACCAACTTTCCAATACCAAGAAATGAATTTTTCAAAGACTCATATGGATATTTTCCCCCCATTTGGTTGTCGTCGAAACCTCCATTGTACAACCTTAAACATTTGCCATGGTTACCACACAGTATCATAAATAGTGGTGTAGGGATAAAAATGAATGAAACGAATAAAATAAACAAACTGGAAATAAGCAAACAATGATAAAATTTTTCTTTCTTGACCTCAGTAGGAACTTTACTTAAATTTTTTTTTATATAACTTGACTTTGTACTCAAGATCTAGAAATACTTATTGGAATTTATTTAATAATCTATCCTTTTTCATATATAAAGGCCAGTGATATAGTTGTTTTACAGAGACCGTAAGTACATAGTTAGGATTCATTAATCCATTTATTTGACAAATTTGATATTTATTGATTTTCATCTGTTGAATGTTTCCATGAGGGTTTGAAAAACGTCACATCAAAGACTAACTATTAAATATTTGCGAGTATTGGTCAGAGACCAAGTACCAAAAGACTAAATATTTGCGAATATATTTATTATGTTTCAGCCTGTACAGTGCGTGAGGTTTAACTGTGTCTCTGACCTTGACATCGCTAGACTGGCTTGAGCTGCAGAGTGGGGTCAAACACTTCAGAAAACATCAGTGTCCTGTTTGAAGTTAAACAGCTCTAATTAACTAAATAATAATTCTGTAATAGTTTGATGTAGACATGATCTTTAAATGTGTTGTTCTGCTTCTGCAAAGAAAAAGACTTGATTACAAGAGACGATGTATGTATTGTATAATGTTTTCAGTTAGGCTAGTAGTCAAATGCTAGAGCAGAACGAGAGACACCGTTAAACCTCATGCACTGTACTTATGCAGATTCTCTTAAGATAATTTAGTACAAAAATATAAAATTTTACAACTACATTATTTATTAAAAATTTTATTTTTGACACGTTACTTACACAAATGTCTACAGTTTTTTAAAACATACAACTTTACATGGACCTACATTGACACGACACACACATAAGTCCAGTCAATATACTCCGCAAACAAAAATTTGTAGCAGCAAATAACATTTTGTTTAAAATTGGCACATATCCTTATGGTCAGTCATTTTATTGAAACTATTTCCTTTTTTTTGTTTTTTTTATATATACATCCACGGATCTTTTTTTTCAATTTTATTTTATGTTGTTTTTGTGCTCAGTATATCTTATACCTAGAAGTCTTTTTGAATAAAAATTATATCTAAGAAAATGGATGAATATTGAAAACACACAGGGTTGTCATTTACAGAATTTATTAAAAGTCAACAAATATTAATGCAATCCTTGTATTTTAAAATTATGGTAAATTTTATCAACACATTAATTGTCTCCCAATAGGTTTGTCATTGTCACCAATAGTTAGTTAAAGATATTGTAAATAATAGGCTAAGTAGGTTAATGTTTACTGATGAAAGGGGAAACAATAGGCAAATAAATTCTTTAGATGTGTTGGTAATAAAAATTAGTGCTACTTCATTGCCATTTGATTTATATAAAAGAGAAACAATCTCTGGCAGATATATGAATTATCTGTTTTCAAATTCTGTAGAAACAAAAAGTAATAATTAAAAATTTAACAAATAACGTCTTTACTTTATCTGATTAACAGTTTCATAGTAAAAACTTAGTGTTAATGAAAAAGTCTTCATTCTCCATAATTATCTAGAAAATTTCATATATTAACAAATTAAATGTCAAAAAATAAAACTGTACAATTTACAAACAAAAATTGTATTAAGATATCCATTATAAACCAGGGTACAATGATTATTTAAAAACTGTTGTATTATCTTAAATAGATTTTTTTTAAAGATCGGAGCATATTTCTGTATAGAAAGAAATTCACAAAACAAAAAACAGTATTTTAATCTCTTTGAATTTTGTAGTCTATTATGTTCGGTGAAACCTATTTAATCACGTTTACATTAGTTTATGACTATCTGAACTATAATTTTGTAAATTTGTAAAAACTTACTGAGACAGAACGTTTTCGATCGCTCAGTGGCAATCTTCATCAGTGTCTAAATTTTCCGCTTGCTTAACCTAACAACTCCAAGCAAAAAAATTTAGACACTGATGAAGATTGACACGGAGCGATTGAAAATGATCTGTCAGTAACATTTTACAAATTTACAAGATTATAGTTCGGATAGTCATAAACTAATGTAAAAGTGATAAAATAAGTATTTTAATCTCTCTTTAAATTAAGTAATGTGGTCAGAGTTTGGGAAAAAATGTAAGCAGCTTAGATAATAAGTTTATGAGATTGATTGCCAAAACTATGATATGTGTTACATTGGTCAATCAAAAGATTTCTATGTATAAGATGTGATGTACACAAAAACTACATAATATATAATGAGAAATATAATGTAATTATGAATCCCATAAAATACTATCATAATGGCACTCACAAAAAAATGAATTTGCATAACGTAATGATATTTGATACTCAAACTGAAAAAAGATGTGTGGCAAAAAAATTATGATTGACTATCGTTAATCCAACCTTTATGTATCTGAAATTCTGTGTTATCTGACACCCACAAAAATAAAATATGCTATGGTGTTGGCAGCAAAACGGCAAACATTGGCAAAACAGACGAGGATCATAACATTTTTTAACATCTTCATAAAGTGTTTACATCCTTTAAATATTTACTCTGCCAACCAAATCTTAAGCAAAGTTTCTGGAATCTTGTATATTACCAACTCAATGCATAAAAAATTTTAAAACTTGAAATTTCTTTGTTTTACCCAACTTTTTAACTTTTTCCTATTATAAGAGATTTTCGTTTTTCCGTCATGACAGCTGATTTACAACGAATAAGCGAGATTCTACTGTACCTTAATATTGTGATTTGGTCATGTGTATAGGCATATACATATTTATATTAATTGTAATTATTTAATAAAAAGCAACTACAATAATTTTTTTTTTTACTTCAGTTGGAATTGACTTTAAAAAAATGTGTTTTATATTACTTGTTAATTTTAAAACTGACTTAGGCACCACCAATTAGTCTATAAATATGTCTGAAACCTTTGTAGGAGTGTACTCAACAATGTCTTAGAGTGAATTAAACTTGAACAGAACTGTGCATGAAAACATAATTAAGGTTTTGGTTTGCCTGTAAGTTGAATAAACTAAATTTTAACTTCTTACTTTAAAAAAAGGGGGAAAAATTATTATCTAATCATTAAACTTCACAAAAGAGGTTATTCAAACACCATAAAACACAAAGAGCGTGTAATAAAAGCCGAGTATGAAATTAAATGTATTAGTTTCATTTACATCATAACTGCGTCAAAATGAATTTGACTATATTTGTTTGTGTGGTTTCCTTATCAACAGTGTGGGGTAAAATTTATACAGATTGTATACTTGCAAGAGAACTCATCCAGGAAGGACTAGAAGGCGGTTATTTAGCAAAAATGGTCTGTATTGCAAGGTACATCTCCCAATTTAATTCTTCCGCTATCAGCAGTCCTAAATGGAATGGCAGCCGTAACCACGGTGTGTTTCAAATTGGTGATGACAAATGGTGCACTAATCGAGGGAATGGCAATATATGTAGAATTAACTGTGCAAATCTAAGAGATAATAACATGGCTGACGATGTTAGATGTGTGCAAGCAATTTTGAAAATAGAAGGTTATGATGCATGGGGAGTTTATAAGAGGTATTGTACAGATCCAATAACTATGGGAATGTGTTTTGCTGGTGGATGATTATTTTTATAAAAAAAACTGAAGTTTCTAAATTATAATACATTATTACAAAATAGTTTTATAATTGTATAACATTAAACAGACTATATATTATTTTTTAATTTTTATTCATTCTGTTACCTTAAATTCCTTTGGATTCCTAGGAATCTTGCTAGGGACAAGTCCTTCAATACAGTTCCTCTAAACTTCGCTTTTTATATATTCCACTGCCTCATAATAGAAACGATATATATTACTTTTTACAGAAAATTCTATCGTTCACAATTTCGCCTTGCATGGGTTTATTCAATTATTTTTCTCTTAATCTAATTCAGTGTTCATCTTTCATTCTTCAACTATTTTTATTTATAAACTTTTTTTTATATGACAATTTAGCATGCTGCAGTATTTTGTAAATGGATATTTCAAATGATTTTTTTTTTTATCATACAACTTCACACCTACTCAATACTTTGCTTCATTATTCCTTAGTTATCAAAATTCTAATCACATTTTTTTGTTACACATTTCCCCCCCCCCATTTTTACTTGGTATGCAAGACCACAGTTCTTAGTATTTGTAAAGTTTCTAGTAGTTCAATTTCTTATTATTTGCACATTTAGTTCCCTTATGTTTTTATTCCGATATTTTACCCATTTGCTTTTAACACAAACATATCATTTACTTAATGTCTTTTTTCGCTTACCCTTACTTGGACGTGTTTAGTAAAATAATACTTAAAATGACTCTCCATTTTCTTACAGTTAAAATCTTTTTCAAATCATTTAATGGTGATTTATTGTGATTATGTAACTTTAAAACAAGCGAAATATTATCATCTATCAATCTTGATTTGGAAAGCATCATTAGCGTCTGTGTCTTTGTCTTGATCGCTCCTGTTATGGTTGTAAAACTTTCCAGTTTAGAGCTTTATTTAATAATGTAAATGAAACAAGTTAAGTTTTTCTTTTAAAACATATTACGAAATTTTGTTTAATATAATTATTATGTTTCTATTTTACAAAATAAAAAGAATATGCAAAATTTTTTTACAGATTGTATCTTTTTGTGAAAAGTAAACTTTTTTAAAAAATAATTAAAAAAGTGAATGAAAAATATGTTATTTTACAATGGTTATCTTGGATTTTTAATAACTTTTTTTATTTTGATTTTTCAAACCCCTCTACTTTTGATATCCCTAAATTAAGTAACGCTAAAATGGATGATTTATAACCCCCTCTCCCCCTCCGTACTACTGAATTGCGAAGTCCCTCTTAATTAAGTAACACTGTCTTGTCCTTCTTCGGTCCGTGATGTTGGTATTTGTTGAAGTTACACTCATTTTCTCTTGATCTGTGTGTATGATGTTTTTATATAGTATGTCTTCTGTATATGTGGTTTGTAAGTTCATTAAATTGTTGTGTGTGTTTTTATAAATGTGGTATTTTTCTAGTGAGTTTAATTCTATTGGGTTATTATTTGTTTCAAGTATGGTTAGGTTATTTTCGTAGTTTGTTATTTCATGATTATGTGATATTAGGTGTGCTGCAACATTTGATAATTTTGTATTTTTATTTTTGAATGCTCTGTAATGTTCTTCAAATCTTATTTTAAATGATCTGGTCGTTTTCCCTATGTCAAATGCATTGCAGTCGTTACATGTAATTTTATAAATTCCCGATAGGTTATGTTTTTGTGTATTTGTTTTGTGGTTTGTGTTATTAAGATATTTTATTATTTTGTTGTTTGGTTTTTATGTTGGAGTGTAGTATTCTTTGTTGTATATATTTGTTATTTTTTCTATTTTGTTATTGGTGTATTTGTATTTTAGGTAGATTTTTTTATTTTTATTATTTTTGTGTTCCGGTTGTAGTGTTGTGTTGAGGTTAGGTTTTTGTGTGAATTTATTGTATATATTTTTTATAAGGTCTTTGTTGTATCCATTTTCTATTGCTATTTTTGTAATGTTATCTAATTCTTCATTTAATTTTTGTTTGTTATCCTGTGTGTATTTTATTGCTTTGTTTATCATGTTACTGTAAGTGTTTATTTTGTGTGTCCAGGGGTGGTTAGATTTGTAGTGTATTGTGGTGTTGTTGGATGTAGGTTTCCTATATACTGTAGTTTCTATTTTATTATCATTTATATTTAATGTGATGTCGAGATAGTTGATTGTTCTATTAGTTTCTGTTTCGACGGTGAATTGTATGTTTTCGTTGTATGTATTTAGTTTGTTTAATATTATGATGTGTTCGTTGTGAATGGTAGGTTGGTATATTACAAGTATATCATCTACATACCTTGTCCATAGTGAAATATTGTGTGTGTTTAGTATAGGTTTAATTATTATTTGTTCAAAGTGTTGTAAATATATTTCTGACATGACTGATGATATGGGTGATCCCAAGGGGAGTCCAGTTGTTTGTTTATAGTATTTATTGTTAAATTGGAAGTAATTTTGGATATGGGATCAAGAATATATATATATATATATATATATATATATATATATAGATTTTTTGGACTAGGAGACTGACAGACTTACCTTGGTAAGAGTCCACACTGTAGTCTTGAAATAGAAACACATAAAAGCACTTAAACACTAGCATTAAAGATATATATATCTTTAATCTGTGCATCGGTGTCATCTGATTTCTACTCTACACAATCTGTGATTACAACTTATACTTATTTTATTTCATTCTCTCATATTTCTTTTTGTGTTTTCTCTTCGATTGACAAAGACCACTGTGTGGTTGAAATATATCATTGTTTAAGTGCTTTTATGTGTTTCTATTTCAAGACTACAGTGTGGACTCTTACCAAGGTAAGTCTGTCAGTCTCCTAGTCCAAAAAATCTAAATAATCTTTACCAACCAAAACTAACCTAAATATATATATATATATATATATATATATATATATATATATATATATAATAATCCTAATTCTAAAATACATCAAACTCAGCACATTGTTTACAAATACTAAAATTTTCAGAAATTTTGTAACAATTTAGATTTATGTCGTTTTCGGCCAGGGATCTTAGAAGTCTATCAAACTTGGTCATCCACAGTACGGCGCAATTCAAATTTTGTACCTCTCATGGTGAGTCATGACTGAGTGTAATCAAGTTTCGGTGTAAGCCTACTTCTGAGTTAACTGGTTCGGCTTGAAAAGATGTTGCTAGCGAATTAAATTATATTGTTTCATGCTGACACACAGAGACCGCGGAACATGTCTTACTGTGTACTGTGGCGATACCGCACTCAAGTTCCCTGTATACGGCTCCTAACATTCTTTTCTCTAATAATGTTCATAAATAGGAAGAGTTTAATAGGAATGTTTTCTTGGTAAATAGATTTCATTTGAGTTCATTATTAATATTAGGTACATTTTACCACCTAATAAGTTTATATAGGGCAGGTTTATGTATTAAATAAAAAGAGATTTTAATGTAGTCAAAACTGAAATTACAAGTTACGTAACACTAATGCCTTCCCCCTCCTCCTTCTATAACAGTAGATGTAACCCCCCTCCTCCTTGCTTTGTTACGTAATTTAGGGATAACCCCATAGAGCCTATTGAAAAAATTATCATTTTAAAATAAAGTGACTACTTCAAATAGAATGAACATAATGAGGTAAATATGGTATTAAGAGTGTAGGAAGTTTTTTATTTTTCAGTTGATAGTTGTCATTGTGTTGTGTTGGTGGACCTTGTGGCTTACCAGTACTATGTGGACCACGCAGCAGAAAGCTCAGTGTGTAGTTTTAGAGTGTAAATTTCCACAACAAATTAAAAAATATAGTTATTTTAGTAAAATATTACGGAATAAATTCTGTTTAAGACTGTATTTTGTTTTTGGGTTCAATGATTGGCGAAAAAATTATTTTGTTTTCAAAATAAATAAGTTATAAGTTTTTGGTTAACAAAATATTAAAAAATTTTAAACAACTATAAATCGTAAATACTCAAATATTTCAACAAGAATATAAATCGGCAGTAATATGAGCCTTAATAAAAGTTATAGCTTATCTGTAGGCGGAGAAAATAAAAATGCAACTTTGTTTGCACAAATTATAAATTTAAATGTAACAGGGACAGTAAACATATTAGAGATGAGATATAACTTTCAAAATAGGTTATTCATACATCATAAAATAAAAAGAGCTGATACTAAACAAACAGAATACAAGGTTAAATATATTAGTATTCCTTCAAACAACTTCAAAGTGAATTGGGTTATGTTTGTTTTCTTGTTCTTTTTATCAACAGTTTTGTGTAAACTGAAACAATTTTTCATCCTTGAAACTCTCAAGAGAAATTTACTATAAGGGCATTGAAGACAAACACATATCAACTGTGGTCTGTATTCCTAAATACATGTCCCAATATAATTCTTCAGCTCATAGTAGTCGAAACCTGAATGGTAGCCTAGGAAACGGTTTGTTTCAAATTAGTGATAACAAATGGTGCAGCAATCAGAGGAATGGAGAGCGATGTAAAATTAACTGTTCAAAACTAAGAGATAATGATTTGGCTGATGATGTTAGATGTGAAAACATAATTTTGAAATCAAAAAGGGTTTTTTGCATGGGGAGCATATACCTAATATTTTAAGGAACCAGAAAGTGTATTTTTGTGTTTTGTTGAACTAAAGTGATTATCTTTTAACTAGATATTTAAAATAAAATTTAAAATGATTTTTACTGATAGAAGAACATGGTTACAAAATATGTTCATATCATAACAAATAATTTCAAATAAGTTATATAGAAAAGAGATTATTTCATAAAATTGGAACAGTGTATAATTGATGGAATAAAAATAGTCAAAATTAATGGAAACATTACAATACAAATTAGTATTATTAGTAGCATATATATTATTAACTAGGGAATACTACAGCAGTCATGAAAATCCGAGTCCCGATATTTTGAACTTCCGTTAAATTCTAGCTTATTTCTATTTGAACCTATTTTATGAATTATGAAGAAAATGATAAGTCAGGCTTCCAAGAAATGTTTATAGCCATACTGTATGCAAAGGAAATGAGTCGGGCTTCAAAGAAATGTTTATATCAAAATAGTATGCAAATAAAATCGGTCGTGCTTCAAAGATATGTTTATATCAATAAAGTATACAAGGGAAATGAGTCGGGGTTCCAAGAAATGTTTATACCCATACGTTATGCAAAGAAAATGAGTCGGGCTTCCAAGAAATGTTCATATAAAGTTCTATAAACTTGTTTTGTGTATTTTTAATTATAATATTAGGGTTCGTTAAAACTCCTACTTTTTCTAATAGACAGGAACATATTTTTGTGTAATCTGAGTTTTCAATAAGTGAGTCTCGGTTCCATCTACCTCGAATTATTGAAACTCTACTCAATATTTTTTGTGTTTTATGATCAAGTTACCTTGTACACATATCATATTTTTCCCAAGGCTAAGTTTAAAAGTTTCTCTAAACTTCCCAATACAATTTATCTTAATATCATTTATTCCTAATGGACCTAATGGATCCCTAATGGGGGGCCCAAATTCTTCTGCTACTCAAAGTTTATATTTATACAAGTTATGGCATAGAAAATTCATTTTCTCTTCTTAATATATTTCAGTGTTTTGTTTTTTAATGTATTATTTCTAAATATTTTTTTAACATGCCTTATTCTTCTTCAATGGCCATGTCAAAAACTTTAATTTTATTTTTATTTTGTAATAATGCTATGTCAAAGCACTTCATTAGTGTTTAGCTTAGTTTTCAAAATTGTACACACAATTTTACAATGTGTTATTATTGTAAAAGCATTATTATTATACTTAGCATTTTTGTCATCTTTTTTAAAATTCCTTCTAATTAGTTCACACTCTAATTAAATATACACAGTCTGTTCAAATAAGTATCAGGACTGTTTTCAAAAATCAAAATCTATTGCAACTATCATTACAATTACTTAATAGTCTTCAAAATACATTCTTCCTGCATCAATACGCTTAATTCCAAGTGTCTGCCACTTGTCAAAAAACCGCTGGAAGTCGGTTTCCGGAATGTTGTTGAGAACCTTTGACGTGAGCTCTTGAACTGCCTTGATGGAGTCAAACCAATATCCTTTGAGCTGCCCTTTCATTTGCGGAAACAAGAAAAAGTCTGGTGGAGCCACGTTTGGGTTGTAAGGAGGGTAAGGCAACGTTGCCACGCCGAATTTTGCCAACAGATGTCGCATTCAAATCGCACTGTGGCAAGGTGGATTGTCATGGTGAGGTTTCAATTCTTTGAAATAGATGGTCAAAAGCGTGTTATGTGTGTTTTTGCAGGCATATCATTACTTGCAGATAAAATGCACCATTTACAGTTGTTCAAGTAGGCACAAACTCCTTGTGAACAATGCCTCGTCGGTCGAAAGAAACAGCATGGTTTTGATTTTTTATTTTGACATCCAAGCTTTTTTTGGACTCGGAGATCCCTGGGTGTACTATTATGAACTATGATGTTTTGTTTCCGCATCGTACTAAAACTCCTACGATTCTTGGCCGGTAATAACGTTGTTGAGAAAATCTTCAACTTCCAGAACACAGTCCAAAATTTCTTGCAAAATTTTCTCGCTCAAGACTTTCGGCACCAGCTTCCCGCATAGCAAGATCCTCTGTTAGAATGTTGTGGCCGGTCTCCTCACTAATAAGGATGATGGTTAAATGCCTGTCAGAGTCCAAAACTGTTTTCACTTTAGCCATCTAAGCACCGGTTCAAGCGGTCGTTGGCCGTCCAACGTGGGGTTCATCTTTGAACCTTCCTTGAATATTTAGTGCCACTCAAAAACTCTTGTGCATTTAATGAGTTCCCATAACATCCCCACAACCTTCTTTAATCAGTTCAAGGGTCTTGGACACAGATTTCTCGAGTTTAAATCAAAACTTTACAGAGTAACGTTGCTCGACGGTCTGCTTCATGCTGGGATGATGACACCATAAATAATCACACGTCACAAAAACCACCTCCTGTCCCATCCCATGCCCGCAGGTGACTGAATTAAAGTTCGCCTGAGTGTTGGGAGACCCCCATATACTTAGGCTGAGTTAGACCCCCCCTCCATCGCTCCATTAAATATACAGCGAACCAGTCCCAATACTTATTGAACCGACCGTGTATATCTTATTCAAATTTTCTATCGTTAATAAAATACTTTTTATTCATCCATTAAAGTTCAAATACGTTTTTTTTAACTCAGTGGATGACACTAATTTGATGGTTAATACAGTTAAAAATTGATGGTTTTTTCAAATATTAATTCTTTAATTGAATTTAATGATTAGTTTTAGCTTTATATGGGAGAAAAAATTTTCACAAAAGGGGGAAGGTATGCAATATAGTTGTTTCTTTCCATTTGGCTTGGAATAAGTGATAACAGCTGAGTGAATAACATAAGTGATTTCATTAAAGAGCTGATTTTTTGTTATAGGTGTGTGTTAGAACAGCTGTTTTAATACATAGGTTATGTTACTTTATTTATATTAATCATAACTATTCAATAAAAAGTAACTAAAATAAAACTTCCTTATTGCTCTATGTAGGAATTTACTTGAAATTGTTTTTGTTTATAATACTACTTCCTATTGTATTATTTGTTCTCAATCACTTTTCAAAAGTGATTAATAAATTAACATTTTATATGCTGTCAAATAATAATATGTTAACAAAAAACTGAACAAAAGAAATACTTATTGCTTTCTAGGTGACTACAATATGACAGTAACCATCTGTGACTGTTCTGTATAAACAATCATCTTGTCTATTATTTTTATTATGACATCTATGCAGGCTACATACTGTGTTTATACCACTCTATCATCTGTTAGTCATGTTGACAAGTCATTTGGTGTTAGTCTTGTTGTCTGAAAAACTGTAAACATATCGACTGTCTTTCATTTTAGTTTACTAAATGTAAGTTTCAAAAGGTTTGAATTTAAGAAAGAGTGACAGATCAAATGTGAAATTACAAGTTCTAAGGCGGTTAGTAGTAGGTTTATATAAATTCTGTATTTTATGAACAAATGTTAGCCATAATAAAGCTGATAATAGGGTATAGAGCAGATTGTAAGGAAGGTACTAATGGAGTAGAGCATTTTATCTATAATCTTTTCATCTCAGTCAAAAATACTTAGTCAAAATACTTAGTAACATTAAGTTGGACTACATTTACAGTATTTCATTCTTTAACCAAAAAAAAAATATGACTATGAAAAGGAGATAGTAACAGACGGAATCAAGCCCATATGCCTATACTAGCTTTGCGCAGAAAAGGATGGGTGCACATGTAGACAGAATCTGTACTCTAGAAATTACAGTACATTTCCATCTTAATCTTTTTTCTAAAAACGATTTGGATAGTCATTGATTCAGATAGTCGGAGTTTGGATAATTGGAGTTCCACTGTGGTAGTAGCAAAGTCAGTAGCACCAATATATCTATATATATATATATTCTTGATATCCGTTAAGTGCAATGATTTTACCTTGTGTGATGAAGCGCCTTTCGGTCACTTGACCATTGTCGAATCACTGATTACTTTTTCTCAATTTTTCTGGTGTGGATGTTCGGTCCGTCGTGTTGGTGGATAAAATTACTTACAATAGTAATATATTAACTTCATATATATATATATATATATATATATATATATATATATATATATATATATATATATGTATATTTAGGTTAGTTCTAGTAGAGCTTAAAGCTTATTTAGGAATTTTTGGACTAGATAGGAGACTGACAGACTTACCTAATGGCAATAATCCAAAACTGCAATCTCTTGGAAATAAATAAATAGACATAAATAAAAACTTATCACAATATTGAAATATTTCGATCAAAAATTATCTATGTCAATCGAAAAATAGAAAAACAAAAGACTGAAGTGATCCACTGATGTGTATAAATATCCAAATGTCACAAATTCACAGATTTATAGTTTATGATATAGTGCTATATGTGATTTGTATAAATATTGATTATTTGAAACTAGATATTAATAATTTGTCAGAAAGAAGGTAAATGAAGCTGTTAAAAATGGTAGAAGTTAGGGGGAAGGTAAAAGGAGTTTTATCTGATATTGAGGTTAGGAAGCTCTCTAGATTTGGAGTACCACTGGTATGATAACTCCCATCTTTTCAATTCTGAAGGGTTGCAATTAGGAGGAGGGCCTTAATTATTTTGGTGGTATAACAATCATTGAAAGATATGATGTTGTGACTAGCAGTGTGTTGAGTGGTTGGCCTGTCTATGTTCATGGTTCCAACGTCATGTCTGTGGCCATTCATTCTGATGCTCAGACCATCTGTGGTGAGGCCTATGTACTGTGCCGGGCAAAATTTACATTGCAACTGGTATATTCATTGATAAAGTCAGTGCAACGGAAAAATAATGGACAACGTGAAATATCACAATATATATATATATATATATATATATATATATATATATATATATATATATATATATATATATATATATATATATATTGTAAAGTATTTATAAAACGCAATACAATAATGTTTATTATTATTATTTTTATTATTAAATATTTATTTGAATGATGATATCAATTTCTAGTTAAAACACAAACAACTCAGGAACAATTCATAATTCTTTATTATCACAATTTCATCTCAACATTTAAACAATAAACACAAAACAAAAATTTATAACTTAACAATTTTTAACAAACTCGGTTTAACTCTTATTTCTTTTGATTTTATAGTTACACAATTACAATACCCTTGGCTAATTTTACGATCTCTTACAATCTCGGGGTTTATAGCATGGGCTATATTTTTTTTTAATTCTTAGGTTAATTAAATAAATTTTGAACAAACAATATTAAATTTTGAAATTAGTTTTAATAAATATTTTCCGGATGGAAATACTTTAATTTGGAATGAGCAAAAAGGCGAAACTATTTGAACTGGATTATGATCTTATTACTATTAATCACAAGATATTCTAATGTACAATTTTAAACTTCCCTATTATCTTAAAGGTCCACTAAAGTTTATTTTTTTATATTGCGCTAGGTACTTAACTTATCAAATAACGGCGAATGGCTGCTTGCTCACACGTAGAATTCCGTTGTCTTTAAATTTCACTTTTTTACACACTTAAATTCGTTTTAGTTCTTTCAAATTATATTTTCACTGTACTATATCTTTTAATTTTCTTATTCCTGTTTAATCTGGCCAATTTTCCTCACAAAACTGTATAATTTTGACAAATTCCTTTCAAATTGAATTTTGACTGCACAGGGCAGGTCTGCTTCCTCAGCGTCACCACGCCAGACTCTCACTACGCGTCCTTAGATTTTAAACAATTGTTTGTTTTTCTAATATGGCGGCTTCCTTCTTCTTAAAAAAAAAATCATATGCTCTAATTGAACGAAGTTCCGTTCCTTCCCACTAGAGTCGACTGCAACTTGACCTATTTCTTTACTTTCACATCTGTTAATGTCAACGAACTATTTTCACCAGTTTTAATTTTGTTAACATACTGTTTCAATTTTCCGATCCTTAACCAACCTTCCAGTGTTTATTTAATTACTATTATTAGTGTGTGAAGTGTCTTTGTGTTTTACTTTTGTAATATTTTGAATTGTGTGTGTTTTGACTGGACTTTTCCAAACATAACCTTTCATTGTTTACAATCGTTTTTCACTTTTTCCTTCAAGTAATTACTTATGCCCTATGTTACTAGTATTTACAATTTTGTTTGACATATAACTATTATTAGATTATCTTGTTTTAAATTTTATTTGATACAACAAATTTCTTTATGTATTTACAGTTCAAATATCTTATTTATATGTTACAACCGTTTTATAACCTTTCTAGGCTTTTACCTAAATTTCGTTTCAATTTAATCTAACCAATCTTTTAATGAATTTCTTTTTTTAAATTTTGTGTGAGTTATTTCTAATATATTCTTCCAATTCTTAAATAATATTATATAGCCCATTCTATAAATGTTACAATATATATATATATATATATATATATAATATATATATATGAAGTTATTATTATTAATTGTAAATAATTTTTTCTACCACTAAGTGCAATAATTTTATCTTATCTGATGAGGCATCTTTCGGTCACGTGACCATTGTCGAGAACCACTCCTAGAGTGATTTGACAATGGTCAAGTGACCGAAAGGTGCCTCATCACATAAGGTAAAATTATTGCACTTAGTGGTGGAAAACATTATTTACAATTAATAATATTAACTTCATAAAGTGAGTGCAACGAAAAAATTATGGACGTGAAATATTACGATATATATATATATATATATATATATATATATATATACAAGGGCTGTTTTTTTTTCAACTTCCGACTGTACCACTAGACGGCAGGGCGAGCGGCATCAGCCAGTAATGCACGGCAATCGACTGCGCACCTCTCCCACTACAACCTCACTCGTTTTCGGGTGTCCGACGCCATTACCAGTTTATCCAGTGACACATAAACATGGCTACCTTGATAGAATCTCCCGCCAAGTGTGAGTTGCGAAGTGTCATTCGTTTCTTGCAAGCTGAAGGGTTATCCTCAGTAGAAATTCACCGTAGAATGAAACGAGTATACGGTGAAAGCTTTATGAGTGACAGTGCAGTGGGTGATTGGTGTAGGAAATTTAAAGATAAACGAGTTGACATTCATGATGAAGGGGTCCAAGGACGAAAGTCGATCGCTTAATAAAACAAAAGCTGACATTTTTAGCTTTTTCAAAAAAAAAAATCTGTGACTCAAAGAATGTAAATATAAATATCTCTATGGTGAATGTGTTATAATTTCATTTTTACTGACAAGATAATTTGAAACACATAAGTCATACATTAAAATTTAGAAAATTAAACTTATATTCACTTATAACAACCATCCTACCTTATGTGAGTTGATTCTACCATTCTCTCCAAAGGTTCTCGATCAGGTATGGCAAACAAAGCATGTTTAGGATTTGTTACCATAGCAACAGGCCATTTCCCATGGTCAACATCTATGAATGAGAGTAAGCCATGATCTATTGCCATTATCCTATACCTGTATAAAAACATTACAATTATTTAGCACAAATTAATATGAGATATAACATGAGAAAATCTTTTTCAACAAAATGTATTTGTTTATGAAAATATTGATTTTGGTAACTACAGAGACTATAACTAAACAATATGGAAATCAAATTTATTTTTATAAATAATAAATGTATTTTTTAAGGACTGTAACCTCAAGAAAAGTAACCTCCATTTATATGTAGAGCAAGAAATTGGAGGTGGAAAGATATTGTTCTTGTACAGTCCTGAGCTCCAAGTTAGTATGTTTCCAACAGTACAAGAGGATGTACGTTAAACTGTCTGTTTATCCATAGAAGTTATTCAAAATGACTGCCACAGTAGAAAATCCTACTATAAGTGTAGTTATTTGATTTCTACAGACAAAAAACATAAAGGCAGCAGACATTCACTGTAAAATTGGCAGTGTTTATGAACCTCTTATAATAAGGAATAAAAGAGAATGGTGTTGTATCCTTATGGATGATCAAATTGATGAAGAGAAAATAGATCACCCAAGTGTTCTTAACACCAATCGAATTTAAAAGGCTGGTGCAAAAGTTTATGAAAAGTACCATTTAATTTTTTACTGAACGTTTAATCAATTTCATAAATGTATAGTATTATATGAGGTACTTCCAGACGCTTGGATACCAAAATTGCTGATAGAACAACTAGAACACATTGTCCCAGATCCACATGATGTTATACTAAGAGAACATTGGTAAAATGTTTCTTGATAAGAATGAACTTGTTTATGAGACATGGGTATTGTACAAGTATATGGACGCAGAGACAAAACTACAGTCAACGGACTTGAGTCCCCAATTCATCAAAAAAAAATATTATAAAACAAGAAAATGCTACTAGATGATCTCTAAAAAAATGTTATGCAACTGTAATTTGGGATAGGCAAAATTTAACCTTCTGGTGTTAGATTCTCAGCAATTATGGTTAGGCCTACTGTGATACCAAAATAAAATTAGAAAAAACTATTCAAAATAAATATCGTGGAACCCGAGCCCTAGCATCATTTTCTTGCAAATCATCATAGATTTGTCTGGAATCAAGAACTGTTATATGGCTGAATTAACATGTATCCAATTTTGTAACAATGGTATTTCTTAGCGTGTAATACATTACCATAAATATCCTAATCTGGATGATGATAATCTAGAAAATTTCTGTAGGGTTGAATGTTCAAAATGTACAAGAAAAATGTATAATTTACATACAAATCTACCTTTGTTCACAGCAAAATGGAAGTTACTCTCTGAATAGACCTTGTAATTCGAATTTCTTAAAACAAGTAATCAGACATATTTTTTTAAAAATAGTTTTTATTTTAAGTTTCAAATTCAAAACGTAATATAAAATTGACACATACTTTTTCAACAAAAAAATGTATGTTTTGTGTGGTCTCTTTCACTAAAAGCCTACATCTTATCTAGCATAAACTATGATATAGAGGATAACATTAATTAGTGTGATACTACTGTATTTCACGTTTCTATCTAATTTTCTGTTCTGTGTTTCATTTTCTATCATTTAAAGGCAATCCGTCAATTTAGCTATGAAGGTTAAGAAATTACTATGAATAATAAATATTAGAAATAAACCCCTATGATCTAGGATAGCAAATGAACAAAGAATTATACATGCAGGGCTGCATATTTGAAGTAAAACCTATAATAGGCATTCAAAATGTCAACCCATTACTACCCCACGTAGAAACAAGGGTAGTTTGAATTAAGGTAGAAATAGGCATGATGAATACTGGTACTGTAAGTAGGGAAAATTGTGATTTTCATGAACAGGGTCACATGTCTTAGGTAAACCTATTCTATGTAGAATTACTACCTACAACCTACAACATGTTTGATGATTAAAAAAAAACTTTTTAAAAACTATAAAGTAGCAGAGGCTTGAAACTCACTTTCTGTTGTCTTTCCAATCTGCAAGTTCAAGTTCCAAAAAACCATCCTTTTGTAAAGTGTACATTGTAGGAGCTATGCCTAACAGTGTATGAAGATGTCCACACAAATATGCTAGGCCTTGCTTATGATGACCTATGAGTGACCGTACCTGGAATCAAATGTAAGTTTCTTCTGGAGATTATTCACACCCTTAGCAACAATATACTGGTTAGAGTAAACACGAAGAAGAGGATAAGTAAGAAGAGGGTCAACAAGAAAAGGTATAAATATAAGAGGGTAAAAACAAAATCATACAGTTAATAGTGTAAGAAACAGTTAAAGAGTGTGTGTACAATGGTTCATTTTGTAGCTAAATTGTAATAACAAATTCTGAGCCAATAGGGGTAATTATATTTATTATATTTTGGTTTTATACTATTTCTTTATTGGATCATATTTTTGAGGTACATTAAATAGTCATTATATCTTTCTGATAGTGGCAAGGTAAATAATAAAGACAAATGTAAGTACCATTATTACAAATATCTCAAATACATCGCAGATGTTAAAAAAAATTAATTTTAAATGTGATATCCAGATCAATAAATGATAAAAACAAATAAGCATGAATTATACTAAAAATATTTATCTCATCAAAGCTCTAAGGTATAAAAATGATGTTATAATCATGAAGGTCAGAAACACTCTACTCTCCCAAGAAAGAACACAATTGAAATGTTAAATTAATACACAGAACAGTAAAAAAAAAGAGAGGAGGAGAAGACACTGATGAAGATCGCCACATAGCGATCGAAAATGTTTTGTCTCGGTAAGTTTTCACAAATTTACAAAATTTAAAATTCGCATAGTCATAAACTATTGTTAAAGTGTTTTTTTAAGATTCACCGAATGTAATGAACTACAATATTCAAGAAAGTAAAAAAAAATAGGATACATTTTAAAAAAATGTCAATGAAGAAACTACAGCTAAACGACCGAGACTCAAAAAATACTAGTTATGTAATGTAAATAGGCACTTACACAATTTAATATTCCATTAAAAAATTGAGGTTAGAGAAGACTTCCATAAGTTCCCTCAATTTACTACAATCTCAATCAAACTCACTCTCACACACTGGCTTATAAAAATTGGAAAACAGGAAATAATGTTGCAACATTTCCCTTCTTATGATGAATAAAATCTACAGTGAAAAGGAACTAAAGAAAATAATACACTCATTGATCTAAAAATAATAAAAAACTGGAATACAGAGCCAAGACTTACTCTTACATGTTTTCACAAGGGCTAGTAAGATATTTTGACGAGTAGTACATTTGGGCATCAAATATATACCTTTAGCCTTCCCAAAGCCAGTACTGATTGGATGGCAGGTGATATCCTCAAATAAACCACAATTCACACAAATACAGACCATAAAAGAAATTCTAAAATACTTAAAAAGGGCCAAAATTATTACACTCCAGTAAATCTTGACAAAAGTAAGAATTAAGGGGATGATGGACTCTGCAGACTCTAAAGGACTGGTAAATATAGGCTCTGAAGATCATACAGAAGTTACATTTCTATAAAGAAATTAATCACTTTTCAGATTCAGGATAAGATAAATGGGAACAGAAATCAAAAGCACAGGAAAGATTAAAATGGTAAAACATTCATTAACAATAATAATCCATTACAAATAAAAGCTATGAACAGAGTTGTTGAAACTTTCAAGTACTATTTGATATTATTGACTTAAATACATCTTGCACAAATAAATGTCTGTCAATCAAGAGTGATATTAGCAATTCTAGATTGTTTTAAATACTTTTAAGACAAATGGCATATACAACTATTATCACCTACAAAGGATTGATGTAGGGACATAAAAGTCTCTGGTATGGGATACAGGAGGGGTCATGGCATTGCATGTTCAGGGTCATGTAATAAGAAGAGCTACTGTTTTCTGATATCATTAAGAGAATTTGTTACAAAGAAGGAGAAAAGATTGATGAAATTGAGGATGAGTAGGAATACAACATTATAAATTCTAGGTATTTGAAAGAAGAGAAATTATGCCATTGCATGGGAATGGTCTATGCTCTCAACTAAGCTGAAGAAGGTGTCTACCAAAACGATCATAGTTTACATTAAGTATTAGAGTATTGAAATTATAAATTGAATGGAGTGTTAAATGTTAGTTATTGTATGTGGTCACAAATATTTAATGAGAAAACAACTATTGGCAAACTGACAACTATGGAAGTCATAAAAACAGTTGGAATATATATTGTAGCATTTTGAAAATAGCAAATAAGAAATTGGCTAGATTAAAATTGAAACTAATTTTAGGTAAAAGCCTAGAAAAGGTTGTAACATGTAAACAAGATATTTGAACTGTTGCATTAGGAAATTTGTTATATCAAATAACCTAAGAAATAAAATTAAAACAAGGTAATCTAATAATAATTATATTTAAACAAAATTGTAAACTTTATTAACATAGGGCATAAGTGGTTACTTGAGAGATAGGAGGTGAAAAACGCGATTATAAACAATGAAGTCAGAGGTTAGGTTAATATAAATCCAGCCAAAACACACACATTTCAGAATTATTACAAAAGTAAAAAGTAAAGACACTTCACACACAAATAATAGTAATTAAATAAACACTGGAAGGTTTGTTAAGGATCGGAAAATTGAATCAGTATGTTGACCAAATTAAAACGCGATTGTAAACAATCTCGTTGTTGCATCAGATCTGGAACGAAGAAGTAGGTCAGTGTACAGTCGACTCTAGTGGAAAAAAATCGAACTAAATTACATGCAAGAAAAGGTTGGAGGTGGAAAGGCCGCCATGTTTTAAATATTTTAAAAGTAGAACGACGCGTCAGTCTAGCATGGGGTAGCCAAAGGAATAGGAGCAGTTCTTAGAAGTCAAAATTCCATTTGAAGAATTTCGTCAAAATTGTACAACTTTGTGAAGAAACTTGGCCAAATTAAAGCAAGGATAAGTGAATTTAAAGCTATAATACAGTATTAATGTAATTTGAAGTAACTAAAAGGAATTTAATTGTGTGAGATATAAAATTTAAAGAGAAATGAATCCTGTATGAAGATCCAGCCAAACTTCGATAATTTATAAGTTAAGTACATAGCGCTATACAAATAAACTTTAGTGAACTTTTAAAATCATAAGGAAATTTAAAATTGTACATTATTAGAATATCTTGTAATTAATTAATAGTTAGTAATAAGAAACATAATCCAGTTCAAACAGTTTAGGGACCTTTTTGCTTATTCCAAATTTAAGTTTTTTCATCAGGAAGCTATTTATTAAAACTATTTTCTAAATTTAATCTTGTTCATCAAAATTTATTTAATTTAACCATAGAGTTAAAAGATATAGCCCATGCATATAAACCCCGAGATATTAAGAGATCTTGGAAAGTGGCCTAGGGTATAAAATTTTGTAACTGAAATTGAAGGAATTGAGTTTAGCCTATTGTGTTAAAACTTGTTAAGTTTTATTTATTTTTTGTTCTGTTTATTGTGTGAATTAAAAAAATTGTTGTAATAAAGAATTTAAAATATTCTTGAGTAGTTTTTGGTTTTAAATAGAGAAATTATATATCTTCATTTAAATATTCATTCAATAGCAAAACCCAGTTGTGTGTTATAAAAATAAAATTACAATATATATATATATATATATATATATATATATATATATATATATATATTATTGATATTTTACGTTATCCATTGTTTTTCCGTTGCACTGACTTTATGAAGATAATGTATTACTATTGTAAGTAATTTTATCCACCAGGCGCCTTTCGGTCACTTGACCATTGTCGAATCATGATTACTTTTTCTCAATTTTTTTGGTGTGGATTCTGTGGTTTAATGGTCGATAAAATTACTTACAATAGTAATACATTAACTTCATATATATATATATATATATATATATATATATATATATATATATATATATATATATATAGATAGATAGATATGATTTAATTTTGTAAAAGTATTTTATTAGATAATTATTTTCCTGAAGATGCTGATACTATTTTATCGGCGAAAAGCTTTGAATAAATATATTCATTAAAAGTATTCTTGTTTTGAAATATTTTTAATTTATTAACTATATTACAAGAAAACATATCACCATATTTAATAAATAAATAAATAAATAAATATATATATATATATATATATATATATATATATATATATATATATTCTTGATATTTAACATTATCCATTGTTTTTCCGTTGCACTGACTTTATGAAGTTAATATATTACTATTTTTGAGTAATTTTATCCACCATTAAGTGCAATAATTTTACCTTGAGTGATGAGGCACCTTTCGGTCTTTGACCATTGGAATGGTCTTTGACCATTGAATGGTCAAAGACCGAAAGGTGCCTCATCACTCAAGGTAAAATTATTGCACTTAATGGTGGATAAAATTACTCAAAAATAGTAATATATTAACTTCATATATATATATATATATATATATATATATATATATATATATTGTAACATTTTGAAAATAGCAAATAAGAAATTGGCTAGGTTAAATTGAAACTAATTTTAGGTAAAAGCCTAGAAAGGTTATAAAACGGTTGTAACATATAAACAAGATATTTGAACTGTAAATGCATAAGGAAATTTGTTGTATCAAATAAAATTAAAAACAAGATAATCTAATAATAATAATTATATTTAAACAAAATTGTAAATATTAGTAACATAGGGCATAAGGAATTACTTAAGAGATAGAAGGTGAAAACGGTTATAAACAATGAATTGAAAGGTTATGTTTGTGAAAGCCCAGCAAAAACACACAGAATTCGGAATTATTACAGAAGTAAAAAGTAAAGACACTTCACACACAAATAATAGTAAATAAATAAACACTGGAAGGTTTGTTAAGGATCGGAAAGTTGAAACCGTAAGTTTAACCAAATTAAAACGCCATTGTAAACAATATCGTTGTTGCATCAGCTGTAAAAACAGAAGAAAGTAGGTCAGTTACAGTCGACTCTAGTGGGAAAAAATCGAACTAAATTACAGGCAACATGTGTTTTAGAAGAAGGAGAGGCCGCCATATTTTAAACAATTTTAAAAGAAATAGGACGCGTTAGTTTAGTCTGGCGTGGGGACGCCGAGGAAACGGACCTGCCCTGAGCAGTCAAAATTCCATTTGAAGAAAGTCGTCAAAATTATACAGATTTGTGAAGAAACTTGGCAATTTTAAATAAGGATAAGTGAATTTAAAGATATAATACAGTGTGAATATAATTTGAAGGAACTAAAACGAATTTAAGTGTGTAAAATATAAAATTTAAAGAGAACGGAATCCTACGTGTGAGCAAGCAGCCATTCTCCGATATTTATTAAGTTGAGTATATAGCGCTATAGAAATAAACTTTAATGGACTTTTAAGATTATAAGGAAGTTAGAATTGTACATTATTAGAATATCTTGTGATTAATTAATAGTTAGTAATAAGAAACATAATCCAGTTCAAATAGTTTAGGGACCTTTTTGCTTATTCCAAATTTGTTAAGTTTTTTTTATCAGGAAGCTATTTATTAAAACTATTTTCTAAATTTAATCTTGTTTTTCAAAATTTATTTAATTAACAAAAGAGTTAAAAATATAGCCCATGCATATAAACCCCCGAGATATTAAGAGATCTCAGAAATAGCCTAGGGTATAAAAATTTGTAAATAAAAACAAAGGAAGTTTAGTATATTGTGTTAAAACTTGTTAAGTTGTATTTTTTTTTTTTTGTTCTGTTTATTGTGAATTAAAAAATTGTTATAATAAAGAATTTAAATTATTAATGCCTGAGTTCTGTTGTGTTACAAAATAATAATTATATAAAAAATTTATAACAATATATTGTAAGTTTCGTTTTATTATTATATTGAATGAATGAATCTTTAAAATGTATTTTTCAAAAATTGTCTCATTAAATTTTGTCAATTATTTAGTTCAAGGTAGGTTAGTAAATTTTCTAATTTATTTTAAGATAAATAAATATTCTAGAGCTTTCTTTTTAATAACAAGTTTAATGTATCGTTCAAAACAATTTCTTAGCAATTATAAGTTCTATTAATAAATTACAATTTTTTCTTTTTTTAAAGTTTTACAAATTTACTATAAGTGTCCTCTATTATAATGAGTCTTATTAGTCTAAATTGTATCTCTCTTTTGGCAGCAACAGTTTTTATTTAATTTAGCCTAAATTGATTTTAATTTTAGTTTAGCACAAGCTCTCTTAATCTGGGGTTATCTGGTAGGTTTTAAATTTTGAATAATGAAATCTTATTTGGCACTCTAAAGTACATGAACAAAAAAATCAAAGCTATAAATGTTATAAACTATGTTACAAATTAATTTATTTCTAGGTAAAATTGTCCCTTAATATTCTTTCTAAATGTTTTTTTTATAGTTTGATTTTATAATAAATTCACTGGTTTCTTTTTCTTTTATAAATGTCTGATTGCAAAATTTCCAAAGTGTATTAATGGATCTAGTCTAGATACTTAAGTGCTTTAGATTGTAGATTCCACTTTTCGGCCTTTATCAAATATTTAATAAAATCTTTCTAAATAAATAGTTTCAATTAATTTTCTTGAAAGTATTTTGTACTGTTAATTGAATTCGAGACTAACACTCCCGCACTAAGTTTAAATTCGTTAAATTTTATTGGCCAATTCTGAAGTACGTCTATCTTGTTTGAGTAGGTTTGTACAACTGAAGCAACGCTAAGCCAAGCATTTAAAAATGGCTAAGCAAACTATTTCCTTTTTTTAATTGTTGTTACCGGCTTTACGGATGCTGTTGTATTCACTGCCTTTGGTACATTTCATGTTCTTAATAACTGCATTTTAATTTCTTTTCAGATAACTGCATTTAAATATTATTTCTCACGACTAAGTTTAAATTATCAGCTGTTCTCTTCACAATGCGCGCGCACCTCACTGAATACGCTAGCCATCCCGTTTTGGTTTATTTGTGCAATCAAAAATGGTTTCACTCTCTTAACACTTAAAGGCTTTTACTTTTATTTACATGGTTTTAGTGTTCTTTTCAAACTGTTACACATTAAATTGTTTCTATTATATTGTTTTTTTTATAGTGGTTATTGTTCTAAACTTGTGATTAAATGTTACGATTTTGCCAATTTAGGTTATGTTTACATTTTTCTCTTTTTTCATAATTGGTTATTTTATGGTTTGAATTTACTTACATATTTATATTCTATTTTACATAGTGCCTTTCTTACTTGCTATTCCAAAATGTTACAATATATATCTTGTTATTATACGTTGTCCATTATTTTCCGTTGCACTGACTTTATGAAGTAGATATATTACTATTGTAAATACTTTTATCCACCACTAAGTGCAATAATTTTACCTTGTGTGATGAGGCACCTTTCGGTCACTTGACCATTGTCGAATCACTGATTATTTTTCTGCGAGAAAAGTGATTCGACAATGGTCAAGTGACCGAAAAGTGCCTCATCACACAAGGTAAAATTATTGCACTTAGTGATGGATAAAAGTATTTATAATAGTAATATATCAACTTCATATATATATTCAGGAATTGTTTAATATTCCTGATGATGTTGGTACTGTTACCCAACGAAAAGCTTTGAATTGTAAATTCAATTATAATTCTTGTATTTGTATTTTGATTATAATTTGAATTTAAGTAATGTAATGTTTAAACTGAAACATACTGTCACCAGCAAGCACAGAAATAACTATAGAGGACATCGTAGCTAGGTGGTTGAAGCATACTTTCGTGGCTGCTCCTCCACTCAAGCTATGAGTCACCCTAGTGGAGAGCATCAAATTGCTGTTAGACAAGCCTCACTTGCCCAGTAGTATCAGCCAATAGAATTGCCCAGTAGACCAAATTATTAATAAAATGACATTAACAGTTTTGAAAAGGTGCATAGGGCATGATTTGTTTCCTAATAGTTCAGGACATTTCTATAAAAGAGATGTAGATTTAAGTCATTTTTACCTACATATAAAATCTGTATGAAAATATGTATAAATTATTTTAATGTAAGGTTACACTGTTATTATAAAGATTTAAATTCAAAGTTGTATTCAGAAAAAATTAGACATCATCTTTCCAAAATAGTAACCTTTTTAGGGTAGTAATATTTATAATGTATTTTCAAAAAATTGCATTAATGTATATAGCAATTCTACTTTTTTCAGTGACTTAGTAAACGTCAGACAAGTAAACGTATTTTTACAACAAGGCTAAATTGGGAAAGTACAGTCGAACCTGTGTATAACGAAGTCGATTATCCAGAGAAAAAATTTGTTGTAGAGAGGTATTCGTTATTGGGAGGTTGTGTTGCAAAGAATACTCCCACCCCATCTTACGCATATCGCACTACCTGCGGTAATAAAAGGGATACAGTATAATATCGCGAGCCTAGTTAGTATAATAGGTCAATGTTAATATAGGATAATGTTTTATAAAGTCTCAATTTATTTGAAATCAAGTTGTTAAAAATGTTTTAGTGATGTTTCTTCATTGTATTAGATATCCACATTCAATATTTTTCATAGGGTCTACTCTGTATAGGCTATTATGATAAGTTATCTAATGCTTATGAAAGCAACATTTGTGCCACGTTTCCGCAAAGCCGTTGTAATGCTGTACCAGGAAAGCAGACAGTTAGTCCAAAATAGAAAATGATAAGAAGTTTATGTGGTTTCTCAACATCCACGAGGAATCCCTGAACTTAACCACCAGGGTCATCTTAATCTTTTTTAGTTACTTTGGGAAATTTCCAAAACCTCTGTCACGTGCACAAATGGTGACTGGGAACTCCTCAGTTTATGAAATCATAATATTACCTTGAATGCTATCTAGACCAATGAGAGAGATTCTTTTATATCATGTGGACTAACTTGAAGCATCCCTGGGAGTGGCTAGCATCCGAGGAAGGGGGCACTATAAAACCCTCTCCCCGGACAATCTCAGTTGCTTGTTATGTTTTTTGTTCTCTCTTCTTGTTAATATCTCAGTTAGAATGTAGTTGATGTTAGAGTCAATTTTTAGTTGATTGTTAAAGTCAGTAGTTATTTTGTTTGTGCGAAATGGGCTTCAAGAACTGTAAGTTGAACATTAAATTATATCTGTGAATTCTAAACAAACTGTGTCTAGATGTATTAACACCTGTCTCTTCTCTTGTCAATGAATCAATAAAATTAAAACCCTAAGGCCGCTTCGGTGGCGTTACACCATAGAGTCGATAATGTAAACGAAGACATAGATAATACATATGTCACGTCCGAGACTATTTATAGCCGAGATTAGCTGACATTTGTTTACTATAACCTTGTGTTGACACAATAGGTTTTCGGGCGTCCAAGCATTTTGTCAATGACTCATATTTACAATAGTCTGTTCCCACCTCCAGTTTGTTTATTAACTCTAATAGGACAGTTATCGTTTATTCTTGCTTTAGTTCAGAAAACTTGGTTAATTTTTATGATCGTTGTTTTTACCGGATATTCTGCCACGTTAAATGGTTCAAACTAAAAAAAAAATTAAAATATAAAAGTTAATCCAAATTAAATCTGTTCATAAAACTTCCTGAATCATTGTTTCAGTTGAAGCATCAAAAATTAACTTGGGATGGTCGGATTTAAAAACAACTCAGGCACAATGTTCTCCAAACTCTTTTATAGCACTGACGTAAAAATCAAAGCTTTATACAGATATCAACACTAGAGAAGTTTCAATTAGCCTGGGAATGAGCGTGCCGGTGAGCTCGCCAAATTTAAGGAAATAAGCTGGGAGCACATTTGTAAGGGAACCCAGAGCATGCCGGAACGCTAGCCGTGCTGAACGTGTTAACTGAACTGAACTATAACATGCAGTCAATTGCCAACATGTGTTTCGCCTACCATTCTTGGTTTTGTTGACCTTCCTGCTGAAAATAAACAATTTCCTGGAAATGCCATTGTGAGCTGCCTATACAACACTACATTTCTTCGGTTAAAATGAAAAAAAAAACTTCGTTATTGAGAGGCCCAAAATTCGTTACATAGAGGTAAATAAGCAGTATAACTTCTAAAATGTCATCGGACAAGATAAAAATTGGTTATATAGAGGATTTTGTTATCTGGAGGTTCGTTATATAGAGGTTCGACTGTATTTTTGTCATTTGTTTTTCATTACATACATTTTGTTAACAAGATTAATTAAAATAACATCTTGGTACAGATTCAATAGACTAGACAAATAATTTAACATGATTAACCTCCCATCACATAGTGTAGTTATTCATTTGCGTTAACAAGTCACACTCTCGGATAATAACACCTAATGTTTGAGCTCAAATACACCAACGCCACAACCAAACCAGTGGTCATAGCGAAATATTTTTTTTAAAGGAATAATATTTGGAATCATACCTCCAACTTTCCTGCTGACATCATTTACCTGACCAAAAAAATAAAAAAAACTTCACTGACAGACTTTTTTATGTCAAACTGTAATTCTATTTAGAGAGGTTTTAATTTAATGTCGTTTTAAAATAAGAAAAAAATTTTATATAATTAAAATTTGTCCTGTATTATATATTAATATGAAACCAAATTTTATTATTTTCTGACAATGGCAACAGGTTTAAAATGCTGTTGCAGTGAAGTGCTAACTATTAAACTTTTAGTCAGTAGCCCAGTCTTATTTTCCCGGCCAGATACTTCACCAAGATGGTGGACCTTGCTTCACCGGCGCTATGTTAAGAGAATACTCATGTCCCCTCTAGTTATTTCTGTGCTCCCTGACTATAATTTCTGGCAAAATTACGATCTATGATTCAAAACAAACAAAATTTTATTGGTTTAGGTATAATGTTTTGTTTTATCAACATGGCAATGTCCAATTCAATAGTTCTGTTCAATCTCAGTAGAAATTCAAAAGAGATATTTCTTACTATTCCTGTTACAGCTAAACCTAGTTTTAAGACTATGCTCCTTAAAACCAAGGGAAAATATTGTTTTTGTTAATAAGAATAGTTTCTTGATGCTTTAAAGATGCTGAAAAACTGCAATGGAGTAGTAATAAAGTGGCAGATTTCAAAGTGAATGGGATTTTAAAGGTCATGAAACATCAGTAAGCAAAAAACAAAACTATATAGGAAAAAGGTAAAAATTAGTATCAAGTGTGCTATGTCGGTTATCTGGTCAGACACAATAAGAGATGTCTAATTGTTACACCTCTGTTAGAGGAATTATAGGGAGGGGTACATGGAATTAATGTAGGGCTAAAGAGGGGAAATAATGACACCCCTTGATATTGACAATAAGAGAAATTAAGACACTGCATGGTTAGGTCACCCACCCTCTCTGAAACTGAGGTCGAGAGAGGTTTATCTGCTCCTATTGTTTGACTGGGCATACCCTCTCATTTGATACAATTAGTTTGCATCTACTCTATAGAAATAAAGTTAGAATGTAGGTTTTACATTAATGTAGTAAAAACAATCTATATCTCTAGTTTTTTTACTATGCAATCAAAATGTTCCTTTGTGAACAATTATACGATGAGAATTCGAAATTATCACTAACTTGCTGATAAACAGCAAGAGTTTGTACATGATCAGCTCATTAACAACAGAAGGAACAACAAACCGATGAGTGTACTGAATTGAAGCATTTGCACTTATTGTTTATAATTAATACATGCTTCTGTGCTCTATCGATATTATGAACCAAAAACTCCCGATATACCAAAAAAATATTATCTTCAAACTAGAACACTTATCATTAACTACAATGACATTCTAGGTTATAAAAGTCCTCTGAATACATAATGAAGGCAACATAAATCTAAAGGCGCTCTAGGTAGAGACAAAATACATCGAAGTACTAAATGATGGTATTAAAATATCGGTCTATAATTTGTATTAAAGATTACTTTTAAAAAAGTTAATTTGTTTTTTTTTACAATTCATGATTATATTCAGATTTTTATAGATATATTTTTCTTGTTCTCTACTTCAATGACTATTTAAATTTGTTACCCTATTCTCTAGAAGCCGTAAAATAGTGTGTCTACTGTACCAAAACATATAATAAATTTATTTATTTGTTTTCAATTTCAACCATTCAAAATAGCAATGTAACCAGAATATCTAAACTCAAACTACCATTTGCAAAGGTAAACACTTCAGTAACTTTAAATAAACACATATGGTTTATATAAAACAAACATATTGATTGCACATAAATATCTAGTGTGTATTTCTTGTTTTTTATATTTTGTTAAGTTTTGTAAACCAGGTGAAAGCTAATAAATTAACATCTTGACTTCCTATTCAGAATAATAAACCTGGTGTATTAACAGGCATACCAACATTACATACAGTGTATTAATACACCAACATGATATGAATTAAACCACTTGCAGTAATGGCCTTTATTTGCTACTTCAATTGTATTAGCTTTAGGTTACTAGTAAATTGGAAAATATATAGTCTGCCCTTTTATAGTGGAATAGCGTATTATTATTGTTACTTTTTTAATTGTCTTAGTTAAATGTTTAATGTGATTGCATACATTTGATACAAATATATTTACTTAAAAAGTTTGTTTTTGCAGAAATCTTTATTAAAAAACAAGCAAGGACCTGACAAACTTTTTTTCGCCCAAAGATTTTTGATTTTTTAAGTTTATTTTGTGTTTTTGGCCACGGGAAATCGATTTATATTGGTCTCAGCCTTGAGAAAATTCGAGATTCCACCCCAGTGGCTCCTAGAGTTCCCATGTTATCCTTATGGAACCAAGCACAGGCCCGGATAAACATTTTTTTCTCCCAAGGATTTTTTATTTTTCTATTTTACTTTGGGTTTAAGGTCACCAGAAATCGATTGCCACTGGTCACAAACTTGGGAAAATTTGTGATTCCGCCCCAGTGGTTCCTAAAGTTTCTATCCCGGATAAACTTTTTTTTTGGGGGCGTTGGGTTTCGGCCACGGAAAATTGATTGGCAACGGTTTCAACATTCAGAAAACTCAGGATTCCGCCCCAGTGGTCCTAGAGTTGCCTCACCCAGACAAACACTTTTTTTTGTTCAACGATTTTTATTTTATGGTTATGTTTGGGGTTTTTGGCCTTGGAAAGTCTATTGGCACCGGTCTCAACCTTTAGAAAATCAAGGATTTTGCCCCAGTGGTTCCTTATGCAAATCTATTTTTACCATCATCCAAACCCACACACACTCACAACGAAGTATGAAGTTTTGAACAATCGCTCTAATGCTCCTACAACCCCAACAGACAACCCGAACGATATGGAAGTTGATATGTAGAATACGATATATCTTAATACGAAATGTGTTTACATTGTATATATTATAAAATGTGTTTATATTGTGTGTATAATATATTATACTTTTCAGTACAAGTTCAGTAACATGTATAATACAAATACTGCAGTTAGAATCACTACTGAAATAATCAGAAAAACATACCCCATCATCAGGAGCTAATATACAAGAGGTAGGATAGTGCCCAAACCAAATTGTATAGTTGCTTCCCAAATCTTCTGCTTTCCTTATCAACCGTTTTACATTCTCCACTTCTGGCTTAGTTAAGACTCCAATGAAGTTGAACGGTCGCCGAGGTCCAGGTTCTAAACAAGCGTCAAGGGCAATGAAGGAATATAGGTCGTCACCAGGACCTTGCACCTGGTGTATATATGACCGAGGATATCTCTTTCCTTGCACTGAGTAGTTTCTAAAATAATTCTCCTTTGAGCCAACACTAGGAACATTGAAATTATCTGAAATTTAAAGAAATTTGTTTTTACTAAAATTTCTTTCAGAGAACTATTGAAAAAAATATATTTTTAACTTACCAACTAAGGTGTATTTTTCATGCAAAAGAATTATTGTTCAAGAAATTTCACTTTAATTTATAAAATAGGGCAAAAATAAGCTTTGTATATGTGTTTTCTCTGTACATTTATTTCCATAACCCTCAATCTTTATCACCTTATCATCTCAAGTAAGAGTATGAACAAATTCAGAATTTCAGAATAGAATAATTGTACATACATTTCAACAAAAATATGGGACCGAAACTCCAATGCTTTAGAATTGCTTTCCAAACATTGTACATCTCAGTCTAATCTTATCTGCAACTCTCTTTTCTTATTGATTAGTCTATCCGCCAACGATAAGACAAATCATTTTTTTTCTTTGTTTAAGAAGTCACTGTGAACAACAAAACGCACACACAAACAAAACAATAGGACAATGCAGAATCAAAGGCACACAGACTGACTAATCACAATGAATAGTCGAGCCAAGACGGGCACTTGGCGATGGACGACATTCAACTATACAAAACTGCGCTGAGACAGAGATTAGCATCCAAATAATGTTTTCACGGAGAAAGGCCGATACCACATATAGACAGAAACATTATTTTGGAAACCACAGTATGTTTCTACAATTATTTTTTTTAATTTCTGAAAATTTCTTTAGTTTAAATTTTTTTTCTGATAATTTGAAAATGATTTGGATAGTCAACGTTTGGATAATTGGAGTTCTACTGTCTTCGTAGTATTTTTCTACCTATGAACAAATACATAATTACATATAAAATACATTACAGTCTTGAAATTCTGGAAATTTGAGCTTTTTTCTGTTTGAGCCTATTTTATCTATTTGAAAGACAATTATGAATTGGGCTTCCAAAAAAATTTTTATAGCCATTCGGTAGGCAAAGTAAAAGACTCAGGCTTCCAAGATATGTTTATATCAATACTGTATTCAAAGGAAATAAGTTGGGCTTCCAAAAAATGTTCATATCAATACAATATGCAAAGGAAATGAGTTAGGCGTCCAAGAAATGTTTATATGAATACGTTATGTAATAGAAATGAGTAGAGCATTCAATAAATGTTCATATAAAGTTCTACAAACTGATTTTGTACATTCTTAATTATAGTACTGTATTATGGTTCATTAAAAGACCAATTTTGTTTATTGCACAGGAACGTATTTTCATGTAATCCGAGGGGGTCTTGGTCTCATCTACCTCGAATTATTGAGACCCTATACTGTATATGAATAAATAAGTATCAATAAATATGTTATGTTAAGAAAAAAGATCTAATCAGAAATATATATGCTTAATATAAGGTCATAAATAATATTTATTTCAAAAGAATCAGATACAATCGATATTCTAACCTCCTTCATAAAAGAGACTAATAATATTATATGAAACAAATCACCAAATCTGACCCTTAGTATTTCAAAAGTGCACCATCAAGCAGCTTAACAAAAAACAGCAAAATTATTAAAATTAAAAAAATTCAGTCTCATAATACAAACAGCATAAACAATACAATTGAATTAACACATAAACTAAAGCAAATAACATGACAATTATTCATATGACATAAGAAATATGTACAGAAATATCCTAACAATAACATAGAAGCTAAACATAGAAGTAAAAACTTTGCAAAAAATGAAAGAAAATTAATTAAAGAAATAACACACACAATAAACACCATCTTAAACTAAAATTACTTCTCGTAAAGTAATATGGTATAAAAAACAAGAATGAGCCGAAATAATGATAAAATTATCATCAAAAATAAATAAACTATATACAAAAAAAAAGTTAATAGAAACATTATAACTATCACAATAAAATAAAACACAACAAATTTAAAGTATAAAAAATAATAATAAAGAAAACAAAATTGAGAGAACAGAAATAAAAAAGGAAAAGAGAAATTAGTAAAATTAAATAAAAAAAACATTAAATTCCAGAAATATGTTGAGGTGCTATAAAGAGGCTATTCAATAGTCAATAGATGGAAAATCATCCTCTATATTTAAATTTTCTCAAACATCAATCACTTATAAGTGTTCTTCAACATATCACAATAAAACAGTACAGTAATCCAGATGTAAAAAATTAGAGCATCGCAAATCCAGATAGTGGTTTCAGCGTTCATGATACTCGCTGTGAGGAGCTCAGCATCCCTACTATGTCTAGTACTGATAAGCTACTAGTTTAGATACGCCTAAAATATGTGTTATGTTTAGTTATAAATACAAATCAATTTTTTTTTAAATGTGTCATAACTAAATTTAAAACGCAACCTACAATATATGTTTTTGGCTGTCTGTGCTCTGTTTTAGTATGTACACTATATGTACTTTCACTAAATCATTTTGTACTTTTTAAGCCCTCTGGCGTCTATTTTGTAATAATTCCTGGTTTAATTCAAACTTACAAGATACTCTAACCATTAAAATAGATTATAGTTAATGAAATATCAATAATTCGCAGTAATTTAAAGATCGCTTTAAAGAAAATCCAGATAAAACAGTAGCCCAGATAGATCAAAGTCCCAACTGATCCGGATTTTCGAGATTCTACTATATTTGCTAGATGATGATGGCACCATACAGATAATATAGTAGTGAATCTTTGCATCACATCAAAAAATTATGAGTCAATGGAACAGTTTTTTCCTCTTCATAACTCTACCAATTAGAGGGCTTCTATAGACAAACAGTATCTTTGAATATTTTCATTGGTCATTCAAAATGCTCTGTTTTTTATGTTGTTTACAAAAATAGATCTATTTTATAATTTACTTACTTACTTTGTCATTTAGAACCTTCAACAGGAGTAATGCTAATGTAGCATTATAAAGAATCTCGGATATAATCAGGGAAATATAAAAACCCTTAACTTCCTAACATCCCTAAAGGCTAGCAAATATGAAACTTCTTATAAGTATTATATTTTTTAAATCCATAGGGTATCTTTTGTTTCTGATTTTCCTAGCACTGTTATTTCCGTTCTCAAGATAACTTTTTTCATAGTCTTAATTCAAGGGGCCGGTCTCAAACCATATTTATAATCCTAGATTGTACATGTTAATTTTATTGAAGTTTTTAAAAATTAAAATCGTCATGTAAGAATGTTTTAAAATGTTAAGTAAGACATATACAGAAGAACCATAGATTCACTTCTTCAACTTTAAATATAATTTTTTGTAAGTAATTTTTTGACACACTAGGTAATGCTGAATCTGCTATGACAACTCTGTGTTCTAGAAGATACTCCCTGGGGTAGGTATGCCAAAAGCATCAAATAACTATAGTAAAACCAGCTACTTTAAGGGCTTTGACAACAGGCTTTGTATAGTATTCCAGAATACTAGTAGCCTTAACAAAGCTAATTTCACAAAACTAAATTATATTTAAATAAAACAAAAAAAATAGACTTTTATTCATAAATGGAATGCAGATGTTTTCATCACAGTTGAAACTGGAACCTCAATGAACTCCCCAGATTTCTAAAACATTGTGAATTTTAATAATTTTACTATTCCAAGATCAAGCCAAATGGACTCAGGGTTATTGTCAGTGTAAACAAAAACACAGCATAAAAACTTGAGGCCCTTTATAGGGTAACATATAATGACAAATATGAAGCTGTTCTCATAGAGGTTTGGATCAGTGGACACTGCTATAGAAATACAGATGTTTTATCAAACCATCAAACTACCTACTTGACACAATCAAATACTTGATAAAAATCTCATCTTGGTTCTATAAATCCATCATACTATGGGACTTCAATACATACTAACAACGTTGGGATTATTCTGACCATAATACACCTGGTTACGCTTTGGAAAATTTTATTAACACAGCACAGCTAATTTATCTTTAATCAGAACTTATCCCCTCTCCTTTGCTGGAAGCACTAGAATGCCTGACCTAAGCCTAGCGCATGTAAATGTGATAGGCGGATTTGAATTATAATGCTCTAGCAGTTTTGAAGGATGTGGCCCTATTTCTAAGGGAGCGACCTAAAGGTATCACGTCAAAATGGTAAGCATACAGTGCTGAGTTTTCAAAAAGACACTGGACAGCATTTGAATAAGCATTAAAACACTCCTCGCTCCCAGTATCACAAACGATAACCCTGTCCAGTCCACAGACACCTTGTAGATTGCCAAATAATTCATATCCAAAGGATAGGTCAAGAAATATAAACCCTTCTAGAACAAAAACCTAACAATCCTTCAGAAGGAACATAATAAAGTCAGAAAGTACCATAACCTTAAAAACTTTATTAAACTCAGGAAAAAAGAAGCTCAATTTAGAAGTGAGATTGTTTAACCACAAAGAAGTGTATATAGAAATTTTGTTGCTAAGCTCAATTTTGAAAAAAAGGCAGATTAATAGCTCACAACTACATTTCAAATCTTAATAAAGACAAACATAATTTAGCATAAGAACCAATCACTATCAATGGAAAGACACTTGCCAGCCAAAAGATGTCACACAGGTGCTTTACGAACACTACTTTGCCATCAGTACCCTCGACATACAAATCAACAACAGCCAATACATCAAACAGCAATCAGCGACCCTCTTGGCACTGCAGTCACAGCCACCAACTGAAATAACCGATCCCTTCTTACCATACAAATTGGAAACAGCGATGTACTCACTAAACCTGGGAGAGAAATTGAACCATACAGATTCTTCCCTAAGTTTATAAAGCACCTTGGTTACACAGCAAAGTATTGCTTCCTTAAGCTAGCCAATTTGATGTAGATGAAATAGATCCCCTACAAATAGAAAAGAGCTGAAATTATACCTGTCCATAGAAAAGGCAAATCCCGCAACAACCTCTCAAGTTACCAGTTTTCAACTTCTCTGCTATAAAGTGGCAAGCAGTATGAGGATGTCGTTAGAAACTCCTGATAAGCTCGAAGTTTCTGAATGTTATATCCAACTTCAAAACAAATAAACAAAGCTTATTTCAAAGCTCTGTCCTCTGTTACCTCCATTTCAATACCTTCCTCCTGCTACCTAAAAAATACTTGGTTCATCCTATTTGTTATACATTGGTGTTATTGTATAACAGACATAACTGCCCGCCTAGGAGAAGACATAAAACTGGTATCAGAAAACATGGGGCTTTGAGCAGGCAGCAATAAATTTAATCCTTAGAATAGCGTCTTAAAGGTATTTACTCTTTGTACCAAGCCACCCGTTTTTGCATTCAAATATCGACAGGAAAACTTAAAAGAATATAAACTATCAAAATACTTAGATGTTAATCTAGTCAGTAAACTTTTATAGAAAAATCATAACTAAGAGGTTGCAGAGGACAAAAACAAATGGGCAAATCTACTAAAATGATTAAGATGCACAGGATGTTCTTGCCACTGCATATAAAACATATGTCGGACCTACCATGGAATACAATTCTGAAGCTATGTTACTGATTAGACAAAAAGATTTACAAACACTTGATAGAATCCAGAATAATACTCATAGAATTGTCATCAACGCAACATTCTTGTTACCTATAAACGTAAAGAAAATACCAATGAAATAGAAGCATTACAAGTAAGACGAGACAAACTATCTCTAACGTTCTGGAAACTTTGAGGAAGTGTAGATCAACGACACTAAAGTAATTATAGAGTGGATGTAAAAAGATTGAACACTCAACTAACACAACTTGCAAAAGAACTAAGAAAAAGTATAACATCAGTGAATTAAACCAAACACCACTCAAAATGTCATCATGGACACTTCTTTACCTCTCAAACAGAAGTACTGTAGCAATGCTATAGTTTATTGCTGCTAAACCTTTAGATCTTTAAGCAACTTGCAAACCCACATAATTGAAGAATTTAGCTCTTGAGACAATATACAGTTTATATGCTGGAGACCATACACAGCTCCACATCCACATGCCGGGTCTAAAATCACCCATAATGAAACTGGTTCTGGAGCTCTTTCCAAATTGTTCAAAACCAATCAAGACTTCAGAGGGTAACAAAAGTACATGACAGTGAAATAATAACAGTATGACTGGCTGCAGAAGCTCTTCCTGATTATCACTCAACAACAGACATCAATGTGGTGTCTTCTTTATTGACTCTGCAGTTGCCATAATTGAAATAATCAAAACAATTTTAACAAACTGCTTCAACATACTCCACTGACAAAACCCAATCTTCCACCTTCAGCAAAATAAATAGTCAATTAGCCTCCAGTGATCCTGAGTCAAATCCATAGTGGACAATAAAAGAGCAAATGATCTCACACAAAAATGGAGCGGAAATGCATAAACTGATTATTGAGATCAGCCTCGCTTCTTACAGGAACCCTACCAATACAGCCATAAAACACAACACCAGACAAAGCAAGAGGAAGAAAGCAGAGGAAAAAATAGTCATAGCTTTTCAGCAGCAGCCCTCTTCCATCTATAAGTAACAGAGCAACTAACTACCATAACCAGCTTACAATTTTTGTCCTACCAAGATTATCTCCAGGAACTCCTTCATCACTTTGGCCTGGCTGAATCCAATATAGGCCCACTATGTCTCAATGGTGTCATGAACGGGGACAGCAATCCAACCCGCCTTGAGCTAGATGACCAGCTATGCAGACACAGTTGTTACTGATAGGCTTGAGACCAATGGCTTAACAGCCAAAATCTGATATTGGCTTAAGTAAAGTAAAGAAAAGCTTATTAGGTACAGCTAATCCGAATCTCCCTGCAAAAGTGATTCTATGAATTTATCAATTTCTAAATATGAACAAAATATTACCCCAAAATGATTACCAAAAAATGATACCCAAAATTTCTAAGAATTTTAATCTGACAGATGGAGTTATAAAACAATAATCTAAAGACATCACAAAACTTCTCTTATCAATAAGAAAGCTAAGTATTATGGATTTGAAAAAAAAATGTTTTGTTTAAACTTGTGTATCAGACAATGTTTTCCAAGCATAAAAAAGCAAACAAGCCACATCAAATGTTACTTCCAATTGAGCACAATTCCAGCTGAAGCCCATCAAATGTTAAAATTAAACCTTGGCAACAAAATTGTAAGCCAATTGAGAATTTTATAACTGATTTAAGAAGGGTTGAAAACCTTTTAAGATGATGAGTACACTTCTTAGCCAGATCAACATCTTCTTGTAAGAGTCTACATCTTCTTACACTCCTTATAAGTCAACCTCTTACACAACTCCAGAAAAAAATTTCCCAAATTCAAGAAATCGTCCTTCAAGATAAAAATCAAACCACATATCTGTAGATATAGGACTCTCATGAGATATGAGTATATTTTGTCTGAAGGACTGAACCAAATTTTCTGAAAACCAAGTGCCACTAGTTACTTAACAATGCATCAAATAGATGCTAATAATATACAGTAGGACCCCCATTATCCGGTGCTCTATTAACCGGGGTTCGAATTAACCGGGATGACAAAAAGCTTTTTTTTTAATTTTTTTTTACATAAAGTGTTTTATACGCAATATATTTTGTACATTTTGTAATTCACTTTATTATTATGCAATTTAGGTGGTTTAGGAAGTACTTATAACAGGGTTAAAATAAGCCTTATTCCTTACCTCAATTAGATCAGTTATTTTATAACCGTCTATTATAACCGTTTTGTTTACATCGGTCATTCGTTTTCTAGGTTTAAATTTTAGGTTATATCACCGGTTATATTGCTTGTTATAACCTTCGGGTAGAAATAACGAATGCGGCTAATGTTTATTATGAAAACAATGAATACGAAAGATTATTTTTTATTTTTAACAGTTAAATACATAATTGTTACTCAAGTAAATAAACAATGAGATAAAATAAATAGAAAAACACGGCACGTGGTTTCGTACAAATGGGTTTCGTTAACATCGACCTATACAAACCTTCTAGGAACAAAAATGTTTAACAACTTTTTCAGAAACTCCTTCAGGCCTGTTGCCTACAGAACAAAAACAATTCAGTTGTGCTTTAGTCTCCATTTAAACTACATCTTACGAAATGTTGCAGAAAAGAAAACGTGTAGTTTTAACGCTTGAACAGAAATTAAACATTATAAAACGTGTTGAAAAAAGCGAAAGTGTTAAAAAATTGGCCAGTGAATTAAGAATTGGGGAGCAAACTGTTCGTGATATTTTAAGAAAAAATCTTCATTAAAAGACTTAGATGAAGCCGTCTACCAATGGTTCATTCAAAAACGTGCTGAGGCAGTTCCTATTTCGGGGCCAATGGTAAGTGAAAAGGCTATATGGTTTCATGAAAACTTGAAAATTGAGGAGCCATTCTCTGCTTCCCAAGGATGGCTACACAAATTCAAAAAAAGACACGGTATCAGGCAGTTGGCTATTCAAGGGGAGAGTCTTAGCGGTGATAATGTTTCAGCCACATTATTTATTGAAAATTTTAACTCTTTTGTGGAAAAATTTAATTTAACTCTCGATCAAATTTATAATGCTGATAAATCAGGATTATTTTGGAAAAAGTCTTCAAAAACTTTAGCTGCTCAATCCGAAAAATATGCTCTTGGTCATAAAATTACAAAAAACGGCTTACAATTATGACATGTTGTAATGCTTCAGGACATCATAAATTAAAATTAACTGTTATTGGAAAAGTGAAAAACCCCGATCATTCAAAGGAACTGAAATAAGATGTCTTCCTTGTGACTATTACAACCATCCAAAAGCTTGGATGAACCAAACAATCTTTTCGTCGTGGTTTAAAAATAAATTCATATCTTCAGTGCGTCACCACTTGAAAAAAAAAGATCTACCTCTTAGAGCTGTTTTATTACTCGACAATGCTTCTTCCCACCCAGATGAGTCAACTTTGACGACTGAAGATGGACAAATTTTTGTTCATTATCATCCTCCAAACGTCACATCCCTGATCCAACCGATGGATCAAGGGGTAATATCCAGTTTAAATAGAAAGTACAAAAAAATATTCCTGGGATTTCTCCTTGAAGATAATAACAGCAAAGATTCAATAAAAGAAATTTTAAAAAAGTGGACCATAAAAGACGCCATCTTTTCAGTCTGTGAAGCCTGGGTAAATTTACCCTCCAAAACAAGATGATGTTGTACAAGAAACCTCAGAAGAACTGGAAACAGAATCATTTCTTAAAATTTTCAAAGCTGTCCCGTATTTAATTCATGTTGATAGGGGTGACATGAAAAACTGGCTGGAAAATGACAGAGACGAAGAGGGATTTGAACAACTGAGTGACAACGAAATAGCAGATCTCCACAGAAAAGATGGGCCATCTACTTCGTCGAAGTTTGATTATGAAAACTCGAGTGATGAGAACAAAAATTCGCTATTCGTTACGGAAAAAAAAAACAATAAAACACAACCAACCATTGGAGGCAACAGAACTTCTACTAAATTATTTTGAACAGGAGAACGCTTTAATATGTACATAGGTATGTAAAACAGTATTGTACATTCATTATACATACATACATATGTATGTACATACAATATGTATATTTTATTTATTGTACATACATAGTTTTGTATACATACATATATACCATAACTTAATATACATAGGTATGAACATATGTGAAAAAAAGTTTATTTTTTAATAAAAGTGATTTTTAGGATACATTTTTTAAATTTTCCTCCTTATCTATCACATTAAGTCAATAAAATAATGTATTTCCAGTATCCGGGGTTTTCGATTATCCGTGCACCCCCAAACCCGTCATTACCCCGGATAACGGAGGTTCTACTGTAGTTTGAAATAAACATTTTTGTTAATATTCATATCCAAGATAAAAGATATATGAGTTTATCACCTTTTTTGAGTTTATTACCTCAAAGCGTTATTTTATAAAAATTTTAGTCTGCAGATTTAGATAGCAAGTTTTTTTACAGTATTTTTTTTAAATTCATGTTTAAATAGAGGCATTATTGGGTTAGCTATATTTAAAAACCGATCCATATAGAACAATATTCTTTTTTATTAAGAAAAAAAACATATATTTATTCACTTTGGGGGAGCAAATTTTTTGCCTAAACCAATTAAGACCAACCCTACTACTGTACTTCTTCATGTTAAATAAGTAGACCCAAAATTTGTCATAGAATCCTGAATAGTTTCTCACACTTGGAAAAAAATCTTACTCAGTGTTTCTCCTGCTGTTTAGCTTTGCATTGAGTAAATAATGAGCCAATCACATAAACCTTACGTAAATCCTTCACCTAAATCCTCTTATTGATATTTAATTAGTTAATTGTTATTTTGAAGAAACCTGCTAAAATTTCTTTTAAATCATTTTCTACAAAAGGACAATATTCAGTAGTTTTAAGCCACTAATATTTAATAATGTGAGTAAAATATTAAACCTACCATGATTGCCTCGAACGTCCAGCCACACAGTTTTCTCGTTAACTTTACATTCATCAAGAACATTTTTATACAGTTTCCATTCCTCTTCATATTGTTTCGAACCTAGGCTGTCAAATGTTTTTGCATCTGTCAAATCACCTGAAACAAGAAAAAAACATTTGTTCTTGACTTAATTTATCACTTATTGTAACAATGATAAAGAAACATTAATACATAATTACTTAAAATAAAATAGAGAGCTGTTTTACATATAGTAGTCTTTTATTACTCTACCTTTAAAAATCCTTTGTCTGTAGTATCTAACATACCCAAGTAAGTTAGGTCTACGAAATGCTTCTATATTTACTAGCATAAAAGGTTTCAGGATATAAATATATGTTTAAAATAATAATAATACTTGAGTGAATATATGTTTTAGTATTAAAATGTATTACTTAAGGGGGAATGTTGATCATTGTGCATAGTTCATTTTCACTTTTTTGTTCTTTTTTTGGGAGGGGATGAAGATCCAATAAGGTATAGTCATAAATTATGAACCTAAGACCCAAGTTGTCCAGAATTTATTGATGTGCATGGTTAACTGCCAAACTGTTTAGCCTCTTCTACCCAGTTATTGATCATAAGTACATCTTGAGGCATAGTGTACTGAAAGATTTCTAGGCAGCTGTTGTTGTCATAGTCATAGTTCTTAGAAATTTAGTGCACTTAAGAACTTCTGCAAGGGGATTTAAACACTACTGCCTCATTTCTCATTTCTATCATTGAGGTAAACTTCAAAATTTTCTATTTGATGAAATCACTAAGCATGAAAAGATACAAGGCAACCCTATAAATATACAGATCAACTTAAAAAAACTCTAACTCTTTTAAGAAATGTTGTTAAATATTCTTTTACTGACAAACATCCTTTCTATACCAATGAAACTGTTTATAAACTTGTCGACTTATACCTGTTATTAATACATGATTTAACAGTGTTACATACTTTTATATATTTTGCTTTGAAATACTCTTTTAGTGAGCTAAGCCTGTGAGAAACAGCTATGCCACATCTTTTTTCAATTTTCCTGAAACTCTAGGCAATTTGAGCTTATTAATCTCCTATGCTTTTCCAGTAGAGATGCTTCACGAAGTTCCTGGTTCAAACTGATCATATTCTCCACCTTTCTGGTCTGGTATGCAAGGAAGGTATTTCAACTTTTCCTCTATTTCAGTTATATCAATGTAGGGGAACTATAATTTGAGATTCACTTCTTTAACCATATTCACAACTTAAGTGTACAATTTAAGAAAAATGAAGGTTTTGGAGTGCATATTGTCTTAAAATAACGAGCCGTCTTTGAGCCTGTTTCAATATTAGATTCCTGGGAAATTTTGTAAAAGAATTCATGAAGCTGTTTATATATATTTTTTTAATTGGCTGAATACTAGGCAGTCTAATTGTCCATCAAGTGGAGCAAAGTGGACGAAGTCCAGCAGCTACATCGCCATCGCCCATGTTTCTGAACATTTGAAACCATTTAGGAAGTTTACTAATGGTTTTTATTAAGTCCTTTGCCAAGTTCATGATGTCTCTTATCCATTAAAAACAACAAATACTATCTTGAACTGCTAAATTTAAACTGTGAAGAATACAGTGCACATAGATTGTCTTCCACTGGATATCTGCTACTAACGTTTGTAACGCCTTAAATCTTCCTTTCACATAGGACCCATCATAGAATTGTCCTTTTACTTTTGTTATGGGAAGATCAAATTGCACAAGAACATCCCCAACAATATCATACATTTTTATTCTGTTTTAGGTGTTTCATACATGCCAAGAAAGTTTTCATATTTTTACAACTGTTTATTTACTCTACAAATGCAAAAAGTACCTTGTTCAAAAATAAAATTGTCACTAGTTTTATTGACCACTATAGAAAATTGTGCATTATTTTCAGTGTCACTTATCACATAGTGCAAGATATAGTTCTCAAACAGATTAATTATTTCATTTTGTGTGTCATACGAAGTTCGTTTATAGCTTGAACACTCCATCCATTTTTTCAACCTGGGTACGCCTTTTTTTAGGTTTTAAAATTTAGAAGAAATTTGACTAATGACTAACCTAATAGCTAACCCCTAGTGGCAAAGTAATCTAATTGTAGTAAATTGAGTGAAATGTGCTGAGCGTGCATTTATCATTTCTTTGAAAAAATGTTTGTTTCACTGTATAGTTACAGATAGTTTTGATAACAAAGTTATTTTCATTAGACCTTCTTTGTAGGTATTAGTTTTTTCATTGGCCAGACATTTTTCATGACGATTTTCCCAATGTAAAACCCTAAAGACATAAAAATGTCCTTTTTATAGACTGAATATTAGTAGACTATTATAATCTACCTTTTTAAAAGTTTTACATTCTAGCTTGTAAGTATTTATATTGTACATGGTCCAGTCAACTGCTTTAATCCATAAGTTCTGAAACTTTTTACTTTTTTCAGAATGTTTTTTTGTTACTGTCTAAGAGATAGTCATTTCAAATATAAAAGTTGCCAACATTGGGTATAGGGCAAGATATCACTAAATGGCACAGATAAAAACAGGTTCCTGTAGGAAACGATGGATCTATTTCCTGTAGCAGTTTTTATTAAGAAATTTATCTATTTTAATTTACAAACAAGTATTTAAAAATTGTTAAAATGTAAATTTTTTTATAAAAGTCTACACCACTATATAGCACTACACCGTTGTACGCAAGAAGTGACACCTATATTTTTAAAAGAAGTGACATATTTTTTCAAAACGTGATATGAACAATAATTTTTCACATAACTTCAATCATACTGCCTTAATGGTTTACCAGACTGAATTGTTTTGTACTATTGGTAACTCACATGAAAAATAGCTTCTTTGTGTGACCTTTTCCTGAAATTGTGGGAAGATCTCGAGTCTATGTATTAGGTAAATTAATATTTAAAAATGCTCTGTTACACCATAACTCAGAATGTAGGCTTATATTAAAAAGTAAATAGCTGTAAAGGCACTACCCTATCTTCTCTTAAGGGTGGAATGTTACTGAATACTATACTGGTGACGCATTCTATCCACAAAGGGAGCAGCAACCATTAAAATGACAATGTTGAAAAGTTTTTACTAAATTTTTTCTTTTTTTAAATCAACTGGGGTTATTAAGTAAAAAAACCAATATATGTATGTGGGTGTGCATGCGCGTGTGTGTGTAACACACATGCATATAGTTTTATATACATTTTTCAAGATATATATTTTATATATATTTTAAGATATCTGTATAGCATTTAAACAAATAAATATTTACAAAATCCTATTTACTTGTATGGTATAAACATAAAATAACCAATTTGGTTACAGTTTAAAACTATTTATTGAGTTTAGCACTCAAAAAATGTTTTAATATTTAACTTTTTTAATAGTATGCAAAAATCTTTCAAAGATTAGATAAAAAAATTTTGTCTCAAATTTTCAGTTGTTCAGATATTTTAAATCTATGTAACCTGTAATCTTCTATTTGTATTTGTACTGATATTAACCTGACGCAAGCACTACTACAGGTCTGATAGCACTGACTGTCTTATCACAAAATTCTTTTAGCTCTGTCACTCTGTCCTCATCATAGAAAATACTGATATGTAGATCGGAAATCTGCAACAAAACAACATAACATAGGCTAGAGTTATGAAAACATATAATTTTCTTTAAATAGAGAAAATAAGGGTATTGAATTTTTTCTAAATTAATTTTATTAATAGGGCATAATTAACAAATTCTTAAACAAACCAAAATTCTTTACTGTAATCATCTTGAATTCACTGATTAAACTATAATACTTCAGTAAGTGAATACATTATGGCTTATTCATTAAGTGTTGAAGGATAAAAGCATGTAAAACTGCAGTTTTAAGTGGCACAAGTTATTCTAAGATGGCTGGGAGAGTGTGGAGGACAAGCTTTGCACTGAACAACCATTGATATTACTAAATACAGAATGTGAGTTATTTATGCGCATATTGGAGGTTTATTAACACTGATAAGATGACAGTGCATACCATTAATGCTGTAAATTTGGTGATGTGAAAGATATGTGCTAAGTTCAACCAGAAAATCTAGATGGACAACCAAAAACAGAGTTCCAAGATAACCAATTACCTGGCATAAAACAATATTATGATTTCTGTCCCATAAGACAACTTCTTACGTTTATGAGTTGTCACTTTTGTGTGACAAGTTTTCTATCAATTAATCCTTATGAACATGAAACTACTTGCATTTTGTTGAGTAGTGCTGAAACTGCATTAAATATACACATTATAATTGAATGAACGGGCAGTTGAATCAATCAATAATTGTGTTTTAGATGAGATGTTAGGTGTAGAACATTGCTCACTCTTAGTGTCAGCTTCGAGAAGGCTACAGGTAGCTTCTAAGAATTTTATTTTGTTTTTTTTTGCTATGTAATTTTTACTTTTACAGTAAAAATGGGACTTAATGTCTCTAAAACGACAGAGCATCTGAAATGGTATACAATAATAGGATATTAATCTTCGAAACAACATGTATGAGCACTCTTGTTTGTACAATAAATATTTTTGTATCCTACTTTAAAAGTGTTGAATAGTGCATACTGCAATATTGAACAATATAGCTTTCCTACATGAAATTTAGATGCTGTAAAGTAACCACTTGACTACACTATTTAACATAATAATTTTAACTAAATAGTCTTTTAAATAATTTATATCAAAATCTTTTACAGTGAAGCGTATTTATCAAACAAAATTTTAATTTTTCTATCAGAATAAGCTAAAACATTTGTGAAAAGATTCTCTTGAAATATTTGAAGAGAAAATATAAAATGACCTCTGTTTATATTAAGTCATTAGTACTCATATTGTTAAAAGACTACTCGAGCGGTTTCAGTTGATGCTCGATAATGACAACATCATAATTAGTCTTTGAAAGTTAACTCGTACATACATCAAGTAAGATTCTTGTTTAAATATATTTTAGTGTAAGTGATAAGTAATTACAAGAAAACAGTGTTTTTAAGTTAAAAATATGTTAAAGGCTGTATGGTTATCAATTGTATGATTATTTACATTTTTCGTGTAATTAATATTGGAAATAAAAATATACCATACAATGCAGCAAATCTTTTAGGCACATATTAAAATTAATTAAACTTGGTGAAAGCCCAAATATTCTTAATTTTAAAAAAAAAACAAATATAACTTCACTTTACAATGTACAAAAAAACGTAGTAAGGCACACTATCATCATTTATTACTGTGTACAGCAAAAAACCAATCCCTACACAAATTTGGAAGAAACTGAACCTTCCATGGGAAAAAAATTTATGAATGTTGTTGAAGGGTATTTTAAAGAATTTGTTTTTGCACACATGTAGAAAGTCAGTTAATCTGCATAATAACCCTAATATATTCTAATATAGCTATTTTACAAAAAAATCATAATTTTAAATGTTTTGGGTAAATATTGAATCTTATTTCCAATGCTTTTTTTATTTTTACTCAATTTAATGTATAGAACACAAATATCAACTTTTTTCTGCGGAAAATACAGAAAATTAATTTTTGTTCGTTTTTAGTTGTTAGTCTGTAATGGCATGTATAGCGTTAACCGGGTGTGCAGTAGCTACAGCGGACTGCACTGCGTCTAAACATGAATATACCTATAAAGTATCCAGTTAGGATAGATTTGATTGTAATTTTGATAAATGCTGACTTATTGCTCCTGACTGGATAATTCATAGGTAGATTTTAATATAGGTATATTGTGATGTATAAAATTACAACCAAAAGTTAAATATTAACATTTTATGTTTAGTATTCAAATTAATTTACTTAGACATATTCCGGTGTGCAGTATCTACTAAGTCAGGTTCACGCTATACATGCCATTACAAACTAACATTTAAAATGTGAAAAAAATTAACTTTCTGTATTTTCTGAGGAAAAATTGAATGTTCATGTTCTACACATTAAAAAAAGTAATTAATTTTTTTTTTAATGTTAACATTGGCAATAAGACTCAATATTTACCACGTTATATTTGTACAGTGTGAGATGTTGTCTTTTTTAAATATAAATTCTCAGTGTGTTGCCACCAGATTTCATCATTTTTTTGTGATTCTGCAGACTTTCTGCATGTCAGGAATATTTTGTTAATATGATTAAAAATAGAAATGAATATCTTATAATCTCCTTTTAATATACTTCCAGACTTAAGGTAAAGTTTGTGCAAATAGAAAATAATTTACACATATAATACTAACCTGTATAAACCACAATAAATGATTTGGTGAATCATCAATTGCTGTGATATCTCCTTTGGCATGTCTTTGCTCCTTAGAGTTTGAAGTATGATGTGAATTTGAAGGATTAACTTGAATTAAATTGCTAATACGTGCGATCACAACTGAAACTGTAATTATTGTTACCAGGATAAGAATTTTTGTAAATGAAATCCTCATTACTAGGTACTACGATACCTTTAAAAATGTTTTAATTTTTAAAATAATTTCAACAGTGGAATTTAAGAGAAAATTAGAGTCTGCAAAAGCCTTTTATCCTCAACACATATCCGAAAACGAATTGGAATAATTACAAAGAACAATAAAATACATTATCACAAATAAAAAATCTAAATCTGATTATGAATGGATGTTTACACAGAAAACAGCTGATGATTGACACAGATTGAAGATGTTTCATATTTCTCAATTCCTACATGAATAATTCTTCTTAGCTACAAAAATTCCCAATATAGAATGTAGTATAGTATACACAAATTTCCTCGTGATATATATATTTATTTATGAGTTGTAAATAAACATTTTATTTTAACCAATTGTAAATTATAACGGGTAGTGAAAACTAGTAGCTCACATGGAGATGTAATCAACAAATATGAATTATTTTTAATATTAAATATATATATATATATATATATATATATATATATATATATATATATATATATATATATATGGGGGGGAAATATAGTCTTATTGACGTTGTTCTTTTTAATTTTTTATTAATATTTGTTTTAATGTGTAGAACACGAATAATAACTTTATTCCCCCGGAAAATTACTATTTTTCACTTTTTAAATGTTAGTCTGTAATGGCATGAATAGTGTAAACCGGCCGTGCAGTAGCCAAGCGAAATCTATCCGGACTGGATACTTCGTAGGTATACTTTAATGTAGGTAGATAGTAATGTTGAATAAAATTATAACCAAATCTAGACGTAGTGCAGTGCGCTGTAGCTATTGCGCGTCCGATTCACGATATAGGGTAACATTCAAAATGTGAAAAAAATAACTTTCCGTACATTCCGGGGGGGAAAACGTTGATATTCGTGTTCTGCTCATTGAAAGGGTAACTGAAAAAAAAAATTTAAACCGACGTCATTACGACTATATTTTTACCAATATATATATATATATATATATATATATATATATATATATACATATATATAATCAAATCTCTACACTCTTTAAAGTCCCCTATTAATTAACAAAGATAGTAGTGAATTTATTTATTAGTTGAGATAATAATGTATCTATTTAACCATGGATTGTATTATCCATGACGATTAATGAAACTTCTAGTTTGATTTTTATAAATAACAACTTGCCAATCCAATAATCTTTGTTTGCAGGTTCTGTTTTTTTTCTATGGCAAATCTGCTGGCTGTATATTGGTAACTCAATTGAAAATGGAGTTTGGCTATACATTTTAACCCTAGATTACTTACTTCTTCCAGCTTCAGTTGTAGCCGATGACCTGAACTCCATGATAAATTGTTATCGCAAAGTTCCAACCCTAGATTACTTATACTTCGTCATAATGACGACGCTCAATTTCAAAGATTGCTATACCTGACAAATTAGTGGTTAGCTCACATCCCTCTTCACAGTACCTTCCTGCCTAAAGTCGATATCAGATGCACAGTTTTGCCTCTAAAGTTCCCATGCTTCTTTGTGAAACAAAACTCGTGTCGTCATTTGACGATACATAGTTGATCATGTGACTTTTTTATGTTTGTTTTCGTGCTACATTTTTTAGATATTTATTCACATAGGCTTAGGTTTTGTTACTATTTGTGGTGGTTAGCATTGCTGAGTATGTTAAGGCTGGATATATAATTGAGATGAGAAATTGGTTAACAAGGAAGATCGTAGAAACACTCTAATAAGAAAATGTCTTGAAGATTCTAGTGATGAGGAGTTTTGTGAACGTGTTTCTATCTTAAGTAGGTATCCAATGATAGAGAAATTGAAGATGTAGTAGAAGATAATCATGTCAAATATATCTACTTGGGGACTATACAGAGGCAGATGTGACTTACCTTCCCTTGGTTGAAGCCACAGCCATGAGTGAATAATCAGACAGTGATACTAAGTATCGACCATGCAGGAATACAAACTCCACAGAAGACTTACACCATGTGATCTTACATGTAACACTAAATTTCCACGTATCTTCGACATTCCATACAACAACGATTCTCCACATAATGTCATTTATCCTTACAGCGATCCTCCACCTAATGTCTACTCTTCCCCTAATGTCAATTCTCCACCTAATGACAACCCTTTATGCACTGTAAATGCCACACCTAGTCGTGAACCTAATCTTAATCTATTTATCTCACAATCTTTATTATTAGAGCTAAATAATAATATATTATATATAATATAATATATAAATATAATTATCTATGAAGCACTCGTCCTGATCCAGTTAATATTCGCACTTCAATACCTAACATTGTGGGCGGTTTCAAAACAGGATTTTGTGGGGACTGTACTAGAATCACTTATACCCCCAATGTTATACCCATATCACGTTCTCATTCCTTCAGATCTTCGAAGTAGCAATGGAGGTAACTGAACCGCAAATGTAATCCCGTCTTGAAACGCCTAACATGGGGGAAAACCCAAAATCACAGATATTTGAGTTACTTGGAATCCCAGCTACCCAGCAGCTCCAAAGCAAGCAGGAGACAGAAAGATTTGTTATTTTTATCCAGCAGCCATCAGAAGGATGACTACTAGCTACTTTGCACACTGCAAACACCCACTATCTGCACAACACCGAGCAATGTACTGTGTAGAGAGTGGCAGCAAGTAAAACAGCTTGTTTGAGGTGTAAATAATGCCGATTTTTATGTATCCACCAAAAATATAAGCGAATTAAGAAACTCTTTCATTTTATTGAAAACCTGTTCTAAAAATCAGTCATTTGTTACATTCTGTGTTTTTTTGTAAATATCATATGTTTACCATTATTTTTAAAAAAAACTTTTTTAAACATTGGTTTTTTACTATTGTTTTAAAACGCAGTCATGGTAATTATTATTTTTCTTTCTAATAGTGGGATTCTTAGCTACTATACTATTTTTTCCTAGCGCTAAAGAAGTAAGGGATTTTACTATGTTTAACCCTTAACTGACACCATACGTCTCAGAGACGGTCGCGAATTTAAAAACCCGTGTATCTTCCGCCTACGAATTTTTTGTGCGTCCCCAACCCGTCTACCTTTCAGGTGAGTGGTATAGTTTGTGTAGTGAAGGTCCTGTTTGTTTTTGTCTGCGTTTGCCTTTTCCAAAGCCATTTTAGTGTAGTGTGTCCCATTCTCCCGTCTCTCAGACTTATCGTGTCTGTTAAGTAACATTATTCGTTCATTCCAAACTTTGTATATAGTGTTTTTAGTGTAAGTGTGTCCTTTTTTACGTTTCTTTTTTAATAAATATGGATTATCAAAACCCTGATAAACCTGGTCCATCACATGGAAGACCAGTTATGAACTTAGTAACTGTGAATAGTGATGGGTTCAATAACGATCTTGAGAATTTGGTGTATGATGTTTTGGAAGGACCTTCAGAACCTGATCCATACGACAGCGATAAAGATCCAGATTATCAATATGATAGCGAACACGATTCCGAATCAGAACAGGAGGGCGAAGAAAATGATGATGTGTACCAAGAGTCGTCTAACGAGCATCCAGGTGTGATAGATTCTTCTAGTATTGAACCCCTGCTTCTAGAAGATAGTTTTTTCTATGGAAAAAAATACGTAACAGAACACAATTTAAATGGAATAAAGTGCACCAGCCTCTAAATGTTAGAACAAGAAGGCATAATATAATTGTGCAGTTACCAGGTCTAAAAGCTCCTGCAAAAAAATTGGGAACTAACCCTACTGTTGAGGACGTGTGGGGACTTTTGTTTTCTAATGACATTTTGAATGAAATTATTATGTGGACAAACAAAAAGATTACTTCGATTAGGAGTAATTTTTCAAAATCTCAATCTTACTCATCTGATTTGTATATGATAGAGTTGAAAGGTTTCTTTTGAAAAGGGACTTTTGATATATACGGCTATTTTCAAATCTAGCAACGAGTCAATTGACAGTTTTTATTGTACTGATGGAACAGGTCGAGACATATTTCGTTGTACAATGTCCAGAAATAGATTTTTATTTTTATTGTTGGCATTACGATTTGACAACCCTGTTGATCGTGAGGGAAGGAAAGATGAGGGCCCTACAGCTGCAGTTTCCAAAATATTTAATAAATTTTCTGAGAACTCCCTACTCCTGGTCCAACGATGTGCGTTGATGAAATGCTGGTCTCTACGACATTGAAATAGCTTTACATTATCACAAATTACGATGTTTAGATTACAAAATAAATATTTTAAAGAAAAAACAATTTTCCGGTAAAGACAATTTTTTTGTTAGTAATATTAAATTATTTTTAATCGATTTTAAGCATCACTTTGTAAAACGCACTAATATATTAAGATTATGTCATTAAAATATGTTTTTAAAAGTGTTTAATGATTACTAATTTCAAAATACATAATGGTGTCTGTCACGTATGGTGTTTGTTAAGTAATGTTTTAACATGGTGTTAGTTAAGGGTTAAGAAATTAACAAAAAAACACTATTTTTGTCAAATAAAAAAAAAGAAGTTGAGTAGTCAAATTGACAATACATAAGTAATTGTGTGACAAAATTTAGACATAAGTAATCTGGGATTAAAGTAGATTTTACAGAAAAACATTCTTTTTAAATGTATGTCACTATTAAGGTCGTGCCTCTATAAAACCTTGTCAAAACCAATTGGTAGCCTTTTCATAAGTCCCATATATTTAATTGGCATTTATTTAGACACCCAGCTCTCAGATGATAAAAAGCCTATTCCCATTAAGTATGAAAATAAATTTTTTGATACGGTAGGCCTAATTAATGTCCATTAGATCAATCCCAACTTTTGTTATTAAAATGATAATACTAATTTACAAATTATAATAATTAATTGGACTCAAAAGCCATTCTTACCCTCCTTGACAAACAAACCTTCCACTTTAGCCAAGAATTGATAGGTGAAAAAAATAATGGTTATGTATTCTTAACACATATGAAGTGTAAAATGATTTATGGTAGGTCAGTGTCAAAACAGTTGGCTTTTAAAATCATGTTTTCTTTTATTTGTTAGTGATCAGTTCATCCCAATTGAGAATATACATATATTAAAATAACTCTATTATATTGTGACTATTGTAAAATGGAACTGAGATAGAAAATTAACTTTTTTAATAATGAAAATAAATTATATTAAAAAATATTTTATTTTACTTCCACTGATTTGTAATACATTTATAGAACATAATAAGCTTTAGGTAGCATATTGTAAAAATATAATGAAAGAATATCATAAATGAGCCTGTTATAACCATATTGGGCCACCCCTCATGTTTTAGGAAATTGGTTTTAGAGAAAAAAAAAGGTGTGGAACATGTAGGCCTGTGTTCACTACATAGCTTAGCTAGTAGGACAGTTCTCCCACTACATTAACACAGTCAACTAAACTAGAAAGTAGATGATGATACTAAGGCTGACTGATTGGAATAACAATATTGCATTCAAGTCCAGACTGTATTGTGTCTGACTTATGATGTATATGCGCTAACAAGACACTCATCTGTATGGGAAGAACTATACTTTTTAATATTTGTTGATTCTATCTCCGGGTGAGCTAAACAGTTACGGTCGCGAGTTACGATCTGAGTTGACAAAGGGACACATCTTCCGAAACGGCCGTCCTCAACAAGCAAAGTAAGTGCTACTATAGGCAAGTTTAAAACATTTAAAAATGTTTAGTATACTCTTTACTTTCAGAGTAGTATAATTACAGTTATACTCATTTTTAATAGACAGCAGCACTATGTAAATTTAACTACCAAGATTTATCAATAAATAAGTGTTAATACATTTTTTAGTTTTATTTGTGGTGGAAGTATTAGAGGCATTAGTTAATTAGTAATTTAAAATGTTAATAATATTTAAATCCATCAGTAATAAAAAAAATCTTCAGCCCCAACGTACATAATATAATAATTACTAATCTGCTTCACAGTTCTATTTCAGGTAACAGGGCACATCCCGGGAAGGCAGCTTAGCCCCAACGAAAGTACTAATTTTACCTTGCATGCCATTTCAGTTTTGAGTAGGCAGTAGAAGAAGTGCATGTCTCTCCTACTGTGGCTTCAATAATAAAGTATTTGCATGGCAAAACTCCTTTTTATCTCTTATCATAAGGATAACATAGCTCCCAGGATTTCTGCATGATCTATTTGGAAGGATTCTGCAACGTTTTTTCTGGCAGGGTTTCTTTATTGCTAGACATATTATGGTGTTACCTTGCGTATAGAAAGAATAAAATTGAAGGTATATATAGGAGTAAATAAAGATCATAATACAGAAACATGCCACAGCCATTGGTTTTATACAATCAATGTAATCTTAATAAAAGTTCTGAATAAGAAAACACAAAGAAAATAAAGTACGTTTAGAGTTATTGTTCCCTTTCAAGACATTTCTAACATGAAAGTAAGCGAAGGATAATGCTATGAAGAAAAACAAATATAATAAAGAAGTAGAAAATTTTATTTGTAGATTTTTTATTACCTAGGATTAATATATGTGTGAAGAACAAGCAGATAGTAAAAATTAAGATGAAATATAACTATGCCAACAACTTAAAATTTGAAGATGACGAAGGAAAAAAGACGTCAATAAAGAAACCAAACAAAAAATTTTGTTTGAGAATAACAATTTTGTATTAAGGATTCATAGTAAGAATATGCAGAAAAAATGTGGCAGTTTGAATTTTCTAGGCCTGGTGGAACATATTTCTTTCAGTGATTAACAGAATAGCAAGTTATAACAATATTGCAATCTGTCTAGAAAATATTTATTGAATAAAATTAAAAAACAGTGTCTAATAAATAAAAGAGACCAGTAATAGAAAACAGATACCTAATATAACAACGACTTGTAATAGATTTGAGTTTCATATATTAGGAATTATGGAGAAGAAAAATAAGATTATGTATGTCTAGATGAAGATGATAATGGGAGGATAACAACAGTGGTGATAAAGAAGACAATTATAACAATAATGATGATGACAATCATCATAATGATGAGGATAGTGTCAGTGGTGGTGATCATTATTATATGATGACGATGAAGACGACGCTTATCCCTCATTTAAAAAATGAGAAAGTTATATTTATATTCATTTCATTACAACTTGTGAGTTTAAAATCTTAAAAATATATTTAAAACTAAAAAAAAGCAGGCATCTTTATAATAAACAGTCCTAAATAAATCTTCATATATGATACGTTTCATTTCATATCATAGTAATGGATCACTGTAAAGTCTGTGACCGGGATGCGTGTGGAAAAAAAACCGCCTTCTAGAAAAACCAGTGCTGAAAAATTAAAGAATTCGTACAGCTTTGATGAGATTTTGATCATAGTTGCTTAAAAAAAGGAGAAATTACGTTATGCAGGTGTAAACTACTTGAAATGAGAGGGTGGGAAGAATGAATAATTTATAGAGTCCAATTAGACTTGTGTTATTGCATTTGTAGTTTTATTTTGTGCATGTTGTGTTCTTATTCTGGCAGTTACAAATGATGCAGGAAATAGAATTTACATTGAATTACATTCTAAATATAGAAATATTGGTTATAACATTAATCAAATAATATCTGTGCGAAAGAGAGAGGATTAAGATATTCTTAAAATGCATAGTAAGGTCACCAAATTCCTGATGATCTGATGCTATTTGAAACCAGAATTGTATTCAAGTTCTTTCAGAGATATTGCTGTAAAATAAAGTAAAAACATAAAGAAAAAGCATTTCTACAATTACCATTTGTTTTATTTAACATCCAGAACAATGAAATGCCCACTATTACCTTAACCAATTCTGATGTCTTACTAAAAAAATATACCCATATAATATTTGTTGATTCCATCTTCACATGAGCTACTAGTTATCACTAAACACTTTTAAATGTTTATAAACTAGCCTATAGTAGCACTTACTTATATTGTTGAGAACGGCCATTTCGGGAGATGTGTCCCATTGTCAACTCAGACCGTAACTCCGAGTTACAGTCTGAGTTGACATAAACAAGTTTATAAACATTTAAATGTGTTTAGTGACCCATTTAATGTTTTCAAAAAAGGATGGAAAGTACTTCAGGCAATCTGTTAAACGGTTTTAAAGTTAGGGATTTAATATTTTAATAACATGTTTTATTTTGAGTATAGCTGAAATAAAAATAATATTTTAAAGAAATGGAAGAAATACCAGGACTTTAGTCAAAGACAAAAGGGAAAATATGTTTTTTAAAAATTTGGTTACTCATATACATTACAGTGCAACATGTTAAAACAAAAATATATATCAAACTGTTACAATATAGGTCGGCTGAAGGTATGTGATACCTTTATATCTTGTACTAGGTGGTTTCTAGTCCTTACCTTAACCCTAACTATATTGTAACCTATATAACTTGTAGCATTTCATGTTAGGTTTACCAAATTTATTATTTTCTTAAATGATTACTTCTATAGGCAGGCTTAAGAAAAACGTATTCTCTAATTAAATAGATGGAAGGAAAATTCCAAATGGTGTCAACATGAAATTAGTTTCTCTGAGTCACAACTGGAAATATTTTTTTATGGGGTTAAGTTTTTTGTTGTGCTGGCACTAATGAAATATTCGTTGAAATCTGCAGATAAAAATTGGCCTTAGTTACTAAAGTTGCGACGTCTAATAAAATACTCCAATTCCACAGCAATTAATAGCTAGACATTTTCAAAGTATTATTGCTATTGTTTCTGTTTCAGATTTCAAAATTTATCTTATTTTTATTACAGTACTTCATTTTTTTTAGTTGATTTTAGCAATGCCAGATTTAAGGATCCAGCTGAATTTCATTTTCTACAAGAGAGTAACTTAAATCCATCTGCAATATCAGACAAGTGAATTTTTTACACCCTCTCTTCTTGGCTAATATAGGTTATCACTCCTTTGGAAATTGATTTCTGTATATTTTGGTTCTCCAAAGTCATGAATGTTAAAACCGTTATCCTGTTTTATGTCACACTTTCACACACATACATAAACACACACACACACACACACACACACACACACACACACACACACACACACACACACACTGGCCATACAAATGTTGGGTATTTGTGTTATATGCAGCTTGAAATTTTTGTGTATTTCATTCTGTTTGGTTGTGTGGAATTGGTTATTTATGTTTTTCTGGTGTAAAATTCCTAGGTTTGATGTTATGTTTGTGTAGTTGTAGTTTGTGGTTATGAAATGTTCGGCAAAAATGTAGCAATTTTTTTTCTGAGTTCTTCTATGGGTTTTTAGTACTTAGTGTAAAATGATCTTCCTGTTTGGCCTATGTAGTAACTGGGGTGTTCTACTCATACCCCAACCTAAAACAACCTAGAGGTTAGTTACTGGTCTAAGTTGGCAGTGGGAGTCATCGCCTGAACATTCATCCTCAGTAGTCTAACAATATAAAAAAAATTTAAGCAAATTCCTAATAATACACAATATTAAGAGCACAGTGGTACAATATATTACAATGAAAATATTGAAAAGAACCCCAATACCACAAAAAAATAATCAAAAATAACAAATAAAACAAGTTACTTAAGATTAAACCCTTACGTACATTTCGATGACCATGTCATCATCATCAGAGGGTCTTATTACAATCTAGCAAACAAGAAGTTACAAACTAGAATGATCTCCTAATAAGGTTAACAAAGAAAACTTTTAATATAGTTACCTTAGAGCACTATTTATGATATATATGTGGTAACCATGGCAACAGTTTAAGGTTGTACAATTGAGGTTTCAAAGACAACTAGATGTGGGAAAAACATTCATATACATCTTTGAGAAATATATTTCTAGGTAATGGAAAGTTAGTGTATTGCCAAGGTGCGCTATACTTTGAACATATAGATTCTCAGTTTGAATCTGTATATTCTATTTAATTTTCTGAATGTATTTATAATTTAATTATTGAATAAATATTTGTAAAATCTGTATTAATATCAATTGTCATTCTCTTAAAAAAATGTATTTGAACTTGAATGGATGAATAATAATGTATTTTATTAATGATTGAAAATTTGTACAAGATATATATCAGAAGAGTGTGAGCAATAGAAGGAATTTAAAAAGTTAAGTGCTGCTATAGGCAAATGTAACATATCAATATATGTTTAAGTGGTTTAGTGAATAAATAAGTATAATGCACTATACTTACAATAATTTCCTTGTATTATGTAAAAAGAACTTTTACAATATTTAAACACAAGGAAACATAAAAAACAAATGTATAAACCATATAATAATGTCTACATTAAATGAAAGAATCTTGTTAGTTTCAATTGTGCTGACTATCAGTAGTTTTTACATGCTATACTATCAAGTTTTTTTTTTTAACATGAGAGGTATGGCGAATGCTGTCGCTCCTGCAACTCAAGATAGATCTTCAACTCATCTAAGTGAGATGCTGCTTCCATGAGGTTTAACTGCTGTTTACCATTTTTCTTTTTGTATCATCCCTTTTTCTGCTTTAAAAAGATCCTAATAATTTAGAAAGGGTGCCTTAATGCTCAGTCGTTGTTACTTCATACTTACCTACTTTAATGTCAATGATGTTAACATATGAAATATAAAAGAAACTGCTATTCAAGCATGAATACTTTAAACCCATTCAATACTTATTTTATAAAATCATCAAGTGCCTTAGTACAGTTTCGGCAGCAAACCTGATTGTATGGTCATTGGATAAATAATCATCATGTGGTATGGTACACTATAGTTAAATTTTTTGCTTATTAACAATTATTTACACTGGTCTTGGATACCCAAATATCCGAGTTAAATTAAGGCAACATAACAAGGTTTTCTGTATTAATTTATAGAGGAATTATTGTTTATAATTTTTCTGATCTTATTGATTTATTTAAAATTATAAAGTGTATCTATTCTTAAACTTTCTTGCTAATTCGGTTTCAAACATTAAATACTAAACATCGTCATTTACATTTCTTTTTATTTTAGTTTTAGTATTATCAATCAATTCAATTTCATCTTTAGATAATTTTATTTTAGTTCATTAACTAAACTTGGTTGAAAATGATGGTATACTGTATTTTGGTCTTCCGATTCACATTGTTTGTTTTTCATCAAATTCTTTAGTAGATTTTTGTAAAAATATTTAATGATGTTTTTCATTTTGTAACTACTTGTTAAATTATATTATTTATATGTATTTCACTCTTCATTTTGTCACGATTTAGCTAATATAATGTATAAATTGTAAACTTCATTTGTTAGATAAGCAGTTTTTCAAACACACTTTTAAATTAATTTATAACCCATGAATATCGGCCTTTTTCAATTCCTTCTATTAACTCACGCTCTCCTTACATATATCTTGTACAAATTCTCAATCATTATTAAAACATTTTTTCATTCATCCAATCTTGTTCAACTACATATTTTTAACCTGTGATGGATGACAATTGATGTTAATGCAGTTTTTTCAAATATTTATTTATTCAACTATTCTTTGAGCTTAGCTTGTGGGGTTATGTTAAAACAAATAAAAGACATACACAAGGCTCATAAATTAATCATTTATTTACTCAAAGATGATTCAATGACAGGTCATCATCCTCAGTGAGTGTTGCTACTACTAATTCTAACTTACAACTGTTATAAGTTAAAGTTTGTAGTAGCAACACTCACTGATGATGATGACTTTGTCATTGAAACTTGTTTGAGTAAATAAATGATTAATTTGCGAGTCTTGTGTATGCCTTTTATTTGTTTTATTTATTTATTCATTAAATGTTAAAAAGTTGATATTCTCTGTTAGATTCGAACTGAGCAACTATATGTTTGAAATCCAGCTATTTGATACTAGGCCAACTTTTCCATAGCTAGAAATTTGATACTTAAATAAATATATTAAATTATAAGAGAAAGGTTCATTGTAATAATGGAAGCACTTTAGAAGAGGTGGATGGAATGAGAAATTATAGATCACTATCAGTTTCATAATTTATAAATGAAAAACATTGATTAAATAGTAACAAACCAAAATGATAGTCTAACACCCCATTTACCATATAGAAAAAAATGGAAAATTGCAGGGAAATTCGCAGTATATTTTGCCACTTAATATTGTGATTCTGTGATATGTAAATACATATTTATATTAATTGTAATTATAAAATAAAAAGTAACTAAAATAATTTTTTTTTTGTCCAGTTTGTATTGTCTTTGTATAGTGTTTGTTTTATTTTTTGAGCGATATTACATTTTTTTAATTTATTTTGATTTTAGGATAATTAAATATAATACCAATCTTGATATATTTTTTATAAGAACATGTATTATACTTCACTTTTATTAATTGTATTTTCGTTTTTATATGGTTAATGAATAATATACTACCCATTATTATATACACAATTCTTAAATTTTAGAAATATTATTTACAAAGCACAGAATAAAACAATGTAACAGAACTTGCATAGGTATTACATGTGTAAACATTTTACTCCTGTACTCTATATAGTGCATTACTTTCACACGAAGGAAGAAACTAGCATTATTTCTCACAATGGCTTTGTTTTGAAATTTAAATAAATTATAAATTTGAAATTTTAAAATATTGGTGCTTAATACTTAAGATCAAAGTAATTTTTATAAAAGAAATGATTTCCTCCTTAACTATTAAATTAAACAAATTTTACTACAGAAATTCATGTTAGTTCTTTTTTCTACCTATACTTCTGCAATTTTAAAAAAATATGTAAAAAAATGAAAGGTCAACAGAGCTTGGTAATTGGTTCTTTAAAAGGAGTAGTCAAAATGAATGAATTACTGAATAAGATTTTTCCCAATACCACACAAAACTGCAAAATGCTTTTATTTTAACATTATTGCTATATTTGCAACCATAAACATACTCTTACACTACATTGAAAATATTGGAAAGAACCCCAATACCACAAAAATAATCAAAAATAACAAATAAAACAAGTCACTTAAGATTAAACCCTTATGTACATTTTGATGACCATCTCATCATCATCAGAGGGTCTTATTACAAAATTATAATCTAGCAAAGAAGAAGTTACAAACTAGAGTAGTGAGTGATGATCACTCTAGTTTGTAACTTCTTGTTTGCTATATTGTAATTTTGTAATAAGACTCTCTGATGATGATGACATGGTCATCGAAATGTACTAAGGGTTTAATCTTATAAATATTTGTAACTAAGATAATTTGTAACTAAGAATATCTAGTAATTTGTTTTATTTGTTATTTTTGATTATTTTTGTGGTATTGGAGATCTTTCCAATATTTTCGTTGTAATATATTGTACCCCTGTGCTCTTGATATTGTGTACTCTTACATCGTTAATAAGCCAGTGGCACACTGAAGAGAGGGACTAACTTCCCTTAGCCTGATCAAAAAATTAAAATTTATAAATAAATTAAAAAATCATTAAAAAAGATTACATGTTTTAACTGCAATTTAGGTGTAGGGTAATAAGAACAACAATAGAAAATGTTATTTAAGCCTGCTTGTAAATTGAATCGGTACTTCCTTTAGTTGATGGACTGTAATATATTTCTTCTAAACGTATCTATTCAAATATAAATAGCATATAATTAACTATTTTGAAGTTTGTCAAGGTTTAATTAGACTTGTCTATTTAAAAAAATGTCATGAATAGAGGAGACAAACAGTTTTAGTAACATAGTCCAAATGTAAATTATTTACAGAATCATTTTGAGACCGTAATAACAAACCAAATCAACTTATAACAATAAATATCCAATATATATGTCAAAGATTGATTCTTTTTTACTGTCCATGGTCTTAGAATTTATACTGTAATTAGAAAATGTGTTTATTATCATTTTGTGACTAACAAAAACCAATGAGACAATTTCAATGAATGTCATACAAGAATCAAATTGTAAAAGTGTCCAAGGTATTCATCGAAAGATGTTAGATAAACTACTATACTTTGACCTATAAACACAGATTTAGTCTTAATTTGAGTCATTTTAGGGCTGAAAATGCATAAAACATTATCTTTAGATTGGTAAAAGTTCAATAATTTCTACAAAAGGGTGGACTATCCGCCCCTTTCTTTTAGTTTTGGCTTCCTTCTTGACAAAATACTGAGTGCACTGCTGTAATAAATCATAAAATACTGAGAAAATAGTATTAAGTTTGGACTTGAACTGAATCTGTTCTTATTTTAATTGATCACTAATGATGTGTTAATTTATTTGGATATTTTCAGATATTTGTTTTTAAACAAGTATTAAATTGTTTCATTAGAAACTCATTTTCCCCCACCATATAGTACGCAGCTATGTTGAACTTGATGAGGTTTTCTAAATGTATTTAGCACAAGCTTCCAGAAGTTAACTAATTTAATTGAATGTTACTTTACAAGTTATTCAGCATTATTAAATTTACTTTCATTGATAGCATTCATTTGGCTATTTAAAAAAAAAAACAAAAGTGAAATAATTTCTGGACTTAAAGTGAAAATTTTATCTTTTAAAATAAGTTTAAAGTAATTACTGACCTAAGACAATAGTTTTAAAAAGAATAAACTATTACTCTATTGTACAGGAACCACAACAAAATCAATCACCTAATGCGAGATAATATTTACTCACTAGTGTGTAGACCTATTTATATATTTCACGTTTTAACAATGTTTATTCACTTGAATACATTTTTGCATTTTCCTTACTATTGAAAATCATGTTTATTGATTTTCTGTAGTTTTGCTACTCTCTCAGCATTCTCATTTTTCTTTGAAATAATCTAAAAGTAGAAAAAATTTTGAATTAATAATAATAATCATGAGATGAAGTATTTACAAATGTAACAGAGACATATTTTTCCCAAACTTAATATTACTGTTTATTGTATATATATATATATATATATATATATATATATATATATATATATATATATAAATATAAAATACGTTTACTTGTTTAATAATTTAAAACAACATAGGTTATTCAAATATAAGAATATTTATTAATTTATATCCAAAGCTTTTCGTTGGCAAACAGTACCAACATCATCAGGAATAAAAAAAAAAAAAAAAAAAAAATTCATTCCTGATGATGTAGGTACTGTTTGCCAATGAAAAGCTTTGGATATAAATTAATAAATATTCTTATATTTGAATAACCTATGTTGTTTTAATATATATATATATATATATATATATATATATATATATATATATTTTAAACCAATATATATGTATATATATATATATATATGATCGATTCTCGATTCCAAAAGTTGATACGACCAATTCTGAACACTAGAAACGGAATGTCACGTTTACACATTGGTGGTAAAATACCCGTCGCCACTCTAACACGATGTCGCGTTTAAACATTGGGTAGTAAATTATGCATCGCAGCTCTAACATAATCTCGTGTTTACACATTGGCGATAAGATACCCATCGCCGATCTAACATAATGTCGGGTTTACACATTGGGCGGTAAAATATCCGTCGCCGCTCCAACACAATGTCGCGTTAGTGCATAATCGCTGTTGTAACGCCGCCCAGGAACTATAACAACTTTTTGTAAACGTTATGTCTTTTAAAATATCATGAACATTTTCTTTTTTCTATTGAGTTGGTAATTGTGGTATTTGGAATTGGGAATCGATTTCTTGGTATCTTTATCGGAATCGGTAAAATGTTGGAATCGACCCATCACTAATATATTATTATATTATATTAATAAATAAAGAAAACTATATATAAGGTATATGGCCAAAGTACCACCCAGGTTCCTGGTGGTCACATCAATGCGAGCAAGAAGGCGGAGACCATCACATCGAACAATCTCTAGCTCAACTTAGATCAACAAAAGAATCTGACATCAACTTCTTAAAGCAACTCTACAGACTCTTCTTGTTTAGTGTTGCCTGTTGAAATAAGTCTAATTCAAAAACTAAAGGAAAAAACTCCAAATAAAAAGGGCAGTTCTGCATCTCTTGTGAGTGGGCCTCCCTTCAAACGTGCTGTGGTAAATTCCCTTTATTATGTTAATTATCACTTTTACTATATGTGCTGTGTAATGTGTAATTACTTTATTATGTAAAATAAAACAAGTTGATCTTTACTATTGCCTATAAATTTACCCCTTTTTTAAGTAGCGGTATTTGGAACAATCATTTATGTGGTGGACGATATTTGGATCACTTTAATAAAATCTATAAAACGACTTCGTACCCTTGTAAAATTGAAAAAAATTGTTTAAAAAATATTATGTGCTCAATTAATTTAGGCATTTGTAGATGGAAGTTGGCTTGATAAATAGTGTTGGTTTTAAATCAATATATTTCTTTTAAATTATTGTCATGATGTTTATGAGTATACATTTTTCAGCTACTTGGTTAGATCTGCATTAGATATAACAAATAGTGAAGCTGATAAGTTTACAGCAGTGGTCATGGATACCAGAGGTCATACTTCAAGAAGTAATGAATAAAACTCTGATCCGGTTCAGGAAGAATGGTGGCAGATGATCAATGGATGAAAGAAAAATAGGATAGGAATCAGATTAAATTGAAACAGTTATAAGTTGCAGCTCTGGTCTTGCCCGTGACTCATATCATCGAACATTGCACTGATCTGGTAGTATTGAAAAACATCAGAAAGCAGTGGGTTTTTTTTGCCAAGTGGTATCAATTATAGTATGGCTATTTTATCAGAAATATTTACAGAGCATACAATAAATAGCTATGAATATCAAATATTGAGATAGGTATTGACATGAATGAACCAAGAACAAAGAGATATACAAGTGTAGACTGGGGTAAACAATGTGAAATGAAAGTTGCTTGTTTTAATCATCTTGAATTCTCTGATGAAACTATAAGTAATTTTTGCATAACTAAATAATACTTTAGAGCTTACTTGCTGAAGTGTTTTGAAACAATTGCTGCATTTAAGAAGCTAACCCTATACTCTCGATTGTTTTAAACATGTCAGCAAGTAGGCTCTAAAGTATTCACTTAGTTATGCAATAATTACTTATAGAGTAATATGAAATGATATTGCCTGATTAAAACCTCTTACTTCCAAAAAGACTAGAAATTAGAAATACAGCTTGAAACTGTACTTTATTTCACTCCATTTAGTAATCTATTAAAAGAAAGGTTTAAATTCAGGAAACAGGATTTAATTGATGTTATCAGGTTAATGAATTCAATGCCTCCAAGTTTTATTTCACTATGTCTATGTAATTAGACTTTTCTGAGACAAGAGTATAAGGGCTTTAGTGTTTTAATATTTTTTACTTTATTTTATTGAATATATAAATAAATCTTGTAGCAGTTTTTATGAAGGTGTTGTCCTTTACAAGATATTAGTGTATATATTTCAATACGCTCTAAAAACAAATACCATTTATACAAATTGCTTAGGAACTAATTTTCCTTAAAACTAAATACACTTACGGAAATGTTTTCTTTGTCCTTTTACGGTTAGGGTTTGCCATATCAGGTTTGTTTGGGGAACCTGAATCAGGTATAATATCCTATAAAAAAATATTAATTATCAATAACTTTGAAATAGTTGCTGTACTTTATCAAAATATTGTACTGTGACAAAAAATATTATCAAAATGTTTAAGGAATGTAATATGTATTTACTTTGACTTACATTACAATGAAAATATTGGAAACAACCCTAATACCACAAAAATAATAAAAAATAACAGATAATATAAGTTACTTAATGTTAAACCCTTATATACATTTTGATGACCATGCCATCATAGTCAGAGGGTCTTATTACAAAATTACAATCTAGCAAACAAGAAGTTACAAACTAGAGTGACTCTGAAAAAAACTGTTAGATGGACCATTTGTTGTTGGTAAACTTTTAAGGATGTAGTTTTAATGCCTACTTCACTAAGTTACTGGAAGTAGGCAAGATATTGCAGATGGCATATGTTCATTCTCCTTATCTGCTGACCTTTTGACTCTTCACTGACTCAACCTGTTTGAAATGATGAGGAGAGAAAAATGCTGAGGAAGATTCCCCTTTCTTCCTAGCAAAAAAAGATATAACACCTTACAAATTAAATTTTTAATTTTAAAGCAGGATGTACAATAGTATCATAATAAACAAACAAAAATAATATTAAAATCCTGCTTTTTTATCATCTGTACTGAAAACACAGTGACCAATGGAAATTGAATTGAAGAATTATGGTAAACCAAAAATAATCCTCCTTTATAATTCAAGTAAGGGAGGTGTCAACATGATTCAAAAATATAAAAACATATAACATGGCAAAAATGATATGATGGCTGATGAGAATATTTTTCTCCGTCCTTGTCATTACAGCTTTGATTTCTTTCAGAATATTAACTCAAATCACTAGGGAAAGATTTATACATAAAATATTTTCTCTCCTCAAGACTTGGAGTTAGACGCTCTTTAGCAAGAATCAAAAAAGGAATAACTCAGGTGTTAGGAGTTAAAGCCCCTCAGCGACAGCCCTTTTTTCTGAAGAAATCAAAGAATAATGATACAATTATTGTGCTGGGGTAAAACAGTGCAGATATTTCATATGGTGAGAACATTCAACTCCAACTAGTCATGTGCGGCAAATGAAGAATCTATGGGTATCAGTGGGAATGATTAGATGCACAGGACATTTAAACAGCCCATTGTAAAGAGGTAATGCAGTATATAATATGAAGATAAACAACTTCTTGCTGTTTAATTTTATTTTGTTTATCTTTATTAGAAACGCAATGATAAATTATCATATATTATGTATCTATGATCTAAATATTAACAATTTACAAAAACAATTTGTACCTATATTGTAGAGTTTGAAAAAGGAATCGCAGTTTTGAAAATATGTCAAATGCATAACTTAGAAAGAGGTATAGACACTAGATTTATTTTAAATATGTATTATGTATTTTCTATAACCTAGACCAAACTTCTATGTCTGAATCATAAGGGTTTATAAACACTATGACTTATCTAAGGTTAATTAAAATAATTTGTAGTGGATATTCAAGAGTTCCTTTAAAAATTCTGCTAAATGCACATACAGTTTCTTTAATTGAAACTACAAACATGATTCCAGGTTACAGATTATACATACCTTCAATGATTATGAAATTTTGTGAAAGGCAAACATTTCTTACAAAATTAATATTATTTTATTCCACCTTTACTTGAGCACTATTTTTTCATTAAAGTAATTATGGTCTGAGTTGACAATAGGAAACATCTTATGAATCAACCGTCCTCTTTAATCAAAAAAGTAAGTGCTACTACAAGGCAAGTGTAACATACTAATATATGTTCAAGTGTTTTAGTGATTTCTTCCATCATATTGTTACCTTATATTATACAGTTTAAATAATTTTTATAGTTTCTGTAATACATTTGTCCAATTTAATATCTTTATCAACCAGGTCAGAAAATGCAGGCATTATAAGGTACTGAGCCAATGCCAGGGCTTATAAGCTTTCCTGAGAACAAGTTATGGGACATTTTATCACCCACAAGTAGTGCTTCTAGTTTTACAAATATAAATTCAGCTATGTTTCTCATTAGATAGAATGTTCAAATAAAATAATAAATATTTTAAAATTATTTACTTACAGACATCGATCTTGAGGAACTATATTTGTCCATCTTATCAATACTTACTGCCACAGTACTGGCCTGATAAAAATCAATATATAAGATAGAATAATCTTTACTTTCTTAGTTTCAAATGGCTTACAATGTATAATCTGCCTTTAATATGTGATACGAAAAAATACTAAAATGAAATATTTGATTACAAATATTTTTAATAACTTACAAAGCAAAGCTACACTATAATAAGAAATGAGTTTTTAAAAAATCCTTTTTTTAAATTTGTATGAAATTGTTTTAAAATAATAAATTTAATATTAAATATTTCTTTAGTATTTATCTTGTATCACAATCAATCTTTGGAGAATCATATGCAAAAAAACATTAATAATTAATTTAAGTTACCATAAATAGTAGAACACATTTCATTATAATTATACAAAATGTACTTGTATAGTGTGAAATTACATATATATATATATATATATATATATATATATATATATATATATATATATATTGTGAAATGCCACAATCAAATACTGTAAACTTTAAATGCTGAATCTTAATTCAATAAATTTCTACCTACATACTAAAATGTCAATATTTCAAGGTAAAGAAAAAATGGAGAAAATTTTCAAATAAATCTTGGTTGTGGTCTAATATGCAACTACCTGCTTTGGTATAATAAATATGGAACAAAAGAATTGTAAAATATTCTGGTTAAATAAATAATAAATAATATTGTTCTGTTAATATTGTTAAATAAATCTGGTTGACTTGTGAATCAGATACAACTATTTATTTATAGACTCAATGTTTCGATACCAGGTTTGTTATAGCCTTTAGGTTTACAATACATAAGTTGACAATTGAAATTACCAATAATATTAACAATAGTTCACAAATAAACATAGCTACAATGAAATGCCTTATAATTCTAAAACATTACGTAAACCACTATAATTTGTAACGTCAAAAAAATATTGAAAAAAAATATTATTAACATAACAATTACAAACTATTACATATCTAATTATAACAAAAACATGAAAACCCCAAACCACTACTATTATTACAATTGTTATTATTGTTGGTAATTTTAATTGTGTACTTATATATTGTAGCCCTGAACACGATAACATACATATTTATTATACTTTGATATTACTTGCGACCAGACTTTTTGTTAACTAAAGGTTATTAAATTGTTAACTTACACTTAGAGTAAATAGAATAAAATGCTTGTGAATTTTAAAATATACAAATAGCAACAATTAAAATTAAATTACACATTCCTGAGTTATAGAACCTATACAGTATAATAAAATAGTGTTATACTCTTGAATTTTGTAGTTTATTACATTCGGTTAAACTTAATTGATCACTTTTACATTAGTTTATGACTATCCGGACTCTAATTTATTTTGCAAACTTGTAAAAACTTAAAATGGTGTAGTTTAACCCCTTGACAAAGCCATTATTTATCCTATAATATCAGTATAGTTTTGAAAACAATATCAACATAAAAATTTTAAAATGATACTTACAAGAGAATCACTATCTTTAACAATTGCATTTATAACTGTAGAAGAGGAGTTTTCCTGTAAGAAATAAACAAATATTTAAATTTGCAAATTATCTGTAAGAGTTTACATCAAATTACATCTTTAGAAATAAGTTTTACGTAAAAAACTATTAATAAATGTAAGACCGAAGTAATCCAAAGAAAAGTTAGTTAAAAACAAAATGCATTTAAAGGTGTTTGATACTTAAGGTGGAAACAAAAACGTGCTCATAAGGGAGTTCACTCAGGCCCACTTTCAATTGCACAGAGCTTGACTGACTTTTGAAACGATAGAAAATTATACTAACAAAAATGTTTACCTTAAACTAAAAGCAAAATCACAACAGGGACAAGGATCATTAGACACTAACTAAAAATGTTAGTATACTACAAAAAAATGAGTCTCAAATGAAACATCTCATTTAAAAAATGTATAAGATGAGAAGTCTGATATTCTGAAGTTCACAAAAATATGAATAAGGCTTCTCGTACACTGGATCCGTTCAGTTCAGTCTGCTCAGCTCAGTCTCTTCTGCCAAAATTCAGAAGCAATGTATTCAAATGTAGAACAGCACACTACATCCGTTCCGTCAGTTCAGTTCAGTCCGCTCCGTCCACTTTTCGGTCAGCGAGCAATTTTTGCGGAAGCAACGGAAAGACTGAGACGCGCGCATATGCAGAGTACAGATAGTCAGTAATGTTGTGCAACTGAACTTGAGTGGTCTGACACAGACATGTCGCAATGCTGTGATTATTGGATTTTTGAGATATTTATTTTTAAGATGAGTTTTGATGAACGACTTATTTCAGCAGTACAGGCAATGTTGTACAATCTGTCACACAAGGATTACTATAATATTACAATGACGGTGGATACTTTCCCTCACTACCCCATGCGGCATTAATACCAAATCTTTTTTTTTTTTGCCTTGATACTTGATCATCCTCTTCTGCAGCTAGTGTCAATGCTATTACAACAGTTTCTTCGTCACCACTACTGGAACTCATAATCACACAAACGGAAAAGCCGACACAAAGAATTTACATGCGAACATTGACAGTGTCTGTCGTCCACTGGAGGTTGGCGCTCAAATATAACGACTGAACTGAGCGGACCGAACAGACGCAATGTGTGGGAAAACTCCCTAAACAGAGTTGACTGGACTGAACTGAACAGGCAGTTGTCTTCAACTGCTAGGCCGATTCTATGTAGATGGGCTTGAAGGTAGTTGTGCCCCGTGAAAGTGCGGAAAAGGGCCACGGATAGGTGTCTTTCAATGTTACCTGGTATTCCGTCAGTTGCCAGGCTTGCCCACTTCCTTCGCTTTCGTTCTTAAACTTCCCGGTAGTTTGGCATGAATCGGTGATACCAATGTGGCTACAGGCAGATCGCAGGGATTGAGCCTGCATGGGTTGCGGCATCATGGCTCCCCACTTTGCCAGTCTGTCAGATTTCTCATTTCCAACTATGCCAATGTGGCTCGGCATTGGAGTCATACGGTCCAGCCAGAAGATACCAAGCTAGCGAGTGCAGCGGGGCAGTTCATGGTTCTCTGAGTCTGTAGGCGGACCGAACAGACGCAATGTGTGGGAAAACTCCCTAAACAGAGTTGACTGGACTGAACTGAACAGGCAGTTGTCTTCAACTGCTAGGCCGATTCTATGTAGATGGGCTTGAAGGTAGTTGTGCCCCGTGAAAGTGCGGAAAAGGGCCACGGATAGGTGTCTTTCAATGTTACCTGGTATTCCGTCAGTTGCCAGGCTTGCCCACTTCCTTCGCTTTCGTTCTTAAACTTCCCGGTAGTTTGGCATGAATCGGTGATACCAATGTGGCTACAGGTAGATCGCAGGGATTGAGCCTGCATGGGTTGCGGCATCATGGCTCCCCACTTTGCCAGCCTGTCAGATTTCTCATTTCCAACTATGCCAATGTGGCTCGGCATTGGAGTCATACGGTCCAGCCAGAAGATACCAAGCTAGCGAGTGCAGCGGGGCAGTTCATGGTTCTCTGAGTCTGTAGGCGTGTCCTTGGTGAGAGCTTGGATGGCAGATTGGAACGAAGAATACGACTTGTCATAGTGTGGTGCTTGGGTTCTACAGGCAAGATACTACTTCGTGGATGGCGCATATTTCCCCGTCGAAGTTGCTAGTATATTTCCCGACAGCCATCACTTTTCAAACAGATTTGAATAGACTCCTGCTCCTGTTGAGCTGGTTTCTGGTAAATATAATCCGTCTGTAGAGATATGGACCTACTCGTGCAAAGGGTAGTTGAGATTCATTGTTTCCATAGCACACCTTTTTAGTTTCAGAGGCCTTGTCATTGCTTTGGTCGAGGTCATATTGTTGTGGGTCAGTCAGGCTTTCGGTAAGGCGGCAACTATGGCCGTGTAGTGATTTTTCATGAATGGTACACTAATTTACTACCTAAATTTTTAATTTTTTTCAGATGTTTGATGTTGAACATGCACATATAAATTGTTTAAAATTTCAAAAATTTATTACTGGTTTTAAATACACCTTATATTTTTTTAAAACCAATTTAAAAATTATTTACACTTTTAAAATGTTTTAAAGTTGCCTATAGTAGCACTTACTTTGCTTGTTGAGGACGGCCGTTTCGGGAGATGTGTTCCTTTGTCAACTCAGACCGTAACTGACAAAGGGACACATTTCCCGAAACGGCCGTCCTCAACAAGCAAAGTAAGTGCTACTATAGGCAAGTTTAAAACATTTTAAAAGTGTAAGTGATTACTAGTAGCTCACGCGAAGATGGAATCAACAAATGTTAAAAATTATGGTAGATATTATTACATAAATATCAAAATAAGCTAAATTATTTTACCTAATAGATAAAGCATTCCAAAATAAACAATTAGTTTGTTTTAATTTTTAAAGCTTCACATAATCTGTATACTTACAATTATTCTAGTTCCTGAATCACTAAAGTCAGTACCTGTTGCAAATAGATCGTCAGAACTCTTCTGTAACAATAAAAATATTTTATAGCAATACTAGACTTCATAAAATAAACAGATAGAGATATACAGTCTTCAATAATAGTTTTTTTTTTTTTTATTACTAACAAAATGTAAATGCTGTCTATCAAATGAAGGTCTATCTGCTTACTGAAACTATTTCACTTTAAGCCCATTGTTGATATCTTTGCTACACCTACAAATTTGATTCTCAGTAGATATTGACAATATTATTCTGTAATAAGGACTACAGATAAAATCTAAACAAAATATACTGTTTATTGCTTTTTATTGAACAGGCATCTAAATTCTGTAGAGTCTGTAGAAAATCTGAATAATTTGGTTTGTCCAATCTCAGATTACTGTCAAAATGTTTGGATTTCATGCAATGCTGATCCTAATCTTTCTTTGTCATACATCAGGAATTTTGTTTGGACATATCCTAAGAACTGCTTTTCTAATACAATGATATTGATATATTCTTTTCTATTTTGGCATACCTAGAACCAAAATACATTTTGACTCTGGTTTATGTCTGTTGTGAATCAGAGTAACAAAAACCTTATTTTATAAAAACCACGATTTGATACAGTTATGTAAATTGGCATTTATGTAGACTAAAAATCTAAATAGATTCAAATAAGTGCTAGTTGCCTGACAAGCTTTGATTGAGTCTCTTTCTTTGAAAAATACTTGTTTAGTTTTTCAAATATTTTGCTATTAAAACCAGTGAATGCACTTTCTTATTATGGGTTACTTGATTGATATATAATTTTGAAAAACAAAACAATAAAAATAATACATTCAGATATCTGACAAAAAATTAGTTGTAATTTACATGAATACAGATTTTCCTGTTTTCTGTAGTAGGTTGATGTATTTTGTAAAAAGCATTCATGAAAACCTGGATCCAACTTTGTATTAATTATCTTTCTATGAAGAGTCCTTTATGCTCACAAGGTAAATTTGCTTTTAAAACCATAGACTACATCTTCTGGCAATGAGTTACAGGGTTATTCTATATGTTAGCTCAGTTTTTCAAAATATACTATTAAACATTCAGATGGTGGGTCAGAATAGTTCAAGAAATTCTATTTGAATGCATTTGTTTTATTTATTGCATAGTCAAGCAGGTGTTTGACCCGCAAAATGAGACAAGAGAAAATCCAAAATTTTACCCTGGGTGGAGGATAGAACAGTTGTGTTACAAACTTTTTTTAGGGCAAAAAAAGTATGAAATACCTTGAGAACCAATCAGTGGCTCTCTTTTTGAAATTTTTGTAAAAACTGAATGCCTGGAAATCTTTTCTTAGCACTAAAAAAATTATGTCAGTTAAAGACTTGGTTACTAAAAGTAACACTTGACCATAAAAGCAAACAATTTTTTAATTTGTATGAAAATATAAAAAATTCACTAATTGAGAAATAATACAATTGTACCAAATGTAAAATGTATACTGTAGGGGGGGGGGTAGAAATATGTTCCGGTAATTATATAGTGAGATAACAACCTTAATTACCCAGCTAATAAATTCTTATAATGCATGGGCCGTCAAGAAAGTAAAGGATGTTTGGCTGTAGTTGAATAAGAACATAAGGTGTCAATGATTGCAATACTTTAATCTATTTTTTGGTATAGTCACAGTCACACTTTTTGTAGAATATAACCACTTTTTCAATACCAGTATTTTACTCTTGAGGTACCAACAATCTAAGCCACAAAAACGTATTGTTTTCCGAGCTATTTAACACTGTTGAAACGTTTTCTCCCTACAAATTCCTTCAATGTAAAAAACAGTGAAAAACATTAGGTGTCAGATGAGGGGTATAAATATCAATAGGCCAAACATTTTCTGTATTCAAAATACTAATTAAACTACGCAATTCACCTTTGATGAGGTTTTCTATTAGTGCCACCATGTTTGAATATTCATTGAACAAACAAGGGCAACCAGATGATAACAAAATTCTGCTCTCACTTAAGCAAAAGGCTGAGCTAGTTGCAGCATTCTTTAATTGTTTAGTTGCAAACATTCTTTAATTTCTGGATGGGGTAGGTAAATAGATAAATTATAATTGTGTGGATAATTGAATTTTATTTCAAGTAACATTAATTTTTCATTATCATAGATGTGTATGTATAGTTATGCAGTTAATAATATTATGTAATTTTTGTACTGCATTTATAAAAATTTTATATACAAAGTTTCACATTGTAATTTACATATAAAATAATGTTAAAAAAATATTTAAACTAATTAAATAGCATAAGTTTTATTTCTTTATAATTTCCACTAATATATAACTAATCATAACAAACAAAATTTTGTTTTTGTTGATTCCATCTTCACATGAACTACTAGTAATCACTAAACACTTTTAAATGTTTTAAACTTGCCTATAGTAGCACTTACTTTGCTTGTTGAGGAAGGCCGTTTCGGGAGATGTGTCACTTTGTCAACTCAGACCGTAACTGGAGTTAACCGGTTGGCCGTTCTCAACAAGCAAAGTAAGTGCTACTATAGGCAAGTTTAAAACATTTAAAAGTGTTTAAAATTTTGCTATTGTAACCATTGTATGAAAGTTCTGAATATGAATTACAGGGTTGATGTATATAATTGTGGAATATACTGTGGTTATAAAATATTCAGAATTCCTGACAGAAAAGGTCATGAATTTTATTTGAATGCAGATTGCTTTTTTTACTGTGTAATCAAGCAGGGTAGACAGATTTTGAGTCACAGAATAAAAGATGTTTTGTGCAGTTACCAATAATTTGATTTATATCACTGAGGATGACAAGATTGCCAAAGTGACTTGACTGTAGAAAATAAGTAAAAATTGTAGAATATACAAACAAATTTCATTATCGTTTGTATGAATGTATACAATTTCATAAAGCTCGAAATTCAATAATAGTACTTCTTACACAGGCAGTTTGAAAATTCTGAAAAATCAACTTTTAAAAATATACAGAAATAAAATACTGGTTTTTAGAGAACTTTATTTTCAAAACGCAAAAATTATTCTTGTTATTTAAGTCTCTGTTACAGGCTATCCTTGGAACTTATATTAGTAAGTAACGTGTCTTACTGCGAAAGTAAAATGTTTTTTTTTTTAAGAGTACTCATATAAAGCCAACAGCTTGACAAACAGCCAGATGTTATTCATTTTCATTGTATAATTTTACTTTTTTTGAGGTTGAAGTAATCCAAAAGTCATTGTGTTGAAACTTATTACCATGTTAAACTTATTAGACTTAATTATAAAGTTTATTAGTTTGGCTGTTCTCTGGAACAAAAGTTCCATAACGATTTGAAAATTATTAAGAAATTAAAACGTTTTCCTAAAAGGGAGAATTTTTAAAATATTTCTTTCACTATTATTTTAGCAAACACAAAAAAGTAATAAAAACTAAAATTGATAAAAAAAACTGTGCTCAAATGGAATAATTGTAAAGTAATGGTAGAATGTTTTAACAAAAAATGTTCTTGTCTAGAATTATATTAATATTACATTATATTATTTGTTACATTAAAAATTTTTCTGAACAAATTCACACGCACACACACACACACACACAAATTCAGATTTCAACTATAAAACCTAGCTCCTTAACTAAATCACTTACTTTATTTGAAACTCCCTTGTATTTTGTTTGTCCCATATTGTCTTGATCAAATATAGATCGGCTTTCATTATTCTATAGCAAAAAATTGTCATTTGTTAGTTCTTCAAAATCAATTTCATGTGACAAAAGAGGATTAAATGGATTTAACAAATAATGTATTTCTTGACCTGTGTTAGTCCTGAATGCTGATACAAATTTTGCTCTATGAATAAATAATAAAATAAAAATTACAATCTCAATTAAACATTAGGTCATCTGGTGAGAAGCTTAGATTTAATTTGATTCTATTAATGGTCAGAGTTTGACTTTTTGTACATAGTCATTAATTTCATCTAAACACTTAAATATGCCTTAATGAGCTCACCTACTTTGTAAGAGCTTGTTTCTTATCTCTTCTTGGGTTGTACGTTCTTAAGATGATATTGTTTTGTAAATACATTTGCACTTGCCTAACCCAGTTTGGATTTCCTTGGGAACAACCAAAGTTTAGAAGATATGTCTAGTAATGGCCATGATTAGTTAACAGGTTGTCTACACGTAGCCTGGCTAAAGATAAAATTGAGTCTGAAGATATCTGTAGGTAATATACTGACCCCTTGAAATATATAATTTGCTTTGTATAGGCCTGTGCTTGATTCAATCTAAATAGATTTCTGCCTTAACTCAACTGTATACTGAGCTTCTTATTAAAATAACTTTGAAGTTCAACTGTTGTAAAAGAAGTACTTTGTATTTGTTAATCTAATTTTTCCTTTTCCTTATGATATAATCGCTGGGAAAGTTTTCTGGCTTCAAATAGGCAATACGTAGTTACTATGTCAATGCATGCTACCTTCAAAAATGCTACTTGAACATTTGAAAAACCGTATTTTATTCATACACACATTTAAATGTTTTAAACTTGCCTATAGTAGCACTTACTTTGCTTGTTGGGGACTATATTGTTGACTATTGTCGTTTGTGCTATATATTTTATGGTGTTTAACTCCTGGTAATGTTCATCTTTGTCTAGTGGTGTTTTAAGCAGGCGATATATCATGGTATTGTAAGCAGCTAGTTTATGTTGGTGTTGGTGGTTTGAAGAACTGTGTATGGTTGTATTAGTACTGGTGGGTTTTCGGTATATGCTGAATTTATGAGTTTGTTTGTCTGTTCGTTTAATTGTGAGGTCTAAGAAGTTGAGGGAGTTTTGTTGTTCTGTTTTGATGGTGTATGTTAGTTTAGGGTGTATGGAATTTAGGTGTTTTAGAAACATGTGTGCTCTGCGTGTGTTGCCTTTATATAGTGTTATGATGTCGTCGACATATCTGTACCAGTAAATTATGTTATCTGAGTATTTGTTGTTGTGTAAAATGTGGTTTTGTTCAATATGGTGTATGAATATTTCTGCTAAGATGCTAGCTATGGTGGAGCCCATAGGTAGTCCATCTTTCTGGTTGTAAAATGTGTTATTGTAGGTGAAGTAATTTTGAGATGTGATAAATCTTGTGAGATGGATGATTTCGTCAATGTGTGTATGTGGTGTATTTGTGTCTATTAGCATGTTTTTGAGGATGTGGATAGTTTCTGGAATGGGGATGTTTGTATATAGATTTGATATATCAAAAGAGACTAAGGTGGAATTGTGTGGGATATTTACTTATCAATACTTATCAATACCATACAGATCATCCAAAACCCACAATCTAACCAACACATTAAGAAAATACAACTACAAAATAGCCTACTCCACACACAACACTCTCAACAAACAATTTAAACCCAACGACATTTACAACACCACTGGAGTTTACAAACTAACTTGCAGTTCATGCCCCAGTTTTTACATAGGCCAGACAGGGAGGTCATTCTACACATGTTACCAAGAACATATAAAAGCACTAAAATACAATAACTACCAATCAAACTACACCGATCATCTCAACTCCACAAAACATGACTACATAGACATAACATCTAACCTACAAATTCTTCATAAACAACACAGAAATAACCAACGCTACACAACAGAACAATACGAAATATACAGGAACTTCAAACTACACCCTACACACATACTCAATACACAATTACATTACAACTCACACGCACTTTTTGACATCATAACTTCTAATACACAGAAAATACACCCACACCAACAAAATATCCCACCCCACCCTAACCTACGTAAACCTTAAGATCAGTTACGGTCTGAGTTGACAAAGGGACACATCTCCTGAAACGGCCGTCCTCAACAAGCAAAGTAAGTGCTACTATAGGCAAGTTTAAAATATTTAAAACTGTTTAGTGATTACTAGTAGCTCACTTGAAGATGGAATCAACAAATGTTTTTATTCATAGTTTATGACTAATCTAAGCAGTATTACTTAACATGACAGTAACAAAAACACATTTCTGCCAAATGGTTTGTTTATATATATATATATATATATATATATATATATATATATATCATGGAATAATGCAAATCAGATGCCCTGAAAATGTAATGCAAAATGATACACCTCCTACTATACATTTTATCTGTAGAATTTCATGTAAAATATATTTTAATATTTGTTGATTCCATCTTCACATGAGCTACTAGTTTTCACTAAACACTTGTAAATATTTACAAACTTGCCTATAGTAGCACTTACTTATATTTGTGGAGAACAGCTTTTTCAGGAGGTGTGTCCTATTGTCAACTCAGACCGTAACTCTGACATGGTCTGAGTTAACAATTAGACACACCTCCCGAAATGGCCGTCCTCAACAAATATAAGTAAGTGCTACTATAGGCAAGTTTGTAAATAATTACAAGTGTAATTATATATATATATATATATATATATATATATATATATATATATATATATATATATATATATATATATATATAAAGAACAAAAGTCTAAATACAAATACAAGAATTATAATTGAATTATAATTCAATTCAATTAAGAATTGTAAATTCAATTATAATTCTTGTATTTGTATTTAGACTTTTGTTCTTTATTAATACACAAGAAAATATACTGCGATATTTATATATATATATATATATATATATATATATATATATATATATATATATATATTCATATATATATATATATATATATATATATATATATTTACTTTAATACAAATATATTTAAAATTAATTACGTAGGAGAAATAATATGAAAGATTCATGACAAAGTAACTCTCAGAAAAGATTCCCAGCATTTTTCTGATCATGAGAAAAATTCTGTAACAATGGCTGAAGTTATTATGTAATATCTGGATTAGGACCCTGAAGAAAACATTACAAATCTAGGCATAAAAAAACTTGCTATCTAGGAATAAATCTATTTACCTGATTTTATAAAATTTTTTACTTGAAGATAATTTTGGAAATTAGAAATATTATTTCTTTATACAAATTAACACACTTTTCTAGCAGTGTTCTGAATATTTTCATGTTATTATAATTTATATTTTGTAAGTTATTTTTACTTCATAGATGACTATTGTTATTTACATCAATATGCTAAGACTCAATGTCTTTTAAGTTTTATTTCACGCTATAATGTTTATATTACATATTTTACATAGACGTATAAAATATAAAAAACATACATATAAAAATCATATGTGGTTTTGGGGGTAAACCACATTTTATTTTATTTTAGTCACAATATCTCAAAAACTATTTAATTTACAGTTCTAGGACCTGTTTCATTCACTTTTGCAGATAAAAAATTATAAGAAACTACTACTTTTGGCCCTTAATTAACAAGTAAATTAACGATTTTACTTCAGGGGTGGGGTGAAATATGGGCAAAATATTCTGGGTTGACTCACTCACAAAGCATTATTTAATCTATGTTATTATAAACATTTCTTCTCATTTTTTTAATGAAGATTCATCTTTCGAAGTTTTTTCTTGTAATCACTTATCACCTAAACTTTAATGTACTTAAATAAGAATCTTACTTTGTACATTAACAGTTCTCGATAGTCGACTTTTTGGTACCTTTTTTTTGAAATTTAGAAGTGATGTGATCGAAGAGCATGTATGATCTGTGTCGCGTTGTGTTCATTTAGGATGTCATTTTTATGTGTGTTGCTATGTCTATATATTTCATTCTGTTCTAGTGTGTTTAATTTATGGCCTTTGTTGCTGTGTGGAGGATGCTTATGTTGTTTTCTAAACTAATGGATGAGTGTTTATTGTTAATGAGGTGATTTCCGAAGGTGGATTCAATAGTAATGTGCAGTGCGCTTTTGTGTTCTTTATATCATTTGGTGAAAGATCTGCCTGTTTGTCCAGTATATAATTTATTGTAGTTGTTGCATTGTAGTTTGCATATTTCTGAGTTATTGTATATGTTGGTATTGCTGTGTCTGATAGCCGTTTGGCTTATATTTGTTGTTCTGGAGGCTACATTGTAACCAGCTCTTTTGAATTGGTGGGCTATTTTATTTGTGAGTTTGTTTATGTATGTGAGGATGATGAATTTGTTTGTGTTCATGTTGTTCGTGTTGTTATTACTGTTCTTGTTGAGTATTTTTCTGTGTATTTTGTCTATTAAATAATTGTCATATCCGCTTTTGTGAGCTAAATATTTGATTGTGTTTAGTTCCTCTGTGTAGTTAGTTGTGGACATAGGTATCTTGTTTAGTCTATGTAGTAAAGCTACACAGTGTAGTAGTAAAGTGTATAGTAAACCTTACAAAGCTATTAAATAATAAATTTGTTTAGAGATATTCCTTTTAAAATACATTTTATATTACCTAAATATCATTTTTTTAAAATATAGTTGATAATATTGAACATAACTATCAAAGATAGATTAAAAAGGTTTACCTATATCTATAAAACAATAAAAAATAAACACATTTTTGTTTTAGTTTTAATATTCTACAAATTCTATGTACTTACAAATATTCTAGACTCTGAATCACTGATATCTGTACTTGTTGCAAACAATCCCACACATTTCTTCTGTAACAATAAAAACACTTGTTGATTCCATCTTTGCGTGAGCTACTAGTAATCACTTACACTTTTTAAAGATTGTTTTAACTTGCCTATAGTAGCACTTACTTTGCTTCCGGGAAGGGACACATCTCCCGAAACGGCCGTCCTCAACAAGCAAAGTAAGTGCTACTATAGGCAAGTTAAAACAATCTTTAAAAAGTGTAAGTAATAAAAACACTTTATAGTAATGTTACAATATAATAAATAAAATGTTAAATTAAGCCAGTAACAAAATTATCTTGTTTTAGTTTATTTGAATAGTAATACTTAAGTTCTAGCTATGAATTAAGTTTACCTGCTTACTACGACTATTTTACTTGTATTTTATGCTCTTTCTTGAAGGATTTCTCTAGCAGCTAGAGCATCCGTCAGGTTTCTGTAGCTTTCACTAGCAAAAGTATTCTGTGATATGACACATGGAGAAAAAAAACAGAAAATGCAGTGTTTGTTGTCTTTCGTTGTTACATAGTGAGAAATTAACCAAATTCTGTAGAAGCATGTGTGTAGAAAGTTTTATTTATTAAAATCCTGAAATCTGAAACCTGTCTAATCTGAATTGACTGTCAAAAAACTTATCATGTTCTTTCTTTATCACAAGTTAAAAATTTTGTTTGGATATTATATAAGAACTACTAATGCCTCTACTCTGATGTTGGTATATAAAATATAAGCCATTTATATTACAAGATTTATTTCCAAAGATCCAAAAATATTAAAATGCTTGAAACTCATAACATGCACTTCTAGCCAGATGTACCACTAGCCATTTTATTTAACTCCTACTATTAGTTCACACTCTCCCTATATATATTTATTTATATATCTTGTTCAAATATTCAGTTATTAACAAAATACATTTTATTCATCCACTGAAGTTGAAATATATATTTTTTTAAAACTTCAAGTAGATCACACATGATGTTGATACAGTTTTTCAAATTTTAATTCATTCATTAATTTAAATTATCTATTACTTAAGTTATTAAATAATTTAATAATTACTTTTGTCACTTAATATTGTGATTTTGTCATATGTGTATATATATATATATATATATATATATATATATATATATATATATATATATATGAAGTTAATATATTACTATTGTAAGTAATTTTATCCACCATTAAGTGCTATGATTTTACCTTGTGTGATGAGGCACCTTTCGGTCACTTGACCATTGTCCAGTGATTCGACAATGGTCAAGTGACCGAAAAGTGCCTCATCACACAAGGTAAAATCATTGCACTTAATGGTGGATAAAATTACTTACAATAGTAATATATTAACTTCATAAAGTCAGTGCAACGGTAAAACAATGGATTACAAAAAATATCAAGAATATATATATATATATATATATATATATATATATATATATATATATATATATATATATAAATATAAAATACGTTTTCTTGTTTAATAATTTAAAACAACACAGGTTATTCAAATACAAGAATATTTATTATTTTATATCCAAAGCTTTTCGTTGGCAAACAGTACCAACATCATCAGGAATGAAAATTACAATAATGTAAGCTATAGGCCTAAAACATATGTTTATTTAGAAATAGAATTGTTGTTAAATTTATACAAATTGCTAAATTTATTTTGTTGCTGTAACATTATAGACATTGAATATAGTATCAAATTTAGAATGTATTTGTATTTGTTCTTTTATTAATTTGTTATTATTATTGTGTTTATATATTTCAAATGCTTCATATATATTCATTCTTAATCCCTTATTAATTTCTTTTATAAGTCTCATATTTTCTATATTTGGAAATTGGTGCTTATTATTAATACAATGATTTGCGAAATTTGATTTATATATTTCTGGATTAATGTAGGCATTTAAATGTTCTTTATATCTTTCTTTTAATTTTTTCTTTGTTTGACCTATATAAGCTTTATTACAATCTTTGCATTCTAATTTATAAACACCTCCTTTTTCATGCATATTAATTGTTTTAATATTGTTATTTATTATGTTTATTATTTTGTTATTAGTTTTGTATGCAATTTTGATATTTGTATTTTTAAATAATTTGGTGATATTTTTTATTTCATGGCCTATAAATAAAAATGAAGTCCATATTGTATTATTATTATTATTATTGCAAATTAAATTATTATTTTGTTTATTAAAAATATTATAATTAAGTTTGTCAACAATTTTCTTTTTATAACCGTTTTCTAATGCAATTTGATAAATTATGTTTTTTTCTTTTATTTTATTTTCTTCATTCATGGGTATTTTATGCATTCTATATAATAAGTTATATAATGCAGCCATTTTTTGATTATATGGATGATTAGATTTATTTGGTATAATTTGGTTTGTCAAATAATAATATAAATTTAACAAATATTTTGGATAAAATAAATAAAATTAATAATAAAATCAAATTTACTTATGAAATTGAAACAAATAACAAAATAAATTTTCTAGATTTAACAATAATAAGAAAAAATGAAAATTTTGAATATATGATATACCGTAAACCAACTTTGACAAACCAAATTATACCAAATAAATCTAATCATCCATATAATCAAAAAATGGCTGCTTTATATAACTTATTATATAGAATGCATAAAATACCCATGAATGAAGAAAATAAAATAAAAGAAAAAAACATAATTTATCAAATTGCATTAGAAAACGGTTATAAAAAGAAAACTGTTGACAAACTTAATTATAATATTTTTAATAAACAAAATAATAATTTAATTTGCAATAATAATAATAATAATAATACAATATGGACTTCATTTTTATTTATAGGCCATGAAATAAAAAATATCACCAAATTATTTAAAAATACAAATATCAAAATTGCATACAAAACTAATAACAAAATAATAAACATAATAAATAACAATATTAAAACAATTAATATGCATGAAAAAGGAGGTGTTTATAAATTAGAATGCAAAGATTGTAATAAAGCTTATATAGGTCAAACAAAGAAAAAATTAAAAGAAAGATATAAAGAACATTTAAATGCCTACATTAATCCAGAAATATATAAATCAAATTTCGCAAATCATTGTATTAATAATAAGCACCAATTTCCAAATATAGAAAATATGAGACTTATAAAAGAAATTAATAAGGGATTAAGAATGAATATATATGAAGCATTTGAAATATATAAACACAATAATAATAACAAATTAATAAAAGAACAAATACAAATACATTCTAAATTTGATACTATATTCAATGTCTATAATGTTACAGCAACAAAATAAATTTAGCAATTTGTATAAATTTAACATAAATTCTATTTCTAAATAAACATATGTTTTAGACCTATAGCTTACATTATTGTAATTTTCATTCCTGATGATGTTGGTACTGTTTGCCAACGAAAAGCTTTGGATATAAAATAATAAATATTCTTGTATTTGAATAACCTGTGTTGTTTTAAAATATATATATATATATATATATATATATATATATATATATATATATATATATATATATATACATATATATATATACATATATATATATATATATATATATATATATATATACATATATATATATATATATATATATATATATATATATATATTGATTGTGATTATTTTACTTAATAAAGCGTAACTAAATTAAAATTTTTATATGTTAATATTTGTAAATATTTGCTTCCCCCCTTCAATAACCTTCTATCTTATACTTGTTTCTTTATGCTAATAATTGTTATGTATTTATTATCCTGTTTTAGGAATTGCTTATTTAATATGAGGATAAAAATATCAAACTTAATTATGTTATTTTAAATCTTTGTAAGGTAAAAAAGTATTTAAAGTTACATTTATTGATTTCTTGAATTTTTGTAGTCCATTACGTTTGGTGAATCTTATTAATCACTTAAACAATGGTTTATGACTATCCGAACTTTAAATTTTGTAAATTTGTTAAAACTTACTGAGACAAAAAGTTTTTGATCGCTATGTGGTGATCTTCATCAGTGTCTTCTGCTTGGAGATGTCGGGTCAAGCAATGACGGTTTTAAAGACAGGTTTTCGATAGTATCAAAGAGTATGTGTGATTTGTATTATGTTTGTTCGTTTAATATGTTTGTACTTTGTGTTTTTGTGTCTCTGTATATTTCATATTGTTCTATTGTGTTGAGATGTGGTCCTTTTTTGTTGATGTGTAGGATTTCTAGGTTATGGTATATGTCTGTGTATTTGTGCCTTGTTTCTTTTATGTGATTGTAAAATGTTGACAGTGTTAACAAACTGTGACGACTGTAACAAATTCTACATTGGACAAACAGGTCGCAGCTTTAAACAAAGAGTCGAGGAGCACAAAAAGAACACCAACTCAATATTTTACAATCACATAAAAGAAACAAGACACAAATACACAGACATTTACCATAACCTAGAAATCCTACACATCAACAAAAAAAGGACCACATCTCAATACACTAGAACAATATGAAATTTACAGACAGATAAGAACACGACGTACAAACATATTAAACGAACAAACACAATACAAATCACACATACTCTTTGATACCATCGAAAACCTGCCTTTAAACCATCACCGCTTGACCCAACATCTCCAAGCAGAAAACACCGATGAAGATTACCACATAGCGATCGTAAACGTTCTGTCTCAGTAAGTTTTAACAAATTTACAAAATTTAAAGTTCAGATAGTCACAAACTATTGTTTCACTTATTGATATCACTTGGCAAAACCCTCACTACTTACTGATATTTTTCAGCATTAGTGGTTATTTTACCAAGTGATATCAATAAAAATAATTGTTAAAAACTTTAAGATTTACAACACAAATTTGCAGTCATTTATGAATACAGTTAAAAAGAGGCGAGGTCTGTTGCTATCCTCTAGCAATACTTTTGTAAGAAGTACAGAGACATGTGCAGAGGGAAAATATTTCTTACTTCAAAGAATGCTTTGAATTAGAGTGTGTCCATAATCTATTTTTTGGGAATAAGTCAACTATGCTACAAAGATTTACTTGACTTTAGATATGATTGAATTCTCAAATAAAAAATACATTTTTTTATTACCTTTTGATCATTCAAATATCTCTTGTAGACAACACCAAAGCTATGGTATGAAGTAATTACTTTTCCAAGCTTTGTTTTGGACTCTCCTCCAGTAATAATGCTAACATCCTCATCCTCTGCAAAACTGAAATGATTTGGAAGACTGAAGTCATCCAACTCTGAAAATTTGAAGCAATTGTTTTTTAAATATTGTTTCATAAAATTGTTAATAAATACAAATATATTTACTGTTTTTCTAAATCCCAGAGTCTTGTACACTACATTACCATTGCTACATAGTATTTTAATTTGAAATTAATACTACCTTTCCTTTTTATATAAATGCTTGAATGTATTTGGTCAAATAAATACCTGAAGTATTTGTTCAAAATCAATTTATAATTTTTCTCATTTCAGCATAACCATTACAACAATGACTCCAATTTCTATCTGTGATTATACTACTTTTGATTTATTCATTTTCTGTTATTGTATACAATAGTCAGTATACAGTAGAGTCCTAATATTTTGCGCTAGCATATAATTCGAGCCTATTTCTATTTGGGCCTATTATATCTGTTAAAGAAAATGATGAATCGGGCTTCCAAGAAATATTAATATCAATACAATATGCAAAGGAAATGAGTTGGGCTTATAAGAAACATTTACGTCAATACTTGAATAATATTTTCATAAACAAATATATATAATTTTTTATTATTCATAATACACTTTAATTATTTCTTGAATTTTATAGTCCATTACATTCGGTGAATCTTATTAATCACTTAAACAATAGTTTATGACTATCCGAACTTTGAATTTAGTAAATTTGTTAAAACTTACTGAGACAGAAAGTTTTCAATCGCTATGTGGCGATCTTCATCAGTCTTCTGCTTGGAGATGTCGGGTTAAGCTGGTAGGTTTTTAATAGTATCAAAGAGTATGTGTGATTTGTATCGTGTTTGTTTGTTTAATAGAGTACACAATACAAATCACACATACTCTTTAATACTATCGAAAACCTACCTTTAAAACCGTCACCGTTTGACCCAACATCTCCAAGCAGAAGACACTGATCGACACAATGCGATCGAAAACGTTCTGTCTCAGTAAGTTTTAACAAATTTATTAAATTCAAAGTTCGGATAGTCATAAACATTAATTATGTTTAATATGTGAAGCTTTTTGCTGATTTGCAGTATCAGCATTCTCAAACTTATTAGTACCACATAGTTCCATGACTACATTTTGACTGTTAAATGACTGTTATAATTGCACTATGTCCCAAGGATCAGCCAATGCTTATCTTATATGCTTGATTACACAACTGTCAATACTTCCTATTTATTATATCTTTTTATTCTTAAGATATCATCTAATACACTATAAATAGTAATATGTTTTGATGTTATTTGTATTTCTTCTTCAATAAGTGTATTTTTAATGGAGTTTTTATATATATCTAAAGTTTTACTGATATTCATTTTTAACCGTACTTATATATGTTTAATTAATTTCATATCATTTATTTCTGGAAAATCATGCTTATTTTCAATACAATGTCTTGCTAAATTTATATATACATATACTCAAAGTGATTCGACAATGGTCAAGTGACTGAAAGGTGCCTCATTACACAAGGTAAAATCATTGCACTTAATGGTGGAAAAATTACTTACAATAGTAATATATTAACTTCATATATATATATATATATATATATATATATATATATATATATATATATATATATATATATATATATATATATACATATAGTGGAAGTGATATATATATGTATGTATGTATCATGTACTATACATTTTATTATTCTATTAGTATAGTTGAGTCTATTGTGACATAGCCTTACCGGTCAAGATAGTTGACTTCAGTTGGTTGGTAAGAAGTGGGGAATGGGTGGAGCTTAAATTATTGTCAATTTAATGACAATAAATTGCAGATGGTATCAAACTAGTTTGTAATTTTATTGTAATAAGCTAACAAACTGTATTTTATTGTATCAGGGCCCTCTTATAATGATTAAATGATCATCGAAATATACATAAAGATTTAATCTTTGTAACTTTATATATTAGACATTTTCAATTAATTTCTATGGTATTGAGATTATTGTCAAGAGTCACTAAAGTGTTACCTCATTTATAATATAACAGATTTTCAGACTTAACATCCAAATAACTTACCTTCATTCAACATCAGTATCATTCTAATAGAATGGTCACGTGATAAAGGTGGCAGGTTTTTAGTCATTAGTTGTAAGTTATGTAGTAACTTCTTTGTTTCATCCATTATTTCATCGGATATAGGCTTGTCAAAGTCCATTGAACTCATTTTACTGTCCCAGAACAAAGAACTGATTTATAAACTGTTTATTGCTATTAAATTAAAGTTACAAACCTAATCTATTCACAATATCTGTGAAGTTTTAAAATATTTACATAACATTATAGCCTAATGAATTGTACATTGTTAGCATGGAACTTATGATTACGAGTGACTAATACATGGTACATTAGTATAGTCAGGTCATAAATGAAGAAATAAGCTTCCTCATATAAAAGTAAACACATGAAAGCTGTAGCCAACAATGTGCATTCCACCAGCTTGACTCTGAATAAAATGAGCACTAGCCACTTATACTGGAAGGCTTGTTTATTCCTTGTTGCAATTCAAACAAGGCATTAAAAGACATAGAATTTTGCAACATATAGTCTCTACAACAATAGATAGATATAACAAGTACAGTGCCATTTTTTTTTAATTTCAAAAACTTATATTCTTAGTAATATTTGAAGGTATACACCTCTGACTCCAGTAGAGAATTCAGGTACATCACGTGGAAATCAGGTAGGTCTTCACTTGTAAGTCATAAATTCCTACTCTTACTTATAGGGTATTAGTATTTCTTATTCCCTAAACACTTTTAAATGTTTTAAACTTGCCTATAGTAGCACTTACTTTGCTTGTTGAAAACGACCGTTTCGGGAGATGTGTCCCTTTGTCAACTCAGCTCAGTTGCTAAGTTGACAAAGAGACACAGCTCCCGAAACGGCCGTCCTCAACAAGCAAAGTAAGTGCTGCTATAGGCAAGTTTAAAAGATTTAAAAGTGTTTAGTGATTACTAGTAGCTCACGTGAAGATGGAATCAACAAATATTTCTTATTATTAGTCTGCTTTTCTTCTACTATATTTCTGTACCAAGGGGTAAACAACTTAAATAGACCTACAAAGTGTAAAAATTTCTACTTTTGGTAAAAAAACCACTACTTACTGATATTTTTCAGCAGAAGCGTTTCACTAGATCAGTGAATTGTTTAATGCTATAAATCACTGACAAGGCTGTGGCTCAGCTTTTTTTACTGGTGTGGGGCCAATGCACCACAGGCTCACACCAATACAACACCCTGACCTGAGCAACAGTCTTGTCTGTGACTCACAGCATTTAACAATGCACTGATCTAGTGTGAAACGCGTCTAATGAAAAACATCAGTAAGTAGTTGTTGTTTTTTTTGCGAAGTGATACAAAAAGTAGTAATTTAAAAACCTCCGTAAAAAAAGGTATCTTATCCTGAAGACATGGTCTATAACCCCTACCTTAAATTCTAGACATGAAAGTATTATTTACTTACTCTTATCTCTCTTACAACTTCTTTATACACTTACAATTCTTTTTTTATCATACATGAACAATAATGGTTAAGTAATTATCACTTTATAATACACTCAAAAAAACACTCCCAGTTTGAGAGTTTGGTGTGGCACTAATAACTTCACCTTGTAAAAAACTGTTTAGAAAGAAATACGGAGGTGTCGTTATGGATTTTTAAAATTAGTGACAGACAACAAATTAGTGACAGACCTCCTACTATTATTGAAAAACACCGTTTAAAACAATTACTGAAATAAACAAGTGGAAGGTCATAAAGAACTAATTATTTAGCTGTCGTTATTTGATTTCATCTTCAACTTTAGCTACTAGTTAATGTATTGAAAATTAATATAACTAACATAATTTAAATAAATATAATAATAAAACTGTAGAAAACCTAATTAATGATACCAAACAAGTATGGTATGTAAACAGTAGATAACCCAGTAGTGCAGTGTCAAAAGTTTTTGTTTAAAACCTATAAAACAATTTTATGCTATCTTATTTTAACAGGGCAATGCATGAAAAATATTAAAATCCATAGTTTGAAAAATAGTGATTGTAGTGAGCCAAATAATTAATTTTAAAAAATATATTTTTTATGAGAGAATAATTAATTACAGAACGCCAATGAGTTGACTCTGGCAGTAATGGATATTTTATGTTGTCTACTATGTACAGGGTTAATTCTTTTAAGCCCTAATACTACTACACTTAAAAGGTTAATCCTCAAATAATTTAAACCTATGTAAATGTAATGAAAGAAAAATAATAATTGATTTTTTTATACTTCCGATGATTTAGATGAAATTGTCTACTGTAGTAGGTTTATATGGAATGAAATGAGTGTTGTGACAAAAAAAACTTCTGTAAAATGTAGATATAAAAACAGACCCTATAAAATAATTTCAAAATAAGCAAATAGAACTAAGTAAAATGTATACAATATAACATATATTTCTTAATGTATTACATTATAAAACCTTACAGTTCCTGCTTTCAGTATAATACAAATTCAGGTACTTACATTTCTTCGTTTATTTCTAAGGTAATTTGATCATGGTCATAGTTATAATTCAGTATGTAGAGTTCATGATAGGTACCGTCTCCAAATTTATCATTTAGTTCAAAAATCATCTTCTTTAGCTGAAACAAAGATCTAATATTCTATTATATGAAATAAAACGGATTATAATCAACTGCTCACTTAGTTTAACAGTACACTGGTCAGGTGAAAGACAAATATATTTGTTTTAATTGCTATGGCATCTGCCCTACCTATTAGATGTTATTTAATTCCTTCTATTAGCTCACACTCTCCTGATATATATCTTGTACAAATTTTCAATCGTTAATAAAATACATTATTATTCATCCAATCAAGTTGAAATACATTTCTTTAATCCTATAGTGGATGACAATTAATTGATGTTAATACAGTTTATTCAAATAATTATTCAATAATAAAATTGTAAAAATTTTGGGTTGTCTAGATCGAATTCAAACTGAGTATCTTCATGTTCGAAGTCAGTGGCTAACGCTTTGCCACTGAGCCAACTTTCCCATAGCTAGAATATATTTTTCTTTTGCAAATCATCTGGTTGTCATCAAAATCTTTATTGTACAACCTTAAAATGTTGCCATGGTTACCTCACAATATCATAAATGATGTTCTAGGATTACAAATGAATGAACAGATTAAATAAACAAACAAACTCGATTAACGTTATACAACCTTCCTTCACAAACAGACAATGCAAAAGGAAAGCGAAAAGAAACTACAACACCATACATAGAAAGGAAATTTGCTTTCTATTGTTCCACTTAATAATGTTATTCTGACATATGTATATATATATTTATATTAATTGAAATCATAAAATAAAAAGAAACTAAAATAACATTTTTCATTGTTGACTTAAGTAGGAATTGACTTTTAAAAAAAAAATATATCACATGTTTTCATGAATATTTATCTCATTGCATTTATGGTATCCCAAAATGGCGTCTGTATAAACAGTTCTTTATAGGTTTTCTGTTGTTCAAGAGTTTGTTGTATTTTGTTCATGAAAATAAATTGGAGTTAAAACTTGGTAATTAATAATTTAGGACTTACTCTACGTTTTTTAATCGACGATTTGTTAATTTTCTGTTATTATAAAATGTTAGTATCACAAAAAGTAATTACGATAGTTGGATATCATTTTCTGAACTTTAAAAACACATGGATACCTATACTGTTTTAAAGTAAGTAATCACTTTTACATTAGTTTATGACTATCCAAACTTTAAATTTTGTATATTTGTAATAACTTACTGAGAGAGAACGTTTTTGATTGCTTCATGGCGATCTTATTCAGTATCTTCTGCTTGGAGTTGTTAGGTTAAACAGTGATGATTTTAAAGGCAGGTTTTCTATATTATCACACATACTCTTTAATACTATCGAAAACCTGCCTTTAAAATTGTCACCACTTAACCTAACAACTCCAAGCAGAAGACACTGCTGAAGATCGCCATGGAGCGATCGAAAACATTCTGTCTCAGTAAGTTTTTACAAAATTTAAAGTTCGGATAGTCATAAACTAACATAAAAAAAGATTAACCCTCAAGGACGCGCGCTGTTGTAAAAAGTACAACAGTTTTAATATTTTGCTTCTTGTTGAAACCTGTTGGTAGTTATTTGTTCAAATCACCGTTCTATTCTTCTATTGGTCCCCCCACTACTCTTATCAGTTGTCATCAATGTCTTTATTCTATCAATATAGCCTCAGTGTCCGATTAGTTCTGGTGAGACATCACTGTTGTACAAAATACAACAACGCGCCTTCTGACGTTTTTATTTTTTCGGTGCAGTTTTTTTCTCCACGATGTAACGTAAGTTTTTTATATACATTTTTTTAAAGAATTATGTAATTATTTGTTTTGTTCAACATTTTTATAAATTTTCATGTTTTTAGGAGTGAATTTGGAAGACATTCCAAAACTTTTACAGGATCTTTCTGATGAAGAAATTGATAATGCTGATTTTATTGAAAGTGACGATGATCTGAGCGACGGTGAAGCTGAAAAAAGTGATCATAACTCAGAAAGTGAATTGGAAGGTGGTTCCTGTGATAGTGATGAGACCGAAAGTGAGTGTGAAGAGGGTGATGAAGAATTTTTTTTTGGTAGAGACAAAGTGACGAAGTGGAGTAAGACTAGGATTAGTAAAAGTTCAAAAACCAAAAAGCACAACATAATAAAAATATTTCCCGGCCCTAAACAATGTGTTAGAGATGTTGAGAGCCTGTGTGACAAATTTTTCAAGTTTATTAGTGTTGATATGATTGACAGTATTTTACATCATACTAATGCATACTTGGATACAATCAGAGATAATTTTTCACGTCCACGGGATAGCAGTATAATAAGTAGATCAGAATTTATGGCATTTTTTGGAATTCTATTTCATATAGGAGTCAAAAAAGCCAACATGACTAACGTGAAAGAGTTGTGGGCAAGTGACGGGACTGGAATGCCACTAATAAGAGCTGCAATGGGGTACAAACGATTTTTACTAATTTTGAGGTGCTTAAGGTTTGATAACCTCCAAACAAGAGAACAAAGAAGGCAAAATGACAAGTTGGCAGCTATTAGATCAATTCTGGATAAGTTTATTGAGAATATTCAAAACAATTATAATGTAAGCGAATTCGCCACAATTGACGAAATATTACATCCGTTTCGAGGTCGTTGCTCTTGGAAACAATACATTCCGTCCAAGCCGGCGAAATACGGTATAAAATTGTTTGCTCTTTGTGACGCAAAGACATTTTATTGTGCCAATTTAGAAGTTTATGTAGGCAAACAACAACCTGGACCTTATGAGGCTTCGAACACTCCTTTAGATATAGTGAAACGTCTAGTAGTTCCCATTCAAAATTCGAATAGAAACATTACAACCGACAACTGGTACACTTCCATGCCACTAGCTAGTTATTTGTTGGAGAAAAATCTAACACTGATTGGCACTCTACGTAAGAACAAAAGGGAAATTCCACCAGAGTTTCTGCCTAATAAAACCAATCAGCCAGGTACTTCCTTGTTTGGGTTCCAGAGTGATCGAACCATGGTTTCATATACGACAATAAAAAAATAAAGCTGTAATATTGATTTCGACTATGCACGACTCAGATGATGTTGATGAACAAACAAATAAGCCAGAAATTATATTGCAGTACAACAGAACAAAAGGTGGAGTTGATAGTAATGACCAGCTTTTTGCTACATATAGCGTTGCCCGGAGGACAAGAAGATGGCCAGTTGCATTATTTTTTGCTCTGATAAACATTGCTGGGGTCAACTCACAAGTAATTTTTTCATTAGTAAGACCAAACGATGCCCCGAAATTTCGCAGAATTTTTCTGAAAGAGTTAGGAAATGGTCTGATGAAAGAAGAGCTTATTAACAGATCAAAAATACCATCACTTCCGATTGACATTAGAGCGTTTTTACAAAAGAAGTATGAAACTCTGCAACCTCAACAATCAAAACCAACACCAAAAAAGGCAAGGGGTACATGTCTACAGTGTGGAAGAAAACAAAACTCTTCAACAACAAAGATTTGTATTAGTTGCAAATGCTTCATTTGCGGATCTCACAGCGTTACCACTATTACTTGTTTCAAATGTGCGAATAAAATTCAATCTGAAGAGTCTGAGTAAATGTTTGAGTTATGTTTGAAATAAAAACTTTTTATTCATTTTAAAGTATTTTATTAATTTTTATCCTGATAACATCACATGAAACATTTAATTTTGACTTATTTAGTTAGACCATACAACCATTCAACAGAAATTTTAGAAAGCTTTTAATAACTCGATTGAAAGTTAAGGAAAATGTAGAAAACCGAGATGTTGTATAAAATACAACAACGCGCCTACTTACGTTAGAAAAAAAGGGTTGTGTGCATGAGGGTTAATTAAGTTTCACCGAATGTAACGGACTACAAAATTCAAGAGATAAAGTAAGTGTATTGACAAAATTATCATTTGTGTAAAATATTGCAGAATCATAAAAGAGTTATTTATGATAAACAATAATATTGATTAAAACGTAAGAGAAATACATACATGTTGCTGGGGAATATTAGTCAATAGCAACCAATATTCTGATCACCAATATCCTGAAATTTGATATATTTTCAGAGCATCACCCCTTTTGTCAATCAGACATGGTACAAAACAATTAATTTACACATTTCCAATGTTTTCCTAATACATTTTATATTGCTAAACAATGCTCACTTCATGTTTGCACACAGCAATATCTTCAGTTTTTTCAACTGATGTAAAATACAAGGGCATGAGTACAGTGTTAATTATTCGTTATGTATAGTTACTTTAAAATGTTTTTACCACCGTTTTTATTAGTTCAGTTCTGTCATATCTGTCTGTTTGTCTGGATGGAATTTTGCAATAGAGTTTAAATTAACTTCCTGATGACCTAGGGATTTGAAATTTTAAACATAGGTCAGAACTGGATGACAATGGAATATTCATTTAGATTTTTGTCTGTATGTTTTTGAACATAAGTTGTTTAGGCAAATCGAAATTGGCTATATGCTTGAAATTTTAATCATGGGTTGGAATGGTTAGCAATGCAATATTCACTCAGTTTCTTATCAATAAAATTTGTTAAATAATATTTGTTTACACAAATTAAATTTAACTGATGAGCAACAGACTTGAAATGTTGAAACTCCACTAACATCAGGTCAGAACTGGATAGCAATGCAACATTCACTTCATTTCTTCTCTTTGGGTTTGCTAAAACAATCTTTGTTTAAACGAATTGAATATGACTGGTGAGCTACAGACTTAAAATTCTACTTACAAGTCAGCACTGGATAAAAATGAAATTTTCGCTTGGTTTATTGTCTGTAAGGTTGCTTGAACAATATTTGTTTAAACAAATTAAATTTGGTTGATCAGCTAGAGACTCGAAGTTTTAAACATGGTTCAGCAGTAAATAACAATGCAATATTCAATATTAATCATCGGGATAACAAAGTCCTTCACAAGCTAGGAGCACATTGCACTGCACGATGTCGATTGCAAAGTTCCTTGTACATGAGACTAAAAAGCACAAAATAATAATTTAAAGAAAAAACTTTCTTACATTTTTAATGAATTTATGAAAATTCAGTGGTGAAAACGAGGGGTGCATCCTATAGATAATAGTATAAGGAATTGATCAGAGAATGCAACCCATGTCTTCCTTACTGAGTTTTCATATGGACAATAAAAATTTACAGTCCCAGATTCCAAATTATTTTATACTTTTTAGTTTCTTTAAAAAACCTGGTAGAAAGTTTTTTTTTGTTAAATTATTATGCTACACAGAAATATGGTGACCATTATTAGTACAATAGCACTCCAGTGCTGTTTTCTACAAACAATATCCAAGTATTAATTATATAAATCACTGAATTAAGTAAGTACATACAAATTGCTATTAGACTACATGAAAATTTGTTAACAATTACATAAATTACTTACACGTCTTTCCTTCAACAGATTACAAGCATTTTTCAGCCAACGAATAAATGTCATTACTTTAGTGTTTCTAGGTTTAGGATTTATCAACTTTACCATCATCTCATGAAGGTCAATTTCTATAAAATCATTTTCATTGAAGACACCTCGCATGAAAGTGATATTTGATATTGAAATTAAAGACAGCTTTCTAATGAACTGGAATGATTGACTATGATTTACTTGAGGGTTACAAAATGTCACCTGAGGAGAAATTCACTTATTAATAAATGGTGTATGAAACACAGTTTTCGTGGTCAAGAATTGGCCTATGTATATATATATATATATATATATATATATATATATATATATATATATATATATATATATATACATATGAAGTTAATATATTACTATTGTAAGTAATTTTATCCACCATTAAGTGCAATGATTTTACCTTGTGTGATGAGGCACATTTCGGTCACTTGACCATTGTCGAATCACTGTTGAGTGATTCGACAATGGTCAAGTGACCGAAAGGTGCCTCATCACACAAGGTAAAATCATTGCACTTAATGGTGGATAAAATTACTTACAATAGTAATATATTAACTTCATAAAGTCAGTGCAACGGAAAAACAATGGATAATGTAAAATATCAAGAATATATATATATTTATTTATATATTGTATCATAATTATTATATAGTTTTTAATCCATTGTGGTTTAAGGACTAGGACGGCTAGACACGACAATTTTATTAGTAGCTCGTATAAAGACTACCCTAGCTAGTAATGAATGTCGTCATTGTTTGATTGATTTATTTACTTCAAGAGAGTTTATTTTATAATGTCAGGCACATTACTAGATGTATGTGCTTTATAAAGGATATTTATCAACTCCTGAAACTTACAGTATAAAGAAAGAAAGATATTTATGGCCCATTGACCTTCCGTCAGACATCTATCTTACCTGAAAAAACCAATTCATAATATATTATAATCAATTTTAAAATCTGCTGATATAAACAATTTACTGTATTTGGTAAGTACAGTTTAAAAAAGTAGTCACTTTTTTAGCAAATTTTTATTTGCTTTTTTACTTTATTTGCTTTATTTTTCAACAAATCTATTAATTGATCCATGTTGAATAGTCTCTATAATTAATAACCTAAGTATACTTTGACTAAAGTTAGGTTTAAACTTCGAATACCAGATTTTTTTCTGAAATGCGTGAACTATAATTATATTAGTCAGAATTGATACTCTGAAGTAATAACTATAAAACACTATTCAAATATGAAATTAAAAAATATGTAGATTTAAAATCATAGCCAATCTTATATTAAAGAACTCTAATTAAGTTTGTCACTTTTAATTCAAAGAAATATACTATCACTAATTTACAAATTATGTAGGATATAAAACAATATGATTTACAAAGTATAAAAGTAGTTAAATAGTATAAAATATTAGGGATTGCTAGCATTAAATAAACACATTAATAGAAGTTACACAAAATTAAATCCATTATTATTAATCCGTTATTGTTACTGAATAAATTTTTTTTCTTAAGGTTAATAGCTAATATTAAGTCAATAATTCTTATAGACTACTCTGTTTTCATTTCAAATTATACAATTAGTTAACACTTCTTCTAATTAAAGCAGAACAACTAAAACTTCTATTTCAAAATTTTCAATAAAAAGTAGTTTTAATTATGTAAAGGCACATTTATTATTTTATCATTTTAAAATAACCTACAATTGATATTATTATATTATTTTACTTAAATTAATCTACCTTGGACACCTCTGTTTCAACTGACGGTTCTATTAATTGAGATGTAACCGACATTTTTATTGTTTTTAAATTAATTCGGGTAAAATGGAATCAACAATCGAGTAAATCAAGGCCTACAAGATCACAGAACAGAATATGGGTACAGTATGAACATATTACAGACGGCTGTTTTCCGAAATTTTTTGTGGACTTTTTCAATTCTGATTGAATGACTAAAGTGGAAGTATGTGTTAGGCATTAATATGTATAATTTTTCCTTCATTCATAATCTTTTGGCGCTAAAATTCTGTAATTTATAATTGATTAATCACTTTAACATTAGTTTATGACTATTCAAACTGTAAATTTGTAAAAACGTACTGCTACAGAATTTTTTCGATCCCTTCATCAGTGTCTTCTACTTGGAAATGTTGGGTTAAGCGGTTGTACAATCGCGATTTATGTGATTTTACAATCACATAAAAGAAACAAGACACAAATACACTGACATTTACCATAACCTAGAAATTTTACACATCAACAAAAAAGGACCACATCTCAACACTCTAGAACAATATGAAATTTACAGACACACAAAAACACAAAGTACATACATATTAAACAAACAAACTTGATACAAATCACACAAACTCTTTGATACTATCGAAAACCTGCCTTTAAAACCGTCACTGCTCAACCCAACATTTCTAAGCACAACACACTGATGACGATCGCCACATAGAGATCGAAAACGTTCTGTCTCAGTAAGTTTTTACAAAATTTAAAGTTCGGATAGCAATAAACTAATGTTAAAGTGATTAATTAAGATTCACCGAACGTAATGGACTACAACATTCAAAAGTTATAAATGATGCATTTTTTTTAATTATTAGAAGGAAATCTGGTTTTACTAATTTGTTATCGTCTGTGTTCAGGTCTACGTTATTTTTGCAATTGGTTGTATTAGTAATCTGTTGTTTGTTTTTCATGTTTTACGATAGATCTATTTTTTAGTTATTTTATGTTTATTTTTATTTCTAAGCAACAATATGATCATAGAATAATGACTAAATGTTATTATGATTTGCAATGTCTATAAAAGTTACCCGTCCTAGCGGATTTAAAACGTTTATTCAGTTCTTATGTATATACCCTACATTAATCCAATTAATCCGTTTTAACGAAAACGGTCTTGATAGTCTAGATTCTAAATTAAGAATGCTGCACTACATGAATTTAGCGCTTACTGGTTATAATTACATGAGTAATTCGATTGTGTTTAAAAAATTAACTATTTGCTGCATTTATAATTTAACCTTATGTAAAAGTATGAAAAATTTAATGAAAATAAATTTTAGATTGCAACAGTGATCTTTATCATTGAGATACTGATAAATATCGTTTGGATCGATAACAACAGCAGTAAAATGGAAGTGAAATAAATTTGTTTTTCTATTTTAATTAAAGGAAATACCGTAGGCTATATCTTTTTAAAAATATGACTTTTAGAGAGCCATATGAAAAAAAATATTACGCAATGATGAAATTTAAAAAAATATGAAACTATTTTAATTATGAAATTGTTTAAAGAAATTTTAAACCATAAATAAATATTTGTAAATCGATCATTGGTTTTATTTAAATTTGTTAGCGTTATTCTCGTGTCTCGAATTTATCGATAGAACTGTAACGTTTAATGAGTTTGTCTTCAGCGATGCTACCTTCGTTCTTTTTAGTCAAAAACGAATAAATGATTTCATTATGACTTGTAAGGCTTATTCATCTAGAATTGCTGTTCACAGGTATTCTTACTAGACTCAAAGTAATTAAACTTGTCCAAAGTGTAATTCTCTTGCGCCTCTTTATGGATCTTCTTCGTAGGTTTATTAATATATTGCGTGTTCTACGTGATAGGGAACTGTTAATGAAAATGGAACTTGCCTTTGTATACATAAATCTTTCTTATGAAATGAAGTCAAATACGAAAATAAATAATAATTCCAAACGATTTATTAGCGTACACTGGACGATTATTTAGGGAAAGATATTAGGCCTATAGGCTTATATATTTGTTGATTCCATCTTCACGTAAACAGAATATACGAGATTATATGCACGTGAGTGGGACAAATCCCCAATTTAACGCTATAAATTTATCTTGATTTAGTTAGGGGACATGTACCATACAGTAAACGTAGAACTCTCAATAAAATAATTATTAGTCCTTCAGTTTCACTATACCCTTTAATCTCGCCCATACAATTTTGCCCTGGGGGTATTGAATGAGGTCCGGGGGTCCGGTACTATTCCCAAAAATAGAAAACATTTAAAAGCATGTTGACATTGAGCCAGTATTCAAAAACTTACATTGTAAGGTAGACCTACATGTTTTGAACTATTTTTTTAATGGTAATTTAGGTTATGGTATTCAACGGTATTACCAAACGATCCTTCTCAATACTTAACAATTACCCTCATAAGCCTGGAACTTGCCTCCAAACAACAACCGTACAAATCTACAGAGGATTATCATTTGTGAATGTACAAAAATAAACAATGCTTTAATCAATTGAAAATACTTACTATTGGGTTCTTTTAAACTTATCTTGAAGTGATTAAGAGTCTGTCTTCAGCACTTGGAGAACTTAAGTGTCTAATTTGAAATACGGGATCATAGTATCTTCAACGATTTGATTGGCATCCTATTATAATTAAAAAAATTTAATTCATGTTTGCTAGCTCTATGGAAAAAATTAAAACACTGACTTGAGACTAGGTTGAGTTATAGGAATGCACTCAAAATCTTGTTGATTTTTTTAATAATTCTAAAACTTCTGCCACACATACAAATCATATTTTAGACCTATACTTTTACATGATAAAAAAAGACTGTTTGAATTGGTCTCTTAGGCAAAATGGTTGCAGACAGTCATGGACGGAAATTCACAGTACAATAATGATTGCAAACAATCCAGTGAAGTAGGCAAAGAAATAGGCTCCAATATTTTTTTTTAATTTCTAAAAATCTAAGAATTTTACTGACTAATTTAATGTGGTTTTAGCAAATTTTGGTTTGTTATATATGACATAATAGAGTTTAGTAACTTTGGTTGGCTTAACAAAAGGGAGCAGAGAAAGTTGCTTATGTGAAATGATATTCATAATCCAAGGCAAACATTATTCCAAATAATATTAAAAAAATTTAAAACAAAATAATATAAAATAATAAATAAGTGAAACAGGATTAATTAAAATGAAAAAGTAGAAAGAATTTAATTAAATGAAACAATGAAAAATAAAAAATATTAATGAAGCCAATAACATCATATAGAGGGAGAATATAACCATTTTCTAAGGAGAAATAAATCAATACAAAATCAACAAGTATAGAATTTTAGAATTGTAATTCAAATGTATACACAAGCTAATAAAATCTATAAAAATTTCAGTTTTATATTAAAACTTATACTAGAAAAACCATTAATTCTCCTTGCATAATTCCTATAAGCAGAGGTAACTAATGTTTGACTTTGTCACTTTAGTTTTTTTCTACTAATCATAACACCAAACTATACTAGCTCAAATGGTTTTATCCTTTTGTTTTCCCCCTATCTGCTGAAAATCAAGCAGTTGGAGAGCCTCTGTAAAAGTAAAGTCTCTCTTCATGTTTTTGTGCCTTCTTTATTTCTTCTATCTTTGAAATACTTAAATCCTGGTGAACATATATTTATGCAAAGGTCATTAATTAACCATATTCTTTAGTTCCATGTTCTGGATTCCCTGAAGATTTACTACATTCCTAGAGTTGGCTAGTTGTAAGAAAAATTGAGTTTAAAGAGAATGTGTTAACAAGAGCATGTCTTTGATAATGCTAAGAATGTAGCTGTATTTTACTAATTTTGCATAATACCTCTTCAGTGCATATTGTTTGTAAACTGTTTATTAAAATAAAAAGATATAGCAGAGAAGTTATATTAACCTTTAACATCAGCCCATACCATTTCTATTGGGTTTAATTCGCAGTGATAAGGAAGGGCTCTCAAGACTATTCTATTTGTTTCTATAGAAATTTCATCGATTTTGATTCGAAAATCAACAGTCCATCTTCTACAAAACCTGTTTGTGACCCAATATGAGGGACAATAAGTCTCTTATCCTTTCCAGTTGGACATTTTAAACCCGCTGACAGACCCCTCAGAAAAGCATCTTTACTGGAACAGACTGACTTATCTGTCCAAACCTTTGATTTCGTATGGCCTGCATTGACCCACGTTTCGTCCAAATAATAAATCGTACAACCTTCCTCGTGATAGGCTTTTATTTTTCTCAAGTAATCTCTTCTCCATAGAATAATATCTTGATTGTCCAACAGTATACTTTTACGGTTATTTAAGTTTACGGTTTACTGAAGGTATGGTTTATTTTTACGGTTACTGAAGTTTAGCTTTTTTAATATGTGAAACAAAGTGGTTCGTCTTAGGTTAGGAAAGCCCAACTGTTCGTCGGTATTAACTAGGTGCACTACTTTATTTAAAGTCGGAAGTTTATTTTTAAAAAATAACTCTTTACTTATTTGCATTACTTTTTTCCTTATAACTGTTTTTAAAAAGTCATCCATATTATTAAAAATAGTTTTGGTTTTGGGTTTCTTTTTGGCAGGAGACTTGAGCATACCCGTTTCTTTTTTTCTTTAACGATTGAAAAAACATTTCGAGCAGAAACTCCTGCAGATATCGGTACTTTCTGCACGATGTCTCTGATTCGGCATTCTGGGTTTTCATCCTTTAAATTTTTATAAAGGCGTAAAATAACTTTTCTTTGCCCGGAATGTCTTACTTGTCCTCGCTTATTTTTTTTACGGGTGATGACATTTTTTAAAACTTAATCCTTAAAATGCAACAACACCACAAACTCACAAACACAAATATAACAAACAACAATCATAAATTATTCCACTGTCACTCACAACTAAAAAATGTCGGGCACAATAAACAGACGAGCAAATGTAACCCTGGACGTTTCCAGACTAACTGTTAATCGGGCGGCAGGACATTTCGGTTTTGTCACGTGGTCACTCAGCCAATAGTGTTGCCGAAATCGTTATGTTCACATGAACAGTTCACCACTCGCTGCTGCAAACACATTCTGAACAGACAGTAGAGCAATCATTATATATGATCCTGTATATTCCTAAAACAAATAAAAGACATACACAAGACCCACAAATTAATCATTTATTGACTCCTATGCGTTTCAATGATAAAGTCATCATCATCAGTGAGAGTTTGTAGTAGCAACACTCACTGATGATGATGACTTTGTCATTGAAACGCATATGAGTCAATAAATGATTAATTTGTAAGTCTTGTGTATGCCTTTTATTCGTTTTAACATAACCTCACAAGCTAAGCTCAAAGAATAGTTATATTGTCTATTCCTGCTCTGTAGTGTTTGTTCTTGAGTGTATTTGTGTTGTGCAGGTGTTTTATGGTTGTTTTAAATCCAACTTTATATTTAAGTTTTTACAAAATTTAAAGTTTGGATAGTCATAAAGTAATGTAAAAGGGATTGTTTCACCAAACATAATGGACTACAAAATTCAATAGTTTATATTTGAGTTTTTGGAATGATGAAGGTACTTTTTGTTAATGTTAATATTAAGTACTTTTGTTTTTTGTATTATTGCAGCCTTTTGTGGTGTTGTTTTTTGTTTGAGTATTTTGTTGTCTGTCGTGTGCAAAAACTATTATTGTTTACAATATTATGTGAGTTTGTATCTATTTCTTTGGGCAATGTATTTGATCGTGTTGAGTTCATTGTCCTACATGTTTACTAAAATGCTAAATCCCAGACATAGTTTTGGACATACTGTATATTGTGCAGTTTGTGACAAATACTGCACTATGGCAGATAGTGCAACAATAAAACCAAAAAGCTTATAAGATCCTAGGTTTTTGTCCTTCCTTCTAATTAGTTGCATCAACCCAGTTGCAGTGTAGTCACAAACATTTAGAGTAAACTATTTTTCCAAACAAATGTTATGTATATGTTTGTTAAATTGTTATGAAATGTTATTATGCTTTATATTTTATATCATCTTCATTTATATTGGTGTCATAAACATACAGAATAACAATTTTGATGTGCTACACACTTCCATTTGTAAGCTGGTGTTGTAAACAAATGCCACAATGTTTTGAAATAATTCAATCCACCTTTGAAGTTTCAAAGGAATATTTGTTGCATCCATTTGACATGAAAAAAGAGAGAGGAATTGTAAGGAATAATTCAAGTGTTGTTAAGAGAAGTCAGTATCTTTCTCATCTATCTTATATCCACATACTGTATCATATACAGTGTATGGATATCTCACTATTTACACTAATAACAATGAACAAACAAAAAAACACACATATATATATATAACTACACTATGCCTTTTTTCAAAAAATCTTAGCTGTAAAATAATTTTTGATGAAAGGCTAGATCATCTAAGATTATTTGGTAAAAGATCCACACAAGAAGTGACATCTTTTGGAATAACTTTATGAAGGTTTGTCATTTTCAGTGTGCCTCATAGCTTGGCTTGGTGAGTATTGTGCATTTGTTATAGAGAAGTTTATTAGTAATGGTGGTTTTGTGATTCCTATTCAGTGAGTGTTTTGTATTTAATTCGAACTTACCCGGCATGATCGTGTTCCTGATTGGAAAACTATTCAACTGTAGGTGTGAAACTTTGCCTTGTGATTTTTTTCTTTGGGGACACTTAAAGGCTGAAGTGTACATTGCCCCACAAATCTGCAAGCACTTAAAAGAGGCAATCACCCAGGAAGTGGTAGCCATTCCAAGAGAAATGACACCAACTATGAAGAATTTCTGGGAAAGACTTCCTCAATGTATCAACAATGGAGGGCTTCATATAGGAGATATAATTTTTAAAATGAAATAATGTATTCACTATAGGTTAAAAGAAATGTATTTGAACACTGATTGGATGAGTAAAAGCGTATTTTATTAACAATTGACAATTTGTACAAGATATATATCAGGAGCGTGTGAGCTAATAAAAGGAATTTAAAAAAGGCAAACTTATTGAAATTGACACAAACTGTAATAAGTATATCTCACCTTAAAGTAGAGTTTTATTGAAAAACAACTTATTAAATTTATATTCTATTATGTCATGACTATGATATCCATCAAATTAACACTTTGAGCACTGCTAGCGTTGCAGCACGCTCTGGGTTCCCTTACGAGGTACAGAGAGCGTGCCGATGCGCTCCTAGCTTATTTTCTTAGATACGGCGAGCTCACTCCCAGGCTAATTGAAACTTCTCTACTGTCGATACGCGTTTGTATAAAGGTTTGATTTTTACGTCAATGCTTCATAGGAGTTTGGAGAATATTGTGCCTGAGTCGTTTTTAAATCCGACCATCCCAATTTAACTTTTGATGCTTCAACTGTAAAAATGTTTCAGGGAGTGTTATGAACAGGTTTAATTTGGTTTAACTTTTATATTTTAGTGTTTTATTTTAGTTCGAGCCATTTAACGTGGCAAAATATCCAGTAAAAATTAACTAAGCTTTCTGAAATAACGCAATAAATGATAACTGTCCTATTAGAGTGAATGAACCAACTCGAGGTGGGAACAGACTATTCTAAATATGACTCATTGACAAAATGCTTGGACGCCCGAAAACCTAATGTGTCAACATAAGATTGTAGTAAACAAATGTCAGCTAATCTCGGTTACAAATAGTCTCGGATGTGACATATGTATTATCTATGTCTCCGTTTGCATTATCGATCTCCGAAACACTTGACACAAACAGAAACAAACATTCTGAGTTAAACGTTGAGTGCTTATTTTAGTATGTAATATATTTTAGTAGTAGGGTCTTTAGTTTTGTATATAAATTTTCTTTTTTCTCTGTCTATTTTATTGTGTTTTCTTATTTGTCATACAGTAATTTATCATTTGTATTTCTTTTTTAAATTGTAACCCGATAAATAAAACAATATTTTAGAGTCTAATACACTGTTCTGATGTCACCAATAAACATGTATATGTTAGAAATAAAATTATTGAGATGAAAACAAAGGGCTTGATAATTAGATGCTACGACAAGCTATGCAACCCGCATAGCGTTCCACTGCCGTCAGAGCTGGAAGTTAACGAAAAACACAGTAGTTTGATAAGATCACCAATATCGCCGTCGTGTTGAAAGTGTTACGCTTCACAGCTGTTAAAAGAGCTACTAACCACATCAGTCATAAACCATCAAATAATTAATGCATTCAATAAGCTTTATCATAAGAAATCTAGATTGAAAGTAAAGCGACCTGTTTACTGAAGTATGGAAGACTAAATGTCACTATGAATTATTACATCATTCTGAAGAAAGCTATGATTGACCTTTTAAAATCCTTGAGCTTGACAGAGTGGTATTGGAGTTATGAAGTACTTCCCCACGAATTGATGATATTACTGACAACAGCCCCTCATGGTCGAGTAATTAGTGCTATATTATTTAATGTAGCAGTTGGAGACCTTGAGGAAATAATAATGTATAATATTTGCAAAATATCATTTACAAAGAACTTCACTTATGGGTGATTCATACAATCCTTTATGGCTAATGACACACTGCAGCATGCATTGAACGAGATGGCTTTGGTGAGAGGTTGAACAATAGTACAAGAAGTGGTCTCTTGGTGTCTTCTCAGATAGGACCGAATGTGTTTTATGAGAAAGAACTCCAATGCAGGATTTGTTCCCCAACTATCAACAATAATCCCAGGACATTAACTAACTCCCAAGAGTATTAGTGGACTGAAATTTGAGAATGAAAGATCAAATTGAACACATTGAAACTCAACACACCGATCAGACCAATGTAATGAAGATAGTTGTAAGAAGAGTGGAGAGCAGAAACAGTCACACTGAGAATCTCTTACTTAATCTACGTCAGATCTAAGAATGAATATTGTGAGACTTGGGGTGGTACTGCTAAATCACATACAACAGATACAATCTAAGAATTCAATTCTATTTGATTCAATTTAAGAAATGCAACTTTAAAGCATCTGCAATCAGTAGCATCACTAGTTACATTCGGTTAATATCAGTTTTATCATTATTCATTTACTATCCCATAAATAGAAAACAAATTACTAGTGGGATAAATAAAATGAAAAAATAAATTCTTAACCATAAGTACTTGACATTTTAGATTAGTTCAATAAAAATTAAATTATATTTATTTAAACCTAGTGATATATGTTTTCAAGAGCACTAAGGAATTTTTATTTATGTCTCAGACAAAACATCTTTACTATAATCACGAAAAACTTTCACAAGAGTTATCTTCAAAAATTTTGTAATTGCAATGCACTTTTTAAGTTTTATACAATAAACAATATTTTCTTTTGAAATGTGTAATCAAGTTACTGATTACCAATGCCCAGTAAAATTTACTGTAGGACAGTCCAACTAAAGTGTGAATATTTGGGTATTTTTATTGTGTAGTAGTCTAAGAACACAGCTAGAAAAACTTGTACTGTATATAAGCGGAATATTTCAATTTGCTAATAAATTTTTGATTTGTCACTAAGTATCGCTAGTATTCAGGTATGGAGGTTTAAGTGAAGTATTTCATTATTGACAAAGTTGATTTAACTAGTATTACACTGCAATTTTTAGATTATACACCATAAAATATCTATGGTATCACGCTGAATAGTCACCCATAGCATGTAACATATTAATTAAGATTAACAGCTTAATATTGTCAAAGCATAGAAATAAAATTTATATTAAAACTATGATAACTATATAACTTCGTAATTTAACAAAGTGACAAATATATACAAACAATCATCTGAGTCTTAAAACTATTATAAATAAAAAATAGTTAGACCGAGACACTGTTTAATATCAGGACAGCAAGCTTACTTACTTCCTTTAAAGCTTAATAAAAAATTTAAATGTTTTACTTTACCTGGAGTAAAATGTCAGTCGATTCATCTTTAATTAAAATAATTCTTCCAGGTCAATATTTTTGTTTTATAATAATAACATATTTAAGATGGGTAAATAATATTAAAAGGAGTAAACAAATTAAATACAAATGCATTACATTATTTATTTACATTTAATCTGATTGGAACCATGATCACATCTTAAATCAAACGTTATACCCAAAAGTGTTATTAGAAGTAAGAATGATGACAACTGCCCTAAATTGGTAATAAAATATTGTTGTTGGAATGTACAAGGGGATGTTCTTGTTCCAATACTAAACTAGTGCTTACTGGATATAGAAAAGTACTGACAAGAACTTCTGTTGTTGGACTTAGTAACTGACACATGAAACTCCGAGTAATAAAATTTATACAAGTACCTTACAAATATAATCATTCTTCTAAATCAAATGAATTCTCATCCAATATCATATGCCAATATTATGTCTGGGAGGGGAGGTATAAGATTAAAATAAGAAGTCAATGAAAAAAACACAAAAGGGCTAATAAAAAGTATTGAAAGCCGTTTTGTTTGCTAGGATAAATTTGAGTTATTAATTCATTACAAACTAATAATATATTAATCAGATAAATAACTCTAAAAACCTCTATAAATAAATAGAACCAAACATTAGGTTGAACATAAGTTAGTAATTGAGTCTTTTTAAAATAAAATTCTGTGGACAATTAAGGTGGATGAAAAACTATAACCTTTACCTCAATATCTAGATCATCATGGTGGTCAATCCTGGATTTTAATTTCAACATTCTTTTATTCTCTCTGTCGCGCTGTAACGAATCCTATCTCTTTCTTGTATTTACTTTGTGCTAGTAAGGTCCTTTGGGTAGTGAAACTTTATAGTTTCATCAGAAAAAACATCAGGCTAGCAACAATGTAGGAAAGGTTAGACAAAAATGAAAATACCACAGACAATACTTAACAACAATATAAAATGAGATATTTAATTCAGTTTTTTTTCAACTTCATCATCCATGACATAAACTTCTCAAAAACTTTGTTAAATTTCAAGATTATCTAAAATATGTACGTATTTCACTTAACTTTAATATCTCTAATACTAGATGTAAGTGAAAAAATATAAAACACGTGAATAGTATGGTATAATAAATATGACTAGAGAAACAAGGTGATTTGATTGCTTTGTGAACAAAGTTGTGTGAAACATAAAGTGTATACGCATTAATGTTGAAGGCCACATCCTGTCAATAATTTACACAGCTGTTGCAGAACTAAATTCACTTTGAGTCAAATCTTTATCTCGCAATCTGGCTTGTAATATGCTATGTTCCAGCACTCCTATGCGTACATTCATTGCTGTTATATCTGTCTTGATCCTGCTCATGGCTTTCTTGATATTTACTAGCGGAGCTGCAATTAAAGTTAAAAATTTAATTAATCTATTCATGCTTATTTGAGCACTCGAGATAATTATTGAACAAATGACAAGCCAGTTGAATATCAAGTCAGGTTTATTTATTCAACGTGATGTTTTGACAACTGATTTGTTGCCCTTATCAAGGCTTATTTTATTAAGTTTTTGAGTAAAATTTCATTAAAAATGGTTGTTTAAAAAAAACTTTTGTTGTGAGTGTACTTCTATTTGTATGCTTATTTATAGTGTCATGAAAAAACTGTTTTTACTAAAACTTCATTGAAAATTGTTTAAAGTTAAAAAAAATTGTTGTGAGAATAATAGTATTTTTATACTTATAGTGTAATGTAAAATTTGTTTTCAGGGTTGATAAGGACAACAAATCAGTTGGGAAAACATCACATTCAATAAATAAACTTGACTCGATTATTCAACCGGCATGTCATTTGTTCAATAAATTAATTAATCATTTAGATCCTGAAACTAAAATTTTTGTTTTAATCTTAGTTACATAATTTTATCTCACCATTATCTGACTTGATTTTAATTTTTTGTTAAAACTTTATAGGTTATGTTTAATATTTTTTTTTAGTTAATTTGATTTATGTATCTTCACTGAGGATGACGACAAATTAGTCGTTGAAACGCGTATGAAATAAAAATTTTTATATTTGTGAGTTGTACCATATTTTTATTCTTTAATTATATCATTATTTGTGCTTATGATATTATAGCATCTTAGCACTTTCACATACAGGCATTCTTGCAATTATGCCAGAGTTTAGTAAAAGCTTTTTAAAAAATATTTAGTTGTTATCCTCACCTTGTCTGTTTTCATAATCACTAATTTATAATCAAACAAAAAATAATAAACACAATATAAAATTAAAAGATCACATGATAATTACAAAAAAAACTATGTATATTACTTATGTCCTTAAACTTACACATATAAAACTACAACAATACTGCACTAACATTTTGCTGTCAGCTGACTTATGAAGGCATCTGGCACTTTCTACTGACTCATGTTATTTCAGCTCATTTCTCCTCTCTATCAGCAAAAGATATTTATCAACCTTGAACTATTACCATTCATCTATTTTTAAATGCTTCTATTTTAACAGTTTCGCTTATTTGTGTCAAATTTGTTAATCAGATTTTCACTCACTTCCCAAAGTCCAATCAAGCCAAACTTTTGTAAAGTTATTTATCTTTGACGACAATATATGAATCAATAAAAAAAAACACATTAGTTAATGAATCAACTCATTAAACTCTTTATTTAAATCTCTCAGCCTGTGTAAGTCAAATCTTATAAACAATTTTTCACCACATAAAAAAAAAATTAAGATTGAAAATAAATACAATTTAGAGAAAGATTTTTTATAGTTGATGGTATTACATTCTGAATTATCTGCATGATGAACAAAATTTATCACAACTTTGTAATTGTGCAAATACATATTCATATTTTAATGATAGAAAATTAGAATTAGGCTACTGAAATCCCACCTAGTGAACTGAGTTCCTATGACTCCAGTACCTTACTGAAGTAATTCAGGAGGGACCCATCTAGAAAGGCAGTGTGGGAATCTTCAAAATTCCAGGATAGAGAGGGAACTGTGTTTTCAGTGTGCCAGCAAAAACCTTTGCTCTGTCCATGGGTGTTAAGACGAGTCCTTTGAAGTCTTAAAGCAAATGACTGATCCTCTTCTCTCGTAGGATTAGTTTCGCTACCTTCTCCAGACAATACCATCTGTGGTGTCTAGAGAATATAGATAAGCCAACCATTAGATTTATCCTCCAGTAGAGCCTTGACTTCTATTTATTTAAAAGCCTCTTAACCATCGTGAATCTCATATGATTCTCAAAGTACAGATATAGCTTTTTTCGCAATAATAACCGAGATATAATCAGAAAAAGAAGATCTCCAAAAAGAAATGCCTAGGTGGAAGGGTAGTTTTTGTGACGGTTACAAATAGGACAATTTAGACTTGGACAGAGAGGGTGTTCAGGTCATCAACAGTGGAGATAGGTAGAAGATTAATTTCAGAAGTCAATGCATTGAATGAGGAGACTCTTAGAGGGAGAGGGAAAATGTTTGTTACAATGATCTTGATAATGGCAGGGAGATAAGCAATGTTGCATGGTGTGTGTGTGTGTGTGTGTGTGTGGTCAGTGTGTGTGTGTGTGTGTGTGTGTGTGTGTGTGTGTGTGTGTGTGTGTGTGTGTGTGTGTGTGTGTGTGTGTGTGTGTGTGTGTGTGTGTGTGTGTGTGTGTGTGTGTGTGTGTGTGTGTGTGTGTGTGTGTGTGTGTGTGTGTGTGTGTGTGTGTGTGTGTGTGTGTGTGTGTGTGTGTGTGTGTGTGTGTGTGTGTGTGTGTGTGTGTGTGTGTGTGTGTGTGTGTGTGTGTGTGTGTGTGTGTGTGTGTGTGTGTGTGTGTGTGTGTGTGTGTGTGTGTGTGTGTGTGTGTGTGTGTGTGTGTGTGTGTGTGTGTGTGTGTGTGTGTGTGTGTGTGTGTGTGTGTGTGTGTGTGTGTGTGTGTGTGTGTGTGTGTGTGTGTGTGTGTGTGTGTGTGTGTGTGTGTGTGTGTGTGTGTGTGTGTGTGTGTGTGTGTGTGTGTGTGTGTGTGTGTGTGTGTGTGTGTGTGTGTGTGTGTGTGTGTGTGTGTGTGTGTGTGTGTGTGTGTGTGTGTGTGTGTGTGTGTGTGTGTGTGTGTGTGTGTGTGTGTGTGTGTGTGTGTGTGTGTGTGTGTGTGTGTGTGTGTGTGTGTGTGTGTGTGTGTGTGTGTGTGTGTGTGTGTGTGTGTGTGTGTGTGTGTGTGTGTGTGTGTGTGTGTGTGTGTGTGTGTGTGTGTGTGTGTGTGTGTGTGTGTGTGTGTGTGTGTGTGTGTGTGTGTGTGTGTGTGTGTGTGTGTGTGTGTGTGTGTGTGTGTGTGTGTGTGTGTGTGTGTGTGTGTGTGTGTGTGTGTGTGTGTGTGTGTGTGTGTGTGTGTGTGTGTGTGTGTGTGTGTGTGTGTGTGTGTGTGTGTGTGTGTGTGTGTGTGTGTGTGTGTGTGTGTGTGTGTGTGTGTGTGTGTGTGTGTGTGTGTGTGTGTGTGTGTGTGTGTGTGTGTGTGTGTGTGTGTGTGTGTGTGTGTGTGTGTGTGTGTGTGTGTGTGTGTGTGTGTGTGTGTGTGTGTGTGTGTGTGTGTGTGTGTGTGTGTGTGTGTGTGTGTGTGTGTGTGTGTGTGTGTGTGTGTGTGTGTGTGTGTGTGTGTGTGTGTGTGTGTGTGTGTGTGTGTGTGTGTGTGTGTGTGTGTGTGTGTGTGTGTGTGTGTGTGTGTGTGTGTGTGTGTGTGTGTGTGTGTGTGTGTGTGTGTGTGTGTGTGTGTGTGTGTGTGTGTGTGTGTGTGTGTGTGTGTGTGTGTGTGTGTGTGTGTGTGTGTGTGTGTGTGTGTGTGTGTGTGTGTGTGTGTGTGTGTGTGTGTGTGTGTGTGTGTGTGTGTGTGTGTGTGTGTGTGTGTGTGTGTGTGTGTGTGTGTGTGTGTGTGTGTGTGTGTGTGTGTGTGTGTGTGTGTGTGTGTGTGTGTGTGTGTGTGTGTGTGTGTGTGTGTGTGTGTGTGTGTGTGTGTGTGTGTGTGTGTGTGTGTGTGTGTGTGTGTGTGTGTGTGTGTGTGTGTGTGTGTGTGTGTGTGTGTGTGTGTGTGTGTGTGTGTGTGTGTGTGTGTGTGTGTGTGTGTGTGTGTGTGTGTGTGTGTGTGTGTGTGTGTGTGTGTGTGTGTGTGTGTGTGTGTGTGTGTGTGTGTGTGTGTGTGTGTGTGTGTGTGTGTGTGTGTGTGTGTGTGTGTGTGTGTGTGTGTGTGTGTGTGTGTGTGTGTGTGTGTGTGTGTGTGTGTGTGTGTGTGTGTGTGTGTGTGTGTGTGTGTGTGTGTGTGTGTGTGTGTGTGTGTGTGTGTGTGTGTGTGTGTGTGTGTGTGTGTGTGTGTGTGTGTGTGTGTGTGTGTGTGTGTGTGTGTGTGTGTGTGTGTGTGTGTGTGTGTGTGTGTGTGTGTGTGTGTGTGTGTGTGTGTGTGTGTGTGTGTGTGTGTGTGTGTGTGTGTGTGTGTGTGTGTGTGTGTGTGTGTGTGTGTGTGTGTGTGTGTGGTTGTGTATGTCTGTGAAGAGGCCAGGACAAAAATGGAGAGATGTGAAGAGGCAAAGTTGGAAAAATCTTTCCCACAGTAATGTGAAATGACTGTTCCAGGAAGCATGTTTGGAAATCAAGTCCCTAGCCATTAGGACTGGAATATGATATGGGAGCTGATGTAGATATACAGGCAGGATTTAAGAGGTTTTAGACTTATATGATGGTGGTAAGTGGGTGGAAAACCAAACAACGCACAGACAAACTCAGATATATATACTGAAGTCCAACAACACTAGCTTTTGTTTTTGAGATACAACAAGGCAAACACTTTGAATTGTATTATTATTAATAAAATATTATTGATATTAAATAACTTACATCCATCAGTCATGCTTGACCCTCTTTCTTCCATTTCTTGTTTTGTAGTTTCTAAAGAATCAGTTAAGTATGTCAACAATTTCTGTCTCTCTGTAACACCTCCGCTTACATCTCGATATTGCTCTGACACTTTAGCCAGCTCATCCTGGAGATGATAAATTAATATCAGTTTAGTTCTTAATGTTATCAAAACTTTTAACTATAAAGTATTACTGAATAAGCAAGAACTAATCAGACATTTCTCACTGCACAAAGTATTTTAGTAATACATTTATTATAACAATTTTTTTAAAAAAATATTTTTATAAGATTTATATTTTTAAGATGAGGGATTTATTCTTAAGCAACACTATTCCAAGCCAACAAATGGAAAACAAAATATCCCTTTCTTTTTTGGCATGAGCAAATACCTTAATACAATAAAAAAACCTAATAGTAACACACAGAAATACCCTAAACTTTAACAATAAATTAAAATACCACACAAGACTTTACCCATTCAAAGCAAACGGTTCTAATTGTCCCCATGAGAGACCAATAACAATTCAGTTGTGAAGCCAAAGTTCGATTTTTCCGGTTAGTTTTGTTAAATAATAAAAAGTGAGTCATCGAGTAGAGTCTGATAGAGAGAATAGCCGAGAGAGGTCCTGTCTTCCTGGTGACCAAAAGAGTACATCCCGTGGCATGCTATTTTCCCGAGGGAACCAGAGATGTAACGCATAGTCCTAATGACAACCCACAACAGGTGAACTATTAATTTAATATTTCTTTTATAGTAATTAATTCTAAAAATTATTTGAACGGACTGTCCACGGCCCGTAGAGGATTATTGTGTCAATTAGTTGTTCTAAATGTTATTTCAAAATCAATATTAATGACTTCTCGTTTTATCAAATCCTCCGACAGCAGTGCGATTTCAACCTATATTGTATTATATATGTTTGAGTACATTTTTCTGCCATTCCTAACTTTTCAATATTCTCAGGAATGGCAGAAAAATGTACTCAAACATATAGAAATATTCCTAACAGAAATGAAGATGAGTATATACTGTATTAGTTTAAATTATAAGAACAAATATTCATTTTTTCCCACCTGAACACTCCTATGAATATTTAATAAAGGCTCCAGCTGACTGTTTAAAAACTTCTCTCTACTTTGTATCTTATTCAAGGCTGCTGATATGTCACGTTCAAGTTTATCAAGCTGTGCCTTTGCTGGAACAACAGTTTCTTGCATCTCATTTCGGTGTAACTTCATCTCTTCTAAGCGGGAACGCCAATCACGGGATTCTGAAAATGAATAATTGTTTGAAAACTATATTAATAACTAAACATGGTACCAAATACGCAATAAGAAATTATGAGGATGAATAAATTATGAGTCACTTTATGAACAAATGTTGAGTTTTGTACATAAAGTCATAGATTTTGCTTACACAATTTTCCAAACTATGTTAATGTCAACAAAAAAATTTTACAATAAAATTAACTAATAAAATATTGAGTTTTTCTAATTCATTAAATGCAAAATATCATCCAGCTGAATAAAATACGAGGAGTATACTGAAACCAAGTACCGTTTCATTCTACTGCCGCCGTAGCGCTGCAATCGGTGTTCCGCGCATGTGCACTAGTCGTCCTTGCTCTCTGGCTATCGAGTCACGCCATTTTAGTTGTTGTATGTTGTGTTTTCAGTTTTCTCTGAACGTTTAAAATGTTTAAGACAATAAGTGCTCCCGCCGATTGTGAGGTTCGTTCTGTAATAAGATTTTTGAACACAAGGAATGTGAAACCAGCTGAAATTTATCGTGAGCTTCGAGATGTTTATGGGGAAGACGTGATGAGTGAAAAAATAGTGAGAAAATGGGTTAGAATGTTCAATAGCGGTCGAACTAATGTGCATGACGAGAATCTCTAGTCTCTCGTCGCCGATGATCTGGTAAGGGCAGTTAATGAAAAAATCCGAGAGAACAGACGTTTCACTATGACAACGCTATCTTACAAATTCCAACAAATTTCACGTACTGTTTTGTGCGAAATTGTTACGGGCCGCTTAGGTTATCGCAAGCTGTGTTCCCGATGGATTCCAAAAATGCTGAATGATGTGCACAAAACCAAGAGACTCGAAAGTGCTTTGACTTTTCTCACACAGTACAATGATGATGGTGAGGATTTTTTAAACAAAATTGTGACAGGTGATGAAACTTGAGTCAGTTATGTCACACCGGAATCCAAACAGCAGTCAATAGAGTGGCGTCACACGCAATCCCCGAAGAAACAAAAATTCAAGACGACAATGTCTGCACGAAAAATCATGTGCACTGTCTTTTGGGATCGGAAAGGTGTTTTGATGATGGATTTTCTCCCAAGAGGTGAAACCATTAATGCAGCAAGGTATTGCAAAACCTTAAGAAAACTAAGGCGGGCAATTCAAAACAAACAGAGAGGAATGCTCAGTAACAGAATTGTGCTGCTCCATGACAATGCTCGGTCACAGACCGTTAGTGACACTCAAACATTGGTTCGAAAGTTTCATTGGGTGCAGTTCGCTCACCCGTCCTACAGCCCAGACTTGGCTCCTTCTGATTACCACTTGTTCCTGGACATGAAGCGTTGGGTAGGCGGTCAATGCTTTGAAAACGACGATGAAGTGAAAACTGTCGTGGAGTTGTGGCTACATTCGTTGGCGGGAACCTTCAATGAAAAGGGTATAGACAAATTGATCACCCGCTATGACAAGTGTTTGAACATCGGTGGCAATTATGTCGAAAAATAGTGTAAAGTATGTACTTTCATGTAAAAATAAAATTTTGTTGAAAAAAAATTGTTTTACTTGTTTTTTTTTAAACCGGTACTTACTTTCCGAACATGCCTTGTAAAAATTCATCCTTCACTCATTATCTATATATAAAATATAGTCATGACAAAAAAAAATAATAAAACTGAAATCATTTTAGAAAAATGAAAGTATTACTAGATGCCACAATCAATACTTGAGAATTAATAAAGAATTAATTCTTTAATAATTAAGATTATCATTAATAGAAGAAAATCAAGCTACAAAGAAATTAATATAGACTACTTAATATCATCCTTTTGTCCATATTTTATTTATGATTTTACCAATTTAATATTCTAAGAAATAAAACAAAATAGTAAACGCTAATAATTATATGCTTACATTGAAAATTAATATTTTCTTCCAAAAATGTTTTGAGTTAAAAGTTGCACAAATACTCTGAAGACTTAATACCTTAATAAATTACTATTTTTTATCAAACTTAAAGTTTTAGTAACCTGTTTTTACAGTGACTTTCAAAAGAGGTAAAACTCTTTCCAATTCAAGTCTCCAATCTTCAGTGTTTGTATTTGATTCCAAAATTTCTTCTGGTTTCTGTGACTCTAGAAGATTCTAAACATAAAGTAAATGTAATTTTTAGTAGAACGAATTCTTCATAATAGATTTACAACAAAGCTAATGTGTAGTTATATTTTTCCATAATTTAAATTAATGTAGCAACAAACAAATAATGCTCACTGAAATAATATTAAATAAATATGGTGGACAATGAAGACAATTAACAAGAAAATTTATTTATGATTAAATGTTATTCAAATTCTCAAATAATATTAACTACAGGGTGTCTAGTAAAATAGCTTGAAGAAATTCCCTGAGTTTTCCCTGACTTTTCCAGGGTGTCTAGTAAAATAGCTTGAAGAAATTCCCTGACTTTTCCTCTTTTAGATGTCTATAGAAAGCCCAGTTTACATTGGGCCCATCCATTGATATCTGAAGGATCTTGGATAAATCCAGACTTTGAAGAATGAATTGAGTAACTCTTTTGCTTTTGTGTCTGTAAGGAACACAGAACCAAAATATCGAGCTTTCACTTCATCCGTCTCTGCATCCCAATACCTAACACTCAAATCCATTTGGGCTCTTTGTGATATTTTGTTTAAACTTTCATCAAAGCCAATTACATAGTTAGAATTTGAATTTAATGTCATCAGTAACAGGTCTTTAAAATAATTTGATAAACCGAATACAACACTATAGGAAATTTTATCTTTCCCCAATCTCATGTTCTGTGCAATGGTGCTATCAGGGAACATCCTTAGAATGAGGCACACACTACCTTCTGCATTGCGTAAAGAAGTGTTGCATTACTAAATTCACGCACTATATAATCTCTGCTTCAGTCACTTCATCTTTTAGTTTATATTTATCCTAAGGAAGGAGGGGAGGTAATGACGACATCTGCATGACGCGCTTGCCCGCTACGGCAATGAAAACTGGAACCTTCCATGTTGAAATAAACAGTGTACAAATAATCACCGTCAAATAAAACACATACTATCACGAGTCTAGACAAATAGCTGGCTACAAATGTTTACACAGCGTTCTGTGTGGTCAGAAACAAACTGAGTTATCTGTTACCCCCACCCATCCATATGATAACAGAACCACTGCGCACCCCAAGGCCACGGTCCAGGCTAAAACCTCCCAGCTGTACCAACTCGAACATTTAATATTTATTGACATAAGTCCTGAAGTCATAGCATTGGGCTTATCAAATAAATAATGGGCATCAAAATAAGGAAGTGTTATTTCCTGACTGCCCTGCCCCTAAACCGCTGGCTTACAATACCAAATATTCGAGAGCAATGGCCACTAGTTTTGTTTCTAATCAAAATAAATATTTTCCCGATTTTTTAAAATTTTCCCTGACTTTTCCCTGAATTTTCCAGAATCTTGAAATTCCCTGACTTTTCCAGGTTTTCCCGGTTTTCCCTGTCACTAGACACCCTGAACTAAGAGATAGGTCTACAATTGTTTAAATTAGTGCATGAAAGCTATATGAATATAATTGACAATATAATATTTCCTTGTGGACTATAATAAATGTGACTAAATTAATTTTTCAAGAACAAAGTGTGCTGTTCATTCGAGGGTTTTAATTAAAGCCGATATAGATTCCATTCAACAAACACTTATCTCTTATGCTAACCAGTCATGAGGCATATTAATTTAGAAGTTAATTTAAAAGAGATCAGTTCCCGAAAAAAAGATTTTTTTCACCGTTAGAATTAATATCATGTCATATTAACTGATGCATCAACAATAGTGAACACACCTGATTTTTACAACCAATGGTCATCGGGATCTACTATTCAACCATTGAAGACCACAATAAAGTATCCATTGTATTCTAGTATACAGTGGATCATCAAAGAAATCAAAAATATTCTAATCTTTTTAAAGACAGCCATGAGCAAAGAGGTCCCTCAAAATATTCAAGTAAGTTCTGCAAATATTATTGAGAACATGTAATAAGTACAGCAAGATGGATAATGTGTCATGAGATACAAAAAGCAACTTTTATAAGACTTGTTTTCAAGTGTATAATCTGCCATGGTTTTAACCTATCCCTTATTGGATCTTATAGATCCTTTGATTTTGTTTATTAAAACTTTTAACAATTACTTCTTACTTAAAGATTCTGCATTATAAAGAACTTACGAACAGCATTCAGGTTTTATATAAATTTTACACACATACAAAACAGTATCCCCAAATTTAAAAGTTCATTCTACTGTGCAATCCATTGCATTCTAGGGATGAAAGGTGTTCAATAAGACATTAGTGATAGAAATCATACAGACATCATTTTCTTGTCATTAATTCTATACTGAATGTCATCATTGTTTGTTTACTTCAAGAGAGTTTATCATTAGATAAGTCACATACAATTACTGCCAGTGCTGTCTAAGGAATATTTATCACCTTTCGAAATTTGCAGCATAGATAAGAATAGATATTTATAACCCATAAATTGTTCTTTAACCTTCAATCACACGCGCCAACTACTCGGACATAAACACACGCGCGGGGTATTTTCCACCCCATTTCTTATCTAAAAAAAAAGTTAATTATCATTAAATTTTCATCTTTATAAAATTGTGTGTGTGAATGTTGTTGTTTATAAAACGTTTTATAGTATTTTTATGGGTTTATCACTTGTAGATTTTTTTTGTAGTAATATAGTCTAAATGCACTTAAATTGACTTTATAAATTGTAACTTTTTTTCAAATTAAAATTAAACATTTATTCATACATTTTAGTAAGTTGTAATGGCTAGATTCTTTAGAGGACTTTTCAAAAAGTTAAACAACATAAATACAACAATATGTTTATTTGAACAAAAAATATGTAAATTCAGCTTGAAAATCGTCAAAATTTGCCACACTCAAAATTTAAAATTATTCGTCATAATGAAAAATAATTCTTATTACTATGCAATTTACTTCATATTTAGACAAGTAAACATTAGTAAATAACTTTTTACATTAGAATAAAATATTTCAAAAAATATACACATTTTACTAGGTGAAAAAAATTAGCTAAATTCATAACTGTGTACAGAAGTATTGGTTTAGAAGTAAACATTAGTTCAGTCCAAATTAAAAACTCAAAAAAAATTAAAAAGTAAAGATTTTTTTTAATTAATATTTTTAAAATGTATTTTTTATTCAGGTGCACATTCTTCACAGTATATAAAGGAATGCCCCTACAAAGTAATTTGTTGCAGTTGCAGCATAAAGTGGTTGTCTTCCGGTATTTTTGCAGCGGGCAAACTTTGCATCGTCCAGAACTTCTTTTATTTTTATTTCTCGAGTTTCCTCAACACCACTTATGTGCTTCACACCTGCTTTTATACGCAAAGGTAGTCCTGGCAGTAAGGCTCTTGATGCAATATGGGGTTTTGAAAGTTCTTGACCCAGAATTTTAATTTTTTTTATGACAAAAAGACAAAATTACAACAAAAAAGATAAATAAATATGTTAAACACCAATAAAAGACTCAGACTAAAAAATTATTCTAATTAAAAAACAATAACTTGAAAATGTACCAACAAAAATTTTTGGACGAGAACACACGCGCGGGGTCAAATTCACCCCGCACTTAAAACAACGATGTAAACACAATGACTGGTACGCCACAACGGGTTGACCTTGAGTGACAGTGTGGAGGAAGAAGTGAAAAACAACTACCTAGGAGGGGAGCGAGAACAAAAATTTTTTGGAGTCGCCTCAGAGAGAAATGAATGGTGTGGGGTGCTTTACACCCCGGCGCGTGTGTTTGAAGGTTAATCAGATGTGATATACCCACCACCAGTTTTTATGACAAGTGGACTTTCTTGCTTGATATAATTCTTACTCAATCTCAGCTGATCTTTGTTGTGCGTCACAGTGTGTGAACATGGAAAATCGGCAGCTGTCTGCATAATTTAGTGAAATTATAAATTTAAAACTAGGCCAATTTAATGTAAATATGTTTGTAATTAGTGTAATTTTGTGTACACCCGAAGTGAACAATTATAGTGGGAGCCTATAATCTAATGCAAACTATAAACCGTAAATTTTCATTTTTTTAAAAGTAATTATGACTATAAATAATAAATAATCAATAAACAAATAATAAACTAAATAAGGTACAATATAATGAATAAAAAATTGAACCTGAATAAAATATATAATTTTTATTGCTTTTTAAGTGAGAATATTTTTGCAGTAAATTAGAATTCAATTGACGCGAGGAATTAATTCCTACCTGCTGAGGCACTTAGTTTCTTTTACCTTCCATACATACAAAGAAAAGATGTCCTATGACTGATAAACTAATACACAATTAGTTCTAGATAATGAGGGTCTAAAGTTCACCAATCAATAAAAATAGTATATAACAAATGAAGAATAGCCAATAGGCAATCAAAATACGTAAATTCTTGCATAGGAACAAATTGTTATAAAAATTGTCTAAAATGATACCAACTAATCTGTTAATTAATTTTAAAGACGATTATATACCTTATTAATATTTGATATATTCTGAAGGTCGTCAATATTTAATAAATTATCTTCATCATCTTCAGAATCATCTGCAGCCATTTCTTCTTCAATTTTTTCTAATAAAAGCTCGGCTTCATCGTCAATTACTGAATCTTCAATATCTACTTCAACAGGAGGTTGTGGCCTGGAAAAATAAAATTTATAGTGATTAAATTACCATTAAATAAGCTATATGGGATTTATTTTTAATTTTTCAACAAAAGATAATTTACTGCTCATGAAAAAATATATATGGCTAAACATACTTTCTAATAATCACAAGATTAACGTAATTAGTAAACAGTAAATAATAAAATGGTAAACCAACAATCTTTAGAGTCAGGGCCTGAACTGACATTTACTATAAAATGCTATCACTAAAATCAACAGTGAATTTATAAAAAATATCTATAAATTAATTTTAATTTTTCAACATGTTATTGAAATGATAATAAAATACTATCATCAAAATTTTATTTATATGTTAAGAAAGTTAAATCATATTATTTGTTTCCATCTTCAACTTGAGCTAATAATTTATACTTTTACACTTTATAATACAGTAGATTGTAGAAAATCCGGATTAATTAAGACTGGGACCCATCCGGACTAGTGATTTTTTCAAATTTTCAAACGATCTCTACTGTGCATAATTGATATTTCATTAATTATAATCTATTTTAATGTTTAGAGTAACGTGAAGGTTTGAATTAAACGAGAAATTTTTACAAAATAGACGTCAGAGGACAAAAAAAACTTATAATGTAGGCCTACATACTAATATATAGCACAGAAAGCAAAAAAACATATTATATGACAAATTAGCTAAAGATTAAGTTTAATAATGAAATTGACTATTTTCCTGATTGGTTACAATACGAGTTATTGATAAGCGTGTAAAACACACAAATCTAAACAATTTAAATCATGATTAAATATACTGTATGTTATGTTTTAAATTTCGTTGACACATTTTTTCAGAACTGGTCCATCTTCTTTGCATTTATAATTACAGATAACACTTAGTTTAGATATGTATTGTAGTGGCGCAGAGTGCCGCAATCTTTACCCCGAGTGCCGTAGATGCTGAAACCACGTTTTGGCTTTATGATGCTCCGGATTTTTAACATCCAGATTACTGATGCTCCACTGTATAAACACAAATATGTACAGAACTATTAAAGCAACTGTTTACTTACTGATATATTAATCACTTAAACAATAGTTTATGACTATCCGAACTTTGACTATCCAAGGTTGGGATAGTCATAAACTATTGTTTAAGTGATTAATAAGATTCACCGAACGTAATGGACTATAAAATTCAAGAATACTGATATATGTTTAAGTGTAACAGTGAAATCAATAGAGACAGGGAGTCTGTGTGAAAGTTTTGTAGGACATGTTTACAATGCTTAGTTAATTATTCCTTAGCTATGTATTAGTTAGTTAAATCACCCGCTATGATTGAAATTGAATCCACTCCATTTTTGTAATAAAGTAATGTTAAACTACCAAAAAATGTTTTCTGTAAAATTAACAAAAAGGAGTAAATAAGTCGACATTTATAAAATGTACTAATGATGAAAATATTAGTCTATCATCTGTAGAAAATAACACACCGTGTGCTATTGCAGTCAGAAAATTTACAAACCTCATTAATCACTTTCAGATATATCTTATTCATTTCATGTTTTATCTGAAAACAAAATTTAATGGAACCCGTGGAAAAATAAATAAATAAAACAGCAGCAAAATGTTTTGATATTTTTAGATGATGAGGAGCACAAGTGGATATTTTTTTAATATATTATCAGTGAAAACAAAACTTAGGTATTTTACATTACTTTTAAATTGAAACAAAAGTGAATGCAGTACAAATTTAAAATAAGGCATGAGTATTGTATCCCCAACCAAAAAAAATAGTATTTGTCTTCTTCTGAAGTAAATTTCTTCTTCTGAAGGCTTTTTGAAAAGAGGAAAATAGTATTTTAACAAATTTTTCATGAAAGCCCTAAAATTAACTTTATTATATACTCTAAAGCACTTATAAAACTAAGGTTCTTAGTTCCAAATAAGCAATACAGCTTGGGGAATGTTTTCATGTCCCAACAGTCCTTATCTAGTTGCAACAGATATAATAAACTAATAATAACATAATAAAACTGTTGCAACACTGCTTAAACTATCATTTAGAAATATGTTAATCCCTTGACTAAGCATAGTTCAAGTGTGCAATCAAGTGAGACTAATCAATTGAATGTACATATGTGGACCTTATACTAAGCATTCTCAATGATAGCATTTTAAATATCTAATTTGGAGGCCAGTCCTTACCAATATATACAAATTTTTAAAATGTGTTAACTATACATACAGGGTGCGGTAAATAATTAATGAGACTCAATCTAGAAAAACAAATTTATTGATCCGATTTGTACAAAACGTTAATATTCTTCGAAGTAGTCGCCTTGGGCGTCGACACGTCATTGCCAGCTCGTTTTCCAAGCTTCATAGGCCCCACTGCAGTCCGCTGGAGTTATCCCTGTTAGTGCCTTCATGACAGTACGTTGGATGTCCGGAATATCGTCAAAACGATGACCCTTCAGGCATCTTTTTACCTTCGGGAATAGGAAGAAATAAGGAGGACTCATGTCAGGGCTGTACGGTGGCTGTGGCAGCACTTCAACTCCAATTCGGGTCAAATAGGAGGTCACGAGGAATGCTGTGTGCGCCAGAGCGTTGTCGTGGTGGAGACGCCAGTGTTGAGCAATGTCCTGTCGCTTCCGTTTGACGGCTTTGGGCTTTTGCTGAAGGACTTCTTTGTACAATTCGGCATTAACAGTTTTTCCCTGAGGGAGAAACTCTTTGTGAATTAACCCCTGCTTGTCGAAAAACACAATGAGCATTGTCTTGACGCGAGACTTTGACATTTCTTCGGCCGCGGGGATGCCGATGTGTGCCACTCCGAGCTCTGGGCTTTCGTCTCCAGGTCTTACTGGAATGTCCACGATTCGTCGCCTGTTACTACGTTGTCTAAAAAGTCTGGATTATTTTCCAATTCATTCAACATCTACGGCAAACGTTCACTCGTCGTTGCTTCTGTTCGGCTGTGAGCATTCGGGGAACAAATTTTGCGCAAACTTTCCTCATCATCAAATCTTGTGTGACTATTTGGTGGACCGTAAAGTTATTCACGGGGACCTCATTGGCGATCATTTTGAGACTTAAACGACGGTGGACAGGACTTCTTTAACTTTGGCCACCGTTTCATCCACACGATTCGTTGAAGGGCATCCAGATCGTTCCAGGTCTTCAACGGATTCCCTCCTGTTTTTAAATTCATTAAACCACCGGACACTTGAGCTTTTGATAGGGCATCCTCTTTGTAGGCCTCCGAAATCAAGCAAAAGTTTCTGAAGCAGTTTTGTCCAAGCGCAAGCAAAATTTGATTGCACCCCGCTGTTCTATAGAGCGATCCATCTTCAGCGTTTTCACAAGTGTCACGAGCACGTAAACAACGTATACGCGAAGGTCGACCCTCACTGCGCCAGAGCTATGACGTTACTGCGAAACGGTTCTATTGTTAGCTCAAATCCCCTACCATCATTTCTGCCGTTGGAGACCGCACTGCGAGCGACTGGGGCGTAGCGCGGCGGCCAGTCTCATTACTTTTCTACCGCACCTTGTACATACACATACCTGAACTTTTATTTCTTTTAATTAGGTGAAGTAGGAGGAAACTTCTATATTATGCCAATAGAACGTATAACTTCGGATGTAATCCTGAACCCTATGAAATTTTTGTTCAATTCCTTCTTTATCGTTTAACCTTTCAGAATTTAGTTTATGAATATTCCCAGTGACAGGCTTATTTTAAATATCTAGTAAATCAACCAAATAACTATCTAAATTATGTAACACTATTTACTTTATGTTTCTAAAGTTACTCGTATTTCCACTGTACTTAATAATACAATTTTGTGGTCATAGGTAGTAATCTTTTTTTAGCTGTAATTATTTTGAACAATTTAACAAAGCTGGTTTAAATACAGTCAAACACTTTATAAACTGCAAGGAAACAAATATAAATTATTTTCTTAATATATTAGGCCTACCAAATCAAATCTATGAACTGCATCTCATACTGTCAGTTTGAGAGAAAACAGGATCATAACGAGTGGAGCTATTAACTTAAAAAGTCATAAATAAATGTTAGTTATAAGTGTCCACAATTTGGATTACCACAAATTATATATAATACAAACAAAATGTTAAAAATATATATAAAGTACTTACTTCTTCCAACCCCATTTGATGTGTTGCAGAGCTTTATCGGCCAAACTATTAAGTATATAAATAGCATGTTTTCCAAAACCTTGTTTCAATTTGTTTGGTGCGAAGTCTATCGTTATAGCCTGATTGAAAAAATAATAATAAAATAGGCTTGTAAATTTTATATTAGAAAACATTGATGATTATTTTCACCCATGCTATAATAGTTAATAGTTATTATTCTTATGTTAGCTTTAATACTAATAATACTAACAATGTAATAATACCACTTGTTATAAATATACTTAACAATATTCTTAAAAGTACTGAATACTTTTAGAAAAACAAAAACAATATCTAGAAATACCAGACACTTTTAATGGAGTAAACAAATGAATTTCCTTAAATATTTTAATTTTTTTTAACACTGAAGCATATAAACTCTTACTTTTCATTACAGTTTTGGGGTCTTTTCTATTATACAACCGCATGGCTCAAAATATTTTCAATGGTAATTAGAACACTAATTATTGCCACATATTGCTTTGTACATAAAATAAATATCTAAACCAGTTAAAACCATTTAAATAAAGCAGCAAGTTTCCTTATCTTATCAGTTACTGCGAGACGTTCACCGTACTTTGACCATCAGTGTCCTGTTAGTGCTTCAGTATTGATCATGTCACTGATACGTTTAGTTCGTGAAATAGATAGTAAGAAAAAAGCAGTAAATTATTTCGTAATAAAGGAATACTACATAACACGCATAATTGTGATAACGGGCACAAAATTTCTTGTTAGGTTAGGTAAAAAAAAATAGCTTTTATATTACTATGTTTCCATAAAACATATTTTAAGTCATGTGGTCGTATAATAGAAAAGACCCCAGTTTTGTTACATTCCGGTTGTCAAGAATTCTATCTTTACTAAGGTATGAAACCTATTACACTGCAGTAATAGTGAGTACACTACAGTATACCTATTGTAAGTTTGGTATACAGTAACTCTATAATAATAAACTACATCAAATTTGATATTATTATAACAAAGGCAGTTGAACATAAGTCTGTTAGTCTGGTTGTAACAAAAAACTCTACACAAAATAATAAAAATGATAGGCTACAGAGTATCTAAATTTTATATTGGTCAGTCAAAAAAGTCTTCCACCAACTGTTCACATTTATATTCTGAAAAATTGTGTTTGATGATCTAGATCAGGGATGGCCAGCTTCTTAACCCTTAAGGACCACTTCAGTGTTTTCAGTGAAGGCGATGGCCGCACAACTAGTTCCACATATTCATCAATAAACCAAATGTAGGCAACGTGTATATAGTATAGTATGCATCTTATATTAAATAGTATTAATCAATAAACGTTATGCAAAAATGTCCATATACATTTAATAATCAAGCTCAATGTACAAAGGATCAAAATAGGTATAATGTTTAATCATTTGTTTACGCTTATCAGAACACAGTATTAGAAAAAAACTCCAATTTGTTTAAATTTAAAATCATCCATAAGTATATAGGCCTACCTACTTCACTTATTGAGAACATTGTGGACGGGCACAATTGTCCAACAGTTCATCAAAATCAATTTGAATTGAAGTGGTTGCAACCTTCACCAGATTTAGAAGATGGTTGTCAGTGAGTCTGTTGCGGTGAGTTGATTTTATAAATTTCATTGTTGAAAGATACACTTACAAAGTCATGTGTTTCTAAACATTGAAACTATTTTTCTACCAAAGTCACGCAGTTTGGAATATTTCTCCTCAGGCAATTGACTCCTAAATGCAGTACCAGTTTTCAACCTCGTCTGCAAAAATGGGTCACTTTGTAAATCACAGAGCTCTTCCGCAGGGAAGAGCCGTATTCACCCTATATCCTATAACCTATTCCGACCTAAATTTTTATGTTTTAAATTTATTAATAAATCAATAATCTAATGTTTTTAACATTTGTCTGGGGCCACATTAAACCAGATCACTAGTTGCCCCCCAGGCCGCTAGTTGGCCATCCCTGATCTAAATATATATATATATATATATATATATATATATATATATATATATATTTAGGTTAGTTTTGGTTGGTAAAGATTATTTAGATTTTTTGGACTAGGAGACTGACAGACTTACCTTGGTAAGAGTCCACACTGTAGTCGTGAAATAGAAACACATAAAAGCACTTAAACAATAATATATTTCAACCACACAGTGGTCTTTGTCAATCGAAGAGAAAACACAAAAAGCCTTTTTGTGTTTTCTCTTCAATTGACAAAGACCACTGTGTGGTTGAAATATATCATTGTTTAAGTGCTTTTATGTGTTTCTATTTCAAGACTACAGTGTGGACTCTTACCAAGGTAAGTCTGTCAGTCTCCTAGTCCAAAAAATCTATATATATATATATATATATATATATATATATATATATATATATATATATATATATATATATATATATAAGTTATATAAACATTTTATGTGAACATTTCATAATTAAATGCGTGCTAGGAAGATTCCTGCTTACGCAGCTTTAGTATTATATAGGTGTGAGAACAGAGCCCCGGCAGTGTGTAAGTCGCCTCTGTATCGCACAGACGTTTTCCACTCCGATTGAGTGCATATCAATTGTATTGTTTTATTAAGTAAAAATTTATGTAACAGTTTTCTAAATTAATTGTTTATTAAATTCAAAGGTTTGTTAAAAATAAAAATCATTTTTAAAAACCTTTCTTGCTTAATATAAAACGTAACTGGCGCAGTCGGTAGGACATCTCGGGAAAATTAATGAACATAATTTTTTTTCGATTTCAATCGATTAACCGAGATACTGCAAAAACGCGATTCGTTACAGAGTGCATATCTGTAACGACATCAAGAAAACGGTAGGACACCTCAAGGAAGTTAACGAATATAACGTCCGTCGGTTTTAACCGTTAATTGAGGAAACCTTAAGTAGAGTGAATATCTACAACCACTTAATAGAGCGCATATCTATTAAGAACACGAGCGAATATCGTGTAGGTGAAAAGTGAAAAGTGAAAGTTGTTCAAATGAGCAAAGTATTTTGGATCAACTTGTAAGTAGATCTTAAGATATAGAATTAAGAAAAAGTAGAGTAAATACTTTTTAATTTTATATAATTGATTTTTAATTTTATTATTTTAAAGAAAATAATATTTTAAAATGGCAACGCCAACATTAAAGAAAGAATATCTAGATATGATTCCTGAGTATAGTGGAGAGCCCACTATGCTCCACAGATTTGTTTCTATATGTGACAAAGTAGTAAATAAGTTTTATGTAAGCGAAAATCCAGAGGATTTTCAAAATGAATATTTATTTTCTTCTATACTAGCTAAACTAAAAGGCCAAGCATTAGAAATGGTAGTAAACTCAAACTCATATAACTGGTATGAGATTAAAAAAGTATTATTAACCAGCTATTCAGACAAAAGAGATTGTTTTACCTTAAATTTAGAAATGGCTGAGTTAAAACAAGAGCATAATGAATCACCTTTTAAATTTTATGAAAGAATTCAAAAACTATTAAATTTACAAATTTCATTTTTTGTTAATAAAGAGCCACAAAGACAATTGGCCAAAGATGTTTTAATAGAATATGTTCAGAAACTAGCTTTAAGAGTTCTCCTTAGAGGTTTACATGAACCTGTAGGATCGCTAATGCGAACCAAAAATCCAGATTCTCTTAGCGAAGCACTTAATATGCTTACTAACGATTTTCAATTTAAAAATAACAAATTATTTCAAAATGTTAAACAGAACATTCCACCTAGGGCCCCACAATACCCGCCTATTCGCAAACCCCTTCCTAACAAACAAACCTTCCAAAACTATAGGCCCAACTACCAAAATAATCCTAACCAATTTACTAAACCTAACTCATACGTGCAGCAAAATCAACAACCGAGACAGTCTAACAACTACACACCATTAAAAGTTCATCAAAAATTTGAACCAGAACCAATGAGCATTTCCACACGTCAAACAGGGAACACAATTAGACAAAATAGACTTTATCAGATGACAGGGAAACCAATAGAGGAGGAAAATTACGATCAAACTATGAATCGATTGACTGAACAAATGACTAACTCTTATCTGACCGAACAAACAGATTATGAACCGCAAGAGGACCCTGACAGCTACATAGACTTTGATGATTCCCCGCAAGAGGAAAACGCATGCGGATTCACTCAAGAGGACAATCATACCCAAAATCATTTTTTAGGACTAACCACATTAAAAAGACATTTTCCATAATGCATATAGAAGACGACACAAACGAACTACCGTACATCCACGATCCCAAGACCAATTTAAAGATGCTGATTGACACTGGAAGTACGAGATCATTTATTAAAAAATCAATAGCTTTCCAATTTTTCAAAAACACTCTAAAACAAGAGCCATTTGAAGTGAGTACAGCTCATGGAGTATCAAAAGAAAAATACAGTTGTACGCTACCCCTTTTAGGAAAAGAAACAACCAAATTCTATTTATTTGATTTCCATAAAGATTTTGACTTACTCCTTGGATTAGATAACATAAAAGAATTAAAAATTAATTTAAATTTTGTGAATGATAAATTAATATTTCGCAATAAGCAAATGCCGATCAAATATTTTAACACAGAAGAACAAAATAATAATAATAATAATAATAATAATAATAATAATAAAATTAAAAGCGAATGTCAGGAACAGAAAGCAAAAAAGGGAACAAGTTATGTTATACAAGCCCGCGCTAGCCAAACGATTAAATTTAGAATACAAAATATTCAAGATGGAGAAGGACTCTTACCATACAAAAACTTAAATGGATTAGAAATTCCGCAGTGTATAGTCTCAGTACACAAGGGAGAAGCCTACTGCCCTATAATAAACAACACAGAAGTAAATGTAGAATTAACAGTAAATGAACCATTGGAATTAAAATCTTTAGAAGAATACAATATCCTTAGACCTGATGCAATGCAAACGAACGCTAATTTCAATTTATTAGACTATAAACAAAAAAATTCGAGAAGGAAAAATTTAGATTTATCAAAATTTAGAATGGAACATATGAACTCGGAAGAAAAATCCGCTATAACAAGTTTAATAAAAGATTATGCAGATTTATTCCATATTGAGGGAAACGATTTAACTTTTACCAACCAAATAAAACATGTTATTAGGACTACTGATGAAATTCCCGTATACTCCAGAAATTATAGATATCCAGAGATTTACAAGAACGAAATTAATAAACAAACTGAGGACATGCTTGAACAAGGAATTATTAGACCTTCAAATTCTCCATGGAACTCTCCTGTCTGGATTGTACCCAAAAAACAAGACGCTTCTGGCAAAAGAAAATTTCGATTAGTAATAGATTTTAGAGGATTAAACAAGAAAACAATTGACGATAAATTTCCCTTGCCAAACATTACCGACATATTAGATAAATTAGGACGATCTCAGTATTTTACAACTTTAGATTTAGCCTCAGGATTTCACCAAGTAGAAATGGATAAAAATAGCATAGAAAAAACAGCGTTTTCAACAGAAACGGGACACTATGAATTTTTAAGAATGCCATTTGGACTAAAGAATAGCCCCCCTACATTTCAAAGAATTATGAATAACATTCTGAGAGGAATCCAAAATGAAACATGTTTAGTTTATTTAGACGATATTATAATTTACTCCACTAGCCTCCAAGAACATATACAAAGACTTAAAGAAGTATTCGACAGATTACGCAAAGCCAACTTTAAAGTACAGCTGGATAAAACAGAATTTTTAAGAAAAGAAGTAGCGTATCTAGGGCATGTTGTTACACCGGAAGGCGTAAAACCTAACCCAGCAAAGATTTTGGCAATCAAAAACTATCCAATACCCAAAACCACCAAACAAATTAAAGGATTTTTAGGACTAATAGGCTATTATCGAAAATTTATTAAAAACTTCGCCAAGATAACAAAACCCTTTACTAACTGTTTAAAGAAAAATGCAAAAATAAACATAGAAAATCCAGACTTCATAGAATGTTTTGAGACATGTAAAAATATACTGACTAATGAGCCCCTTCTACAATACCCAGATTTTGAAAAGGAGTTTACTCTAACAACAGACGCTAGTAATTTTGCACTAGGAGCAATTTTAAGCCAGGACAAAAATGGGAAGGACCTTCCTATAGCGTATGCCAGCAGAACTTTAAACGACAGCGAAACTAATTACTCCGCGATTGAAAAGGAATTACTAGCAATCGTATGGGCCACTAAACACTTTAGGCCTTATTTATTTGGAAGAAAATTTAAAATTTATACAGACCATAAACCTTTACAATGGTTATTTTCAGTTAAAGAACCAAATTCCAAGCTTTTAAGATGGAGATTAAAATTAGAAGAATATGATTATGACATAAGATACAAAAAAGGGAAATTAAACCAAAACGCAGATGCCCTGTCTAGAATACAATTGAACATTACTAATAAAAGGTCAACAAACACCCAACACACTGTAGAACCAGACCTTGATTTATCTCCAGCTGGATTAATCCAACGTTTCTTCCCGGAATTAAATGAAGATAACGAGTCTATGGTCGTACAACTCGACGCAACAGATAATGCCAACTTAGAGTACGATCAAGAAAGTGACAGTCAAACCGTGCATTCCAACTTCGAAGGGAACACCCAAATTGAAATACCAATTTCCGACGAACCTGTAAACTTTGGGAGAAATCAAATATTTTTGTCATTAGTAAAATACGAACCAAAGAAAGTAAAAATTATAAAACTATTCGGAACTTCAAAAATTCGTTTAATGGTCGAAATATCAGAAAATAACTTTAAAGAAGACATAGTTAACTTCGTAAAATCATATTTGGTACCCAAAATAAAATATAATCTATATTTTGAAGACGATTTTTACGAGAAATTTGCATCATGCGTAGCCAAAAATTTCAAACAAACTTAACTAAATTTGGTTAAGTGTAATAACAAACTCTTAGACCTAACTTCGGAAGAAGATACCTTAGAAACGATAAGTAATTATCATGTCAGCAAAACCAATCACCGAGGGATACAAGAAACATACGAACAAATTAAGCGAAGATATTATTGGCCTAATTTAAAATCACTAATCCAAAATTTCATAAATCAGTGTGACATATGTCAAAGAACCAAATATGACAGAATGCCCTTACAATTAGAGATGAACTTGACGCCTACAGCTTCAAGGCCTTTCCAGATAATTCACATCGACACTATCTCTTTAGAAAAGAATGCGTTTATCAGCATTGTCGACAGTTTCACAAAGTATGCTCAAGCTTATCGCTTGGGAAGCTCTCAAGCTACAGAGATTGCAGACAAGCTATTAGATTACTTTGCGCAGTACTGCTTACCAACAGTTATTATCTCAGACAATGGAACGGAGTTTAATAACAGGATTGTGAAGGAGATATTAGACCTGCATAAAATCAAAATCCATTTTATCAGTACACAAAACCCCCAATCAAACGGATTATGTGAAAGATTTCATTCCACCTTAATAGAACACATAAGGCTGTTAAACAATCAAATCGAATTTAAAAAAGACAGTATAATTAAGAAAGTCAAATATGCTATAATTGCCTATAACAATAGCATTCATTCAGTCACAAAATTAACGCCGTGCGAAGTCTTATTTGGACACATAAATTCAAACTCTTTATTAGATATAGATTTAGAAAAACAAATTGTAAATGACTACGTTTTAAACCATAAGGAAAAAACAAAAATACTTTACGAAAACATTAGGGATAGCAATCAAAGAATTAAAGAAAAAGTTTTAGAAAAAAGGAATGTAAACAAAGAACCACTTCCAGAAATACCATCTGAAGTTTATATAAAGTCAGTTCAGAAGCAAAGCAAAACGAAAAACAGATATAGCAAGGAAGAGATAGCTTCAATAAACAAGGAAAGAAAAACTGGTAAAATAAAGCCTAGACATCATAATACAAAAGACAAGATACATTTGTCGAAAATTAAAAGGCCTAAGAAGATAAAAAATGTAATTAATGCTCAAAATAATTTTCCAGGTCCCTCCTGTTCGTCATTGGCACAGCCACCGACTCAGCAGAGATCAGAGAAGTCAACAACAACCTCGGAATAATCCCAATAGACCTTGGGCCGGCCAAATTAGAATCTTCCTACCATACCTTTGTCCACTATTTTAATGTAAGAAACTTAGTAGCTCATCTAAATAACATTGATGCTTATTATTATGACGTATTGCAAAATTTTGAAACTAGTTGCTACAATTGTAACGGTAGCTTATTAAACAATGAATATGTAACCGATAACAGTAATAGAATAAGAGATATTGTTAATTATTTTAAATATGTTAATCATAGTAAAAATGTAATAGAAGAAAAATTAGAAATTATACTCTTAAGAGAGAATGGTAACAAAAGAACAAAAAGAGGTCTTATAGATGGACTAGGGTCCGTTATCAAATCTTTAACAGGCAATTTAGATGCATATGATGGAAAAAAATATGACAAAATAATTAAAGATATTGAAAATGAGCAAATTAAGATTAATTATCAAATTGAATCTCAATACTCCTTTAGTAATAATATTATGAAGAAATTAAATAAAACTTTTATTGTAATTGATGAAAATTTTGTAGAATTAAAAAATAAGTTAAGTATTGTGAATCGTAATGTAAATGACTTTGTTGAACTAGAAAAATTTAGAAGTATTCTAAACCAATTGAACATTTTATATGACATGATGTTACAGGTAATCACAGATTTAGAAAATTCTCTTACATTTTGTAAACTAGGTGTTGTACACCCTAGTGTTATTTCAACCCAAGAATTATATGAAGAATTAAACAAAATTTATAAATATTATAATGAGAGGTTACCTTTAGAACCTAAAATGGAAAATATGTGGGAATTAGAGAACCTAATTAAAGTTAATTGTAAACTAAATTCTGAAAGGATTGTTTATTTTATAAATTTACCCATTGTAGAAAAAACTCAATTTAAATTGTATAAATTACACTCTATACCCACAAAATATGAAACAGATTATGTAACAATTATACCAAAAGTAAGGTACATATTAGTGTCTAACTCTGTAATATTAGGTTTAAACAATGAATGTAACTATAAAACCGATTCCATATACTTTTGCTCATTCGACATTCTAACACACCATAAATTAGACTGTGAAGTGTCCATTATCAGGAACAACGATGCCAGCAACTGTGAATATACTGCATTGGAAGTTACAGACAACTTAATTAACTGGATCCCAGAAATCAACCTTTACCTAGCGACCTTCCCCAACAAGCAGACTCTGGAAATTACCAATCGCAAGGCAACTACCACCGTCACCCTTCAAGGCATATATTTGATAAAAACTAATAATGATTCAATCTTTTTCAACAACATGAAACTGAGCCATACATCAACAACTTCGGGAGGCCATCCTATTTTCATGGACACGTCCAAACTACAATTTTCAATGAGTAAAATGCCAGAATTCTCAGTAAACGTTAAACGCCTAGAGTTGGACAAAATAAACACAGAAATCATCTCAAGAATTGACCCAACTATGGAAATAACCCACCACATCAGTATCTGGACTATTGCCCTTTACGGAGGCGTATTCAGCAGCCTTATATACTTCGCCCTCATCAGGAAGAAGAAGAAGACTTCAACCAACGCCGAAACTTCGCCAACCCCCGAAGTTCTCTTTAGGGATGGAGGAGTTATATAAACATTTTATGTGAACATTTCATAATTAAATGCGTGCTAGGAAGATTCCTGCTTACGCAGCTTTAGTATTATATAGGTGTGAGAACAGAGCCCCGGCAGTGTGTAAGTCGCCTCTGTATCGCACAGACGTTTTCCACTCCGATTGAGTGCATATCAATTGTATTGTTTTATTAAGTAAAAATTTATGTAACAGTTTTCTAAATTAATTGTTTATTAAATTCAAAGGTTTGTTAAAAATAAAAATCATTTTTAAAAACCTTTCTTGCTTAATATAAAACGTAACTTATATATATATATATATATATATTTGCAAGTTGAGTATTTTCATTTTTTTTTGTTTGTTTTTTGGTCAGAATAATATTTAACAACTTTTTTAATGATAAAAAATTAGATACCAATATTTTTAAAATGTTAAGGAAATTGGTGTAACTGAACTGGTCGTTTTGTATAAAATCAAAATGTCTTCCAAAAAGCGTCGTAAACTAGGTTTAAAAATCTAGGAAGTAATAACTGGAAGTAGTATAATATGGCTGTACCTTATTAAAAATAATTATAATAGAATTATGTACTTCGATTTATTTCAGAAAATTGTATCAGAAATTTTTGGATAATTTTTTATTAAAAAAGTATTTGATTAACATTAATAAACTCTAATTTTGAACTGAGAGAGCTCTGCTCTATTATGTAACAGATATTTTAATATATTCAATGAAGTTTTCTACAGAAATTCCAGAATAAAAACATATTCAACACAAAAAAAGTTAAAATACTTTGATAAATAAAATTAACAGTAACGTTTACTATAACTTTACTAAGTTCCAGTTTATTTAGCAATAATTTGTAATTTCATACGATTTGGCAATATTTATTTTCAGATTTTTTTTGAACTTTTTGTTTGTACCAAATAACGTAAATTATTGTCAGTCCCTTAAGTAAATTAACAATGATTTTGAATAAAACATAAAGAGTAAAATTACTATTGTTCCACATAGTGTACAAGAGTGATAAGTATCTATTTGTATTAAAAATAGTTTTGGATTAAACTAAAGACTAGTAGATTTCTTTTTGCAACAATCTTAGACTGTTATCATGATAGACACTCGTAAACACACTAAAACATACCGGAACTAACATGTTTATACATAAATGTTTGTATAATTAATATAAAATCGTTATCTTGCATACTTTACAAAAAACGTATGGAGGTTCGTGTTCGACATTATGAGTACGGCAGTTTTATTATTGAGATTGTTTTAAAGTTGAGTATTTCGAAGTTTACTTAACAAAAATATCAAGATATAATTAAGTATGAACCGTAACAATGTCCAAGATCCAAAACTCATGGTGTTAATTTATACTCTTGAATTTTGTAGTCCATCCATTACATTTGGTGAAACGTAATTAATCACTTTAACATTAGTTTATGACTATCCGAACTTTAAATTTTGTAACTTTTTAAAAACTTTCTGAAACATCTGCAATAAATTCTATGTTGGGCAAACAGGTCACAGCTTCAAACAAACAGTTGAGGAACACAAACAGAACACCGACTCAGCAATTTACAATCACATAAAAGAAACAGGACATAAATACACAGACATTTACTATAACCTAGAAATCTTACACATCAACAAAAAAGAACCACATCTCAACACTCTAGAACAATATGAAATCTAAAAACACAAAGTACAAACATATTAAACGGATAAACCAAATACAAATCACACATACTCTTTGACACTATCGAAAACCTGTCTTCAAAACCGTCACTGCTTAACCCAACATCTCTGAGCAGAAGAAATTTGGATAGCAATAAACTAATGTTAAAGTGATTAGTTAATTTATAGTATAATTTTCAGGTACAATTCAAGGCTTGTGGTGTTATCAATATTATTACAAATAATATCCCTAAAAACTACAAAACTTCACCATGTAGAATATTTATTTATTTATAACCTTTGATTGTGCAAAAATTTAAAACTTACGAATCTAAAAATTGATAAAACAGTTAGCTAAAATATGGTACCCTGCAGGTAGCAATTTACCTAGAAATTAATAGAATCATATTTGTAAAACCCTACTATTAAAAGAATAATTCAGCAGTTTGTTTTTCCAATGTTAAAGTTGTCTGTATAAATAGGATTTGCAACATAAAGTGTAAATTTCCATCCATTTTTTAACCTGTTATCCAATTCTAATAATTCACAATATTTAACTTATACTTATCCTCCAATACCACTTTTTATACTAAAATTTATTAAAAAAAAAAAAGAAACAGCAATTGAAAGATGGTACAATAGTTGAACCATTGAAAGTCTATACGTGGAATATCAGGCTTAATTATAGATGGCACTGGGTATCTGATCTAAGAATTAACCTGGTTAAAGAGTAATCGGGCTAAAAAAATAATATCTTACCACATCTCTTGTGGCATCCAAAATGCTTGCAATTGTAGAATTAGGATCATCGTATTCTTGAGGTTGATCAAATACAAGGCCAATTTTACGTACGAGCCAAGCCGCCAAAGATGTAAACAGAAAAAATTGTTCTCCCGGATTTGTTTGAAGGCTGAAGTAAAATCTATAAAAAATAGAGAATGCTTTAGCAATCTTTTCTGATAAACAGTTGAATAATTTCATAGTGGTTATATTAGAATTAAATAAATGGTTTTAATGATATTTTATAAAATGGCTGACATTCCTAGATTGGTTATCAAACACTTTAAATAAAAATGTAAAATATAAATGTTAATACAGCTTTTTACACTTTATTGTATTACAAAGCTGTGTATTACAGCTAACACATTTTTAATAAAGTTTATTAAAACACTTTATTTTTTTAATACAAACAAATCCACTTGAGAAGAAACTTCTTTAAACTTTCCATTCAGATCTGAATTTTATCTGTAAACCAATAATTTACCATATCATTCCAATTTGTTTTCCCAACATTTTTTTTACTTCTTGATTTTTCTTAAAGGCACTGGCTTATATTTATAGACTCTGAAAATTTTTTTAAATTCGTTTCTAAATTATTTGCCTACTTAGTAACACATTTTTTTTATATGTTGATTATAATAATCATTTTTGTATTTTTTTCACAAAAAAATGTGTTTGTTTTTACCAATGCATAAAAACAAATTTTGACCTGATTCCATAACTTCCTAAAGTTGGTTGAAAGTAAATTCAAACTAATCAAAAGCAGCCATTTAGGTGAAAAGGGCGATGAATTGATAAGGTGTTTTACAGAGAAAAGTAAGAAATGTACAATATATATTCTTCATATGAATATAATGATAGAAATTAACTTAAGGGAAAGTCTGAAGACATTTTTTATATTAAACAAAAAATTTCAATCTGATCTCAGCTTCATCAGTAAAATAAAGTAACACTGAAAGATTTAGCCAGTAGGCCTAACTAAAACGTGAAAATTGTTTCAGATGGTTTTTAACACGAGAATTAAATAAAACTTGTGTCTGAATAATTTTTAATTTTATATAAAAACAAAACAAATTTTATAAATATTTCAGAACATAATAAACCCCTTATCTCTAATTACATGGTAGCTACCCTATATGTTAATGTGAGTACATTATGTTATTTAGAAAATGGAGCTCTAAGATTAGTGTGTGATACATAAAGGGTTAAAGCTGTTAACTTTTTTTACTTGTTATTTGTAAAAAATATCTAAAAGAAACAAAAACTTATTTGTTGTCTTTCCTGAAGAAATCAAAGCCATTAAAAAAGCAAAGAAATTTAAATTCCTAAACCTAGAGATGTCTCTACTTGAGAAAGATAAATGGAATTACTTTCATACGTTCAAATTTTATATTATGAGGTGGAAATAATTAATGAGAATGCTATTTATTTACTTTTATGTCATATTATTATTAGAACTACTTAAGGAATGTCTTGAACATGAACAGAAATTTTAGTTGGACTGGACAAAATAATAAGAATTTTCAACAAACCTAGGAAATAATCTATCCTTTTTAACTCTGAAATGGTATCTTACAATAGAGTTAAGTTAATTGTGTGTGTGTGTGTGTGTGTGTGTGTGCTCGCGCATGTGTGCGTACTTTAGATGTGTTTACAACTTTAGATGTTATATATAGAAAACACAATATGAATTTTAAAAAAAAGTTTATTTACATATGAATCTAATTTAACTAATACTCACAAAGTGTTGTAAGATAATTTAACACGTTCGCTGCGGCAGAACTTGGGGCATACCTTGTACCGGTCCTGACATTTTTGTTTACAATTTTTTTATTTAATTGAATGAAAAAGACAGTTTTCAGGAAAAAAATAATTTCAATGCTTTTCAGGTAATAATATGAAGTCGTAATTTTTGGAAGCCAATAGGCTTCCGCAGCGCTGTTGAAAGGTCACATTGTAAGAAAAGTTTTAGTTATGACTATTTATTGTCATATATCGTAAATAATAATGAAATAAATAATTTATCAGAAGAAAAAAAAACATTTTGAATGCTTTTTAGCCAATATTATGACGTCACAGTTATCGGAAGCCGATTGGCTTTCACAGTACCGCTTTGAAGAAGATACCATTGTAAAAAAATTACACTTTTTCCTATTTATTGTTATATATATATATATATATATATATATATATATATATATATATATATATATATATTTTTTTTAGGTTAGTTTTGGTTGGTAAAGATTATTTAGATATTTGGACTAGGAGACTGACAGACTTACCTTGGTAAGAGTCCACACTGTAGTCTTGAAATAGAAACACATAAAAGCACTTAAACAATGATATATTTCAACCACACAGTGGTCTTTATCAATCGAAGAGAAAACACAAAAAGAAATATGAGAGAATGAAATAAAATAAATATAAGTTGTCCGTTGTATAAAGACAACTTATATTTATTTTATTTCATTCTCTCATATTTCTTTTTGTGTTTTCTCTTCGATTGATAAAGACCACTGTGTGGTTGAAATATATCATTGTTTAAGTGCTTTTATGTGTTTCTATTTCAAGACTACAGTGTGGACTCTTACCAAGGTAAGTCTGTCAGTCTCCTAGTCCAAATATCTATATATATATATATATATATTCTGTCAAGTAAATGGTATGTCTCTCATACCAATAGTGTTATAATGACACCAAGTAGGGTTGTAATTGTCTGAGTCATCATCTGACTCACTTTCATTGTCTGTAGATATAGGTTCACCATCTAGATCGGCGGCATCAATGTCACTGGACTCATCACCGAAACTAGTCTCGGAGTAGGCACCAACATCGTTCAAAGCACTATTTACATTTAAAACCATGTCCCTAGATGTACCAGCCATTTATTTACAGAGATAAAACAATAAAACTAACACTATTTATTTACAAAAAACAAATGAATAATATGCCGTCCTTTGGTAAGCGAAATGGGAAACTATTGCTACACAAGAAACACATGTACACACCCACCACGCTGCAAGAGAAACACCAAACTAAAGCAATAACTGCAATCGTAAACCCAACATGTAACGAATATGGACCAGAGAAGCCTAAAGGCTTCCGCCGCACCCGAAAAGCCCCCACTCGGCTTCCACCGCAGCCAACGTGTTAATATTAGTATAAAACATTATGTTGCAGTAACAATAATTTTTAAAAGGTGTACAGTTTAGCTCTTTAGATAAAAATAGAGGCTTTTTCATTATTGTATAATTACCAAGATGTGGCTCAGCAATCAGCATATATTTTAAACTGCTAATACATAAGATAACTGATGCCATACTTTGTAGGCTTGTTAGGTAAATATATTTTGAAGGTTATCTGCCCTTGAAAACAAAAAAAGGTCTTCTATGTTTAGGTAAGGGCTAGGCTCATAGTTGACTGAGCAAGATGCAATGAAATTCTTCCATATTTCACAAATTGATACAAGGGTAGTTTGCTTTTCTCTCTGCCATTTCATTGTTGGAAATTCTTATCAAATCTAAAGCCCTTTTCTCTAAAGGTATCCTAGTAAATATTGTTACTCTGTTCCACATCAAACATTTCCAGAATTACAAATTACGCTTTTGCTATTACTTGCGACCAGACATTTTCTGGTCCAAGAAAATGTCTGGTCGCAAGTAATAGCAAAAGTGTAATTTGTAATTTACAACCAGCTCGTCATGAACAGCAACAAGATTTATATATTTCCAGAATATTCAAGTTACTGCCATGTGGTGAACTATAAAGACTAAAATGCTTAACAAACCTTAATCTTTATTGCATTTTTCTCACTTTTGGAAATTTGATAGCCGAGTACTTTGCCTGTTTTTCCAATATTTCAGAATTGTTGTTTGTAACACAATTTTTTATCAAATTGTCTGTGAATACAAACTGAAAAGCTTTTAAATAGTTCAAACATTTTTACTCTCACCTTTAGAGCGGTGTCCAAATTGAACAATGTTTCTTGCTACAGATCTTGTAGATGTTCATTGTTCATCTGTCCCTCTACACCCATTTCCCTCTTATTAGGGAAATTTGTACTTGCTGAATGGTTTGTATACAAAAATAGTTTATAGAGTTGCTAAAGACGGATCTAATAGTTGATCGTTACAGCTTCTGGATGCAGTAGAAATAGTTGCTGGTTGATCAACTTGGCTACTGTCTACAAATATTGTAATATTCTCATCTTTTGATTCTAAAGCAGAAGTCACCTATGTTGTAAAAACCTATACTATGACATCAAACATATTCATTACTTGTTTTTCATCGCTTTTCTAAGCAACTGTCACCCTCTTTTTCCTTAGTATTCATGCCAAAATACTATGAGTAGCCTTTAACTAACCATAACAGAGCAATAGTTGACTTTCAAGGCCAGATAGCCTTCAAAATGTATTTACCAAATAAGCCTACAAAGTTAATAATAGTTGACAAATCATCTAAAATTGAGTATGGTAGTATATTGTCCTTGGATTTGCAAGAACCAGCATCAGATATTTAAATAGAGCCTAATATTTTATCAATTTCTCAAAACCATTGCAAAATATTAATTCTAAAGCAAAAACGTAAATAATTGTATAAAAACAGCACTAAGAATGTAAAACACTAAGACTTAGCAATAAATGTTAAACTGTATTGACCATGTTGCTTTTCAATTGGATATTTATAATTAAACCAAAATATGTAGAAAACAGTATATATTTAAAAACTTTACTAATGAAAAAATTATATTATTGGTAAAATATTAATTCTAAAGCAAAAACGTAAATAATTGTATAAAAACAGCACTAAGAATGTAAAACACTAAGACTTAGCAATAAATGTTAAACTGTATTGACCATGTTGCTTTTCAATTGGATATTTATAATTAAACCAAAATATGTAGAAAACAGTATATATTTAAAAACTTTACTAATGAAAAAATTATATTATTGGTGTATGTAGAAAAAACAATATATAGATAGATCATCCTAAAGCCTCACTTTTAGCTCAACTGAATGCGTCCAAAAGTAGATAATGACAACCAAATTGCTCTATACAGCCACACCAAAAATCTTACAGATACATTATAAAAACAAAGCTTTTGTGAAAAAATAACAAATACATACCACTTTAAAGTTATTGGTAATATTTTTACAGGGTTCCTCCACATTTACTTATGTGATAAAACAAGTTATAATACAAAATAAATGTAATTATTTTTTTTTTATTACACCAATTTATCATTATAATATATAAAAACAAACAAATATTATCATCTAAACAATTTTTCCGCCATCAATATATAAAGTAGCACTAAAACTGTTGAAAAAAAAGTTTAAGAATTTATTTTTTTAAATCAACTACTAAAAACAGATAATTTCAAATTTTATAAAACTAATTATTTGTAATACATTTTGAACTTCTTAAAAATGTTTACAACTCCTATATTAGACACTGGACAAAATTATAATACCATGTGGATAAACATTCACAGCTCATAAAAAAATACTGGAATATATTTAGAACTTATGAGTAAAGCACTTCAAAACACTTTATGATTCTAAACATAAATGACAAAACTAAATTTTTGTAAATTACACATTTTTTGTCTTAACTTATCAAAAAACCATTACTTACTGATATATTCAGCAAACGCGTTGCGCACAAGGTTAGCATCTGCTGAATAAATCGGTAGGTAGTGGTTTTTTGTCAAGTTAATACAAAAAAGTGTAATTTATACAAAAACCTCAAGACATACAACACAAAAACTGCAGGTTTCAAATTCTTTTAATTTTCATAACCACATAAAGGGAACTTATAACTTTAGTAAGTAAGGGCAGTTTGTGTATTATTTTAAATTATTTATTAACTAAGTTAATTGAATGTTACATCTGAATGCTTTAAATATGTATACTTTTAATAGCAAGTCTCTATTTTTTGTCACATGATAGTAATTTTTTTTAAATTTAGTCCGTACATTATTAAGTTAATTAATAAATTACTTGCCTACTAATTGGCCTCATTTTCAAACCTTTTATGAACTCTTCATCATAATTTAGAATTTTCAGCTTATCCATCAACTCATCCATACTAATAAATGTTTGGTAAACCTGTTGCGAATCACTCAAGTCTTCAGCTGTCCCTCCACGTGAACCCAACTGTTCGTGTGTCATCTTACTAAATAATGTTGAAACAACTTTTTATCTGAAAATAATAATTATTAAAGTAATTATTAAATTAGTAGATTTACATATTTTGATAAATATTTTACCAAGTGACATTGAAATTTTTTAGAACATAGGAAAAACAAGAAACTTAGTGCTAACACAACAAAAACCTTATTTTTCAAGAACACGCTATAAAACTTTATAAAGCTCAACACTTTTTACTCACCTCTTGTAAATATAAGCCTCATTTGTAAATAATGCTTTCAATAATTTATAACAAACACTTTATACATAGAAAAAAACCACAAATTGCAGTAAAGGTTAAAGTAATTTAATAAGTTTAAAAGTCATTTTCACAAAATATAGGATGATATACAGTGCACAAGACCAGATAGAGTGTTGACTCAAATTCTTTCCAGGTTTCCAGCATGTCTTTCCAAATTACACACTAAGGGATCGTGTTTTTCAAAATAATAGTGAGGTTTTGTTTTCTTTAGCACTAAGTTCAAATATTTTTTCAATTTTTAGTAATAGTTTACCTTTTATTCACCTCCTTGAACATTTTTTTGCTTTTCATGTAAGTTACTTATATAAACATTCTAAACGAGGTAACATTATCCAAAAAGTCAAACACCATAAATAGTCCTTGTCCATAAAAAGTTTTGTTAAATATTGAAACATAAAAATAACTTCACTATACAAAGATACTTCTGTATGAAATAATTGTTAAAGAATTTCCACTCTATGTTATAACATATTACTATAGAGTTAAATTGAAACAGGGATAGAAAGTATCTGCTTAGGATAATTTGAGTTTTAAAACAATTGGAAATTAACATAGATAACATTAAGAAAAAGAATTTCAATAACTATCAATCATCTCGAGAAAGCTCAATTATCATATAACGCAACTAACCCAAGTAAAAAAAAATACACACAAACCTTTAAAAAACAAACAGACAAATACAATCTACAACATCCATAATAAGATGTAACTACTGACCCAGATTCTTCTTTAGCCAAACCAGTAGATTATTTAACACAAGATTCAAGGAATACATCAATGATATTACAAACATAAACCCATATACAAGACAGACAAGCAAACCTATATAAACATCAAGACTAATTTTAAAAAATATCGGTAATTTTTTACTGGGGTAGTCCCATACGATATTTTGGATTATTGTTTAAAAGCACGAAAAGGTACAATATCCACACACACAAAATTTTTTAGCTTTGAGGAAAGTTACTTTTTTGAGTTTAAAGTAGGGGAAATTTTTTTTGGCGGAAGCACAAGTTGTGATCATAATAAGATGTAACTACTGACCCAGATTCTTCTTTAGCCAAACCAGTAGATTATTTAACACAAGATTCAAGGAATACATCAATGATATTACAAACATAAACCCATATACAAGACAGACAAGCAAACCTATATAAACATCAAGACTAATTTTTAAAAAAATATATTTTAAATGACCACACACACTTTGAATCGAACAACCTTTTCCAATATATAGTAAACAAACCACCTATATTAGACCCCCTTATACCCTTAAATTACATGCCTGCAACTTTGAGTAAAAACCATTAGTAGCAGGTAGCTTTGTCTATGAAACGAAAGATTTAAAATATATCAGCACAGTAAAATACTTTGGCTTTTACTTAATTTTAAAACAACTACTTATAAATTAATCATTGAAATCAAGATAATTACAACCAACTTTAATCAAATAAGCTTTAATCACCATTTATTTTTTATAACACTTGTTTAGAATGCATATTTTGACACCTTATGTTGAGTAATGTATGTTAAAGAAGGAAAAAACTGCAAGTCTATTATTTGTCAAGTATTGCTATTTCTTATAATAAATAGAACTCCATATTATACTACATTAGGTAATTATTAAGATCAGCTACTACCGCTCCGATTGGCGAAAAACTTTTTTCCTGATCATTTTGACCTTGCTAAACACGAATCTGAAGTTTTTTTTTACTGCAAACACATATTTACATAAAACTGTCCTAAACTGACTTTAGTGCTTAATAACGCTCCGATCGGCAACAAATTATTTCCGAATAAATTTGACCTTGCTGAACACGAATCTGAAGGTATTAAAAATACCGTTATTTTTAACGGCAAACACATATTAACCTAGGAAAACAAGGTCAGGTCAGGTTGTTTTTATTTTATATTTTTTAATGTGTTTGCAGTAAAAAAACTTCGTATTTGTGTTCAGCAAGGTCAAATTGATCAGGAAAAAAATTTTGCCAATCGGAGCGGTACTCGCTGATTTGAATAACTACCCTACATTAATATAACCAAACATATCCTAATCTAATATTATACAGATAAATTGTAATAGTGCTATGGAGTAATGTGGTCATATAACATAATAGATAGTTTCTCAACAGTTACTTGAAATGGTTTGTTTTTAAAACTAGATAAAAATTAATGAGAATTTTCACCCTTTAAATCACTCTTATGATTGAAAATATACTTTTCTGTAGCTCTTAAAAATGAAACAATTTAAAGTTGGCCTAATTGTTATTAATTACCTGTTTTAGATGATAGGTTTTGATTTTTGTAGGTTATAATTCACAACAGAAATTATGCATTATGTTATAAAATGAAATTTCAAGTCAAGGAATATGCTACAATCCATTACTAATATTGAAATAAAAATAACATGAGTTTTAACATTTATTAATATTTTCTCAAGTGAAACCCTCATAAGTTTTAACTAACCATTCATAAACTTGTTCCTTCCAAACTTCCAGAAAATGTTTGTTTAGTTTTTTATATCTGAAGGTTGCCACTGATTGGTAAACTCATTCCAAATCGATTATTTAAATTAAATTGTATTTCTTTTGAAAATATTTGTTTACGTTTTTTATATCTGTAGGTTGCCACTGATTGGTAAACTCATTCCAAATCGATTATTTAGATTAAATTGTATTTCTTTTCATTAACCGTACTTAATGTGTGTGAGTTACTTCCAGAAGTAATTTTTTTTAAAATTAATTGTTACCTTATTAAAGTACTGTTTAGTTTAACTATATTTTAATTGACTGCAAGAGTTGATTTTGGCCTTAATCGACTAAAAATAAAACCTACAAATACAATTATTGTAACTCAGTGTTTTGAATTTCTGCATATATAACCTTTACACAAACCAATATTGCATTAAAAAATATGGTGTAGAGAACAAGAATTATATAGTAAGTATTTTAATATTGCTTGAATTCATTTACTTCTTTCCAATCAAATGCAGTAAAGACATTACATCACAAAAGTAGTTTCGACTCCTTAATAATTATGAATAAGGAAATTGATGATGATTATAGGTTCATAACCGAATACAGACAGATTGTAAAAGTAATTTCCAATTTAAAAACGGATGAATTAAAAGAAGCTGTTTCATCAAACAATTTATTAAAACTGGAAGAAATGATTAATAATATGACTCAAATTAAGTTCAATAACAATACCAAGGAAGCCATACAAGAAAATAACATGATTTCAGCAAAATTAAATTTATCCCACGAACCACGCTTAAAACATCTTAAAAACAGACTCATAATGTTAAATGAAGAATACCTAAAGATTTACAATGTTCTTAAAAATAAAGAAATCAAAGTTAAAAGTAGCCTATTCACGCCGGAGAATATTTTGAATCTTGTGGAAGCTAGCACAAGAGAAGCTGAAGGTAAATCTGATGAAATTGTGAACGATTTTCTTAATGGATATTTGAATGTGGATATGTTCATTCAAGAATATCTACAAGTTCAGAAACAAGTACATTTAAAGAAAATGAAAACTGAAAAGTTTAGAGAATCTATAAAACAATATTTAAATGGTAACTAGGTATCGTGCTATTCCTAATATTTAAATACACTGCTAGTTTTCTAAATTATAATTTGTAATTAATCATTTTAGTTTAAAATGTGGACGAAAAACTTTTAAAGACTAAATATTTTTAATGTTTTATAGTTTTGTATGTAATTTCAAATAAAAATTTAGAATAACAAGTTTATTTCTAATGTTTTTAAGCTAAAATTTGTAGTTCTAGCTACTAATTACTACCAATAATAATAGTATTTAGTCTACACAATATCTATTTGATAATTAATTATAAAATAATTTGAAGTCAACTATATTTAAAATTGAAGGTTATAGCGTATTTTGAGCAATTATTATAATTAATTGCTTTTAATTGTTTAAAGAAGTTAAATCAAATTCCTTATAGTAATTATTAGTTTTTTAAATGAAAAATCCCAATATATTTGTGTTATTCATAAGTATATTATTACTATGTTAGAGTGATAACATATAACTAGTAAGATTATTTATATAAGACTGCAGTTATTGGTAGCTATGAAAATTAATAGAAGTCTACATGTAATCATAAAGGACTTGAAATTTTAGGAACTGACCTAGTTAGTATCTGTTATTAAACAGCTGGTGCGATTCTTTATTCGCGACGTGGAATGGTGTAGTTAGTGGAAATAAATAGTTTAATTTATTTTTCAGTTATTGTGACTTCGAAATGACAAAGCAGTAAAATATTATATTTTCGGTGAGTACATTATTAAAATGTGTAAAATGACATTTATGGGTCTTTATAAAACTTAGAAACAACTAAACAAATGGAACTACGAAGAGGATTAAAATTAGGTCTACATTTTGACTGTCACTAATTGATATAGACATTTGTAATTAGTACTTATTATTTAGACAGTGTATAAAAATAAATTTTTACAAAAGGTGTAGCCTAATTATTATCACATTCCTGAAAGAGGCCGTACTTTCTTGGCTTTAAAGCTTCATACTCTCCAAGTACATTCAATTCTAGGTATTTATTGGTTTGGAGGCATTTTAGAAAAAAATATCAGTATTTTTGCGTTTTTTTCGTAAAAAGGAGTAGTTACATTTCAACCACATTTATTGTCTGGTATTAAGTTAACTCAATAATAGAAGTTTAGTATAAAATTTGTTTATTTATTCATAAGTTGGAGTAAAGATGTTTGTCAACAAAATTTTAGGCCTATTTAATATAAGTAGGCTATGACATTGAAAGTTTTTCTGGGTCAGTAATATCTATTTTTCAGTTGTATGTGAATATTTTAAAGTCATTGTCTTTCTACATTCTATTATAGTTTCATTTTTAGAACTAAAAACTTTGTTGGTTCTTTTTTAAATTTATGCTATTAAATAGTTTATAGTTCAATATAAGAAAATACTATGTAAATTGGTATTTAAAGCTTTATAGGAATTTTTATGGCTAATAGTTTACTATTAGTCAGTCGCCATTGATTTTTACGTGTTTACATATCTTATTTAAAAAAGTACATTCTAAACAAGGAAAAAAATCGTTAAAAATATAGTCTTAATGACATTGGTGTTGAAATTTATTTTTTGTTATTATATTACTTGTTTTAATGTGTAGAACACGAATATCAACTTTTTTTCCGTGGAAAGTATGAAAAATTACTTTTTTTTACATTTTAAATGTTAAGTTGTAAAGGCATGTAGGCCTATAGCTTGGACCGGGCACGCAGTAGCTACAGCGCACTGCACAACATCTAGATTTATAATTCTATACAACATTACTATATACCTATATTAAAATATACCTAAAAAGTATCCAGTCAGGGTAGATTTGGTTATAATTTTATTCAATATTGCTATCTACCTATATTAAAATATACCTACGAAGTATCCAGTCAGGATAGATTTGGTAATAATTTTATTTAACATACTATCTACCTGTATTATAGTATACCTATGAAGTATTCAGTCAGGATAGATTTTGTTGTAATTTTGTTAAATATTTATACTTATTGCCGATGCAGAAAATTACCACCAAATCTATCCTGACTGGATACTTCATAGGTATATTTTAATATAGGTAGATAGTAATGTTGTATAAAATTGAAACCAAATTTGTCCTGACTGGATACTTCGTAGGTAACTTTAATATAGGCAGATAATAATGTTAAATAAAATTATAACCAAATCTATCTTGACTTGACACTTCATAGGTATATAGTAATGTATAAAACTATAACCAAATCTATTCTGACTGAATACTTCGTAGTTATATTTGAATGTAGGTATATAGTCACGCAGTATAAAATTATAATCAAAAGTTAAATTTTTAGATTTTAAGTTTAGTATTAAAATAAACTGACTTTGACGTAGTGCAGTGCGCTGTAACTACTGCGCGGCCAGTTCAATATAGGTGGATAGTAAAGTTGAATAACATTATAACCAAATCTATCCTGACTGGATACTTCGTAGTTATATTTGAATGTAGGTATATAGTCACGCAGTATAAAATTATAATCAAAAGTTAAATTTTTAGATTTTAAGTTTAGTATTAAAATAAACTGACTTTGACGTAGTGCAGTGCGCTGTAACTACTGCGCGGCCAGTTCAAGCTATACATGCTATTACAGACTAACACTAAAAATGTGCAGAAAAATTAACTTTTTTTATTTTCCACAGAAAAAAGTTTATATTAGTGTTCTACACATTAAAACGAGTAATTTAAAACGAAAAATTTTAACACCAACGTCATCAGGACTATATTTTTTACCAAAAATCATATACATAGTCAATCAATAAATGGTTCATGAAAGTTACATTAATCATTTGGAAGATAATAATAACAACTACTCTTGACAAACAATGGCTACTTCTGTATGAATAAATTGTTGAAAAATTACCCACTATGTTATATCTAACACATTCTTATAGTGGTAGCCTATTATGAAAATATACTTTCAAAATATATAATTACGACAGATTTATAAAAAAAAATAAATTTATTCAATAATAAAACTTGTGAACACAAAGGTAATGATTTTTGGTAACCCGTTGTCATTGATTTTGCTCAAAAAATATAACAATGTCCAACCTTTTTTCGATTTAAAAACAACACTATTTTAAACTACAAAATAAAATTTGGTACTGATGGGCAGGAATGTAAAATTTGGATAACCTAACTTTTAACACAGTTCTGTATGAGTTTAATATTGAATAATTACTGCATAATATTTTATTAATTTATAAAAGTATATTAAAGTATAGGGTACTCATACATTATACGGAGACCACTATTTTTAGAGGTTAGTTTGCAGGGGACATAAAAAAAACTAAATATTTATACAGGGCAGGCTTTATTTGACTTACTGTGAAAATTACATGTCATTTTGACAAGCGGTTCTTGTATCTGCCTCCTAAAAAGAAGCGATGTTAGTGAGAATTGAGTTAAACACATTGACATTAGTTTCAATTGCCACATATCCTAGTACCCAGCGTTCCTGCATGATACGTCATGCAATTTCCACATTGTTTGATTCATAATGTAACAGGGAAAGTAGTAGTAACATATTTGATAACCTAACCTAACGCAACCACAGCATCACACTGTATAATAGTGGACTCTGTATAATACATAAGTACCAAATATAGCTATAAAGTATCTTTAGATTTGGTAGTAAAGAAAAGGAAATAAACATTAGCACCTGAAGGTAACTTGTTAGGAAAGTGGATAAAAGTGAATTTTGGTATATGACACGTTTTTGGATTGTTGCATGGAACAAGAAGGCAGAAATTCACAAGCCAAGAATTTTTGTTGTAGATAAGTAGTTCTTTTCTTTAAAAAACCAAATCCATCTTCAACAAATACATTTAAGCTATATTCTGATTTATCTATATTAAAATGTGCTTATGTAAATAAAAATTTAATTTTGTACACTTAGAGTCTGTTGAAACTGAGGTTAAATGTTTGTTTTTCAAAATCGTTAATTTTTGAGGTGTTAGTTCAATGTTTTATAATTTTTTCTTCATTATAAAATATTTCCACATCAGCAGGAATAATTTTTGTTGTCAACAAAGTTGATGGCTTCTGTTTACTTGAAATAATCTAAATGTTGCCTTTGTTAATTTATTGTTTTTTTAAAAACCAAAACCATTGTGACCATGTAATGTGTATTTATATTTTAATGTAGCTTAACAGTAATGTGATATAAAATCCGTGCAGTAAATTTTTAACAATTTATTCATTCAGAAGTAGTATAGCTTATGTTTGAATTCAATGAGGTTATCTTTATTCCAATATTTAACGAATCTTTTAAGGACTATTTATGGTTACTAAGGTTTTAAATAGTTTTATCATTGTTAAGAATGTATTTTTAAGTAGCATATTTGAATAGTAGAAAAATCGAAGATGGCGGAAAATGGTAAACCTATTATAACCTATTACTATTACCTTATTATATCTATAACATCAATGTTATCAAAACAATAATTTATATGCCTAATTATTTGCTATACAAATTCGTAAATGGTATTTATTTACTTAATAATTATTACATTTATAATAATATTTTTTATAACAGAAAAAAGAGCATATTTCTGCAAAATCTATTCTCAATAAAGGTTATTGCGTTTTAAAAACTAGGTAGACACTATTGCTCAACATTTTAAATTAAATCAATTTTTTTTTTATTCAGTATTTCCTATAACCAGATGTTATAACACTGGCTATAGACATTGTTGTTGAACAATGGTAATAATTGATAAATACTGCATGTACTTTGATTTGTTTGTTGTCATATGTTATTTAAAAATATTTTTTAAACCAGACAAAAGTGATTTTAAATGTTATAGGCTAAATCATAAATAGTGGTTAATAGTTACACTTGTGTCATAAAAATGAAATTACTAACACATTATTACACCATACTACATTGTTTATATATGTGAGTAATATATTACTCATACATGTATGAGGGTAATACATTACACATATACACATTTACACATATAGATTACTGTTTTCATTCCACGTTAGATTTTTTTTGCTTTTAACATATGTTTTAAAGAAGTACATTATAAAGAAATAGAAATATTTAAAAGGTTGAAATCCTCAAATAGAGCTAAATTGTAAACAACTATGAATCTAACCTAAACACATCAATGCAAACAGAAGTTTATAAACTAATGTTTCTTTATAAAACAAAACTCAGTTTTATATAACATAAAATAGTTTTATGGGTGTTTGAAATGTATCAACAAAAAATTTGGCCAGAATAAGTTTGTTTAAAAGTTGATTATGACAAATTACAGAAAATATATATTTTTTTTATGTATATTTGGTTGAAATGAACCAATTTATCCTTAAATAGACATGTAAAATTATGTGAAAATATAAAAAAAGTAATTACAGGTTTTCTTCAATTTTTTTTGTTTATGAATTATTAGATCATTAGGAAATTGAAAACAATTATTTTAAGAAACTTGAAACACATGATTTTTAGCGCAGGCGAACATGAATTGAAAAAAAATTGGGACATAGCCTAAATGTACTAACATACAAAACTATATAAACTCGGAAGTTTTTTAATAAAGCAGAGCATTATTCACACTACAATCAAATTTAGCTACAGTAGGGCCTCTAATTCATCACTTTCAGGACCGAGGGAGTGCTGAATTCGAGTAAAAGTCTAATAACGGGAGTTGTGAAATTGTTTAATTGTAGGAAACAAACATAAATAGGTAAATAGGGGTGTAATGTAAGCTCAAGCTTACAGGAGCTGAAAAACTCAACAACACTATTACACTAGTAGCCTGCAGTATAGTTCTTAATTACAAATACAGTATGTTACTCTATTTTCATAAAAGATACACAAAAAACATGTAACAGTACATTGTAAGAACAATAACACTAGCAAGAAAAAATCTAGTATATAAAATATATTTACTTTCTAGCTTTTAAAAAAGTCTGTCATTAACAAAGCCCTGAGAAAGATAAACACTCGGTGAAAACAATGTGGAACTACGTGGGGATCAAGACCTATGACTGTAAAGAGCATGTATTGTACCATCATTAGAACTATGCTTGAATATGCTGCCCCGAAATGAAATACGGGCTCTGCATGTTCGAAAATTCTATAGCACAGAGCATCAAAAATTATTATAGGCGCAGTTTCCTCAACCAAATAATGAAAAGGCTGAACAAGAATGTGGTCTACATAATCTCGATAGCAGAGAGTCTTTCCTCTATTAAGTTCACCATTAGACCCCACAGTAACAACGTGGATTATATTTCAATCAGAGAATTCAATGAATGAAAAGGTTTATCCAGACTCAAAAGATCCTGTGCTCTCCAGCTTGATCGAGACATCAGAAGACCAATTAATTTAGAACATTCCACTTTGAATTATCTTAGGAGCCCCTCCAGAAAACCACCAAGGAAAAGGAGGATTAGCTTGAACTTATTCCAACCTTACTAAAAAAAGACCCAAATGTTCTTAAACAGAAAAACCTTGAAACCATTGAAAAGTTCTCCCAGGGTAACTTGGCAATTGCATATACTGATGGCCCCTCAGATAAACCCCTCAGTAAAGGAGGTGGAGGCATCCTCCTTCTTTCCGAAGGAAGTAAACTCCAATACAAAAGAATACCAACCTGATTGAATCAAATTCCACCAGCGAGATCTTTGCGATTAAGGAAGCTGTTAATCTCGACCTAAGTAACTATTGTTTCAGGCCTACCCGACGGGGTAGTAATTTTCTCTGACTGTAAATCAGTCTTAGAAGCAATAACAAATAGAGACACAACCATCACCACTGCGATAAATGTACTGTATAAGAGTCTGCACTGTAAGGGGAAATCATGTTGCCTAAAACGGATCTCTGGAGATGTAAACACTGAGGGCAATGAGTGTGCTGACTCATTGGCCAAAGAAGCCCAAGAAAACAATCAACCGGATAATACCATTACACTTGCAGGTGCAAATGCATTGCTCCAAAACAGACTCCTACTTCATACATTTAAGAAGTCACTTATCACCGACTTCAACTGTCCTAGAAATTTGACATCGGTCATTGCAAGACTAAGAACAAATCATTTCAGAAGGATGAAAATTCTTCCAGACAAGACCAAGACATACGTTCCCTGCAGAAACTGTCTGGTTGTCAATCTAACGCTGAGACATATTTTAAGAGTGCCTAGCACTCATGCCGGATGTTTTGAAATTGGGAACACTGCTACATGAAGACCATCTAACAGCTGTTCTCTTCAATTAAAAAATGCCGAAGCTGGACCTCCTATTGTTCGGAATTCCGATATGTTCTAAAACTCCATTGAGACGAAAAGAACAACCTATAATAATTTAGGTTGAGATAGATATGGTTATAAAAAATATAATTCTAGTGCAGGCATCATTGAACAACAGTTTTGAATGGTCAAAATTAACAAACCTGATGTAGCTATGAATAGTTCTGTATACGTAAGCTCAAAATGTCCTAATAAAACACAGTACTACAATATAAAATATTGCTATGTACCTATATTAAACAAGTAGCTACAAAGTATCCGATTAAAATAGGTTTTGTTATAAAATAAAACATCAATAATGTAAGTTTTAAATCAACCTTCTTTAAGTTGATGCTATAATTTCCATTGCCATACATATGTGAATAAACATTGAGTGTATACATATCCACTAGTGAAATTGGCACTGACAAAATTTTGTATTGTTCAGTTTTTTTATCATTAAATTTTGCAATGAAAATAATAAGAAATTATTTTGTAATAAGTAATTACCTATATATGTTACTACAAATATTATTATTTACATATAAATTTAAGAATATATTTATTCTTCAAATAACAGTTTTATATTAATTTAATGTTGAATAGTTGCTGCACAATATTAGGCCATAGTATTATAAAGATATATTAAAATATAGCTACAAAGTATCCAGTTGGGCTAGATTTGGTAAAAGAAATAAAAATAAACGTTAGCTACTCCAAGTACCTTAATTACAATTAAAGTGAAAATTTTTTTTTTGATATACTTTTTTGCATCGCTGCACAGAACAAGAAAGCAAAGTTCTTGCATGGCTTGAATTTACGTCATAGGTTAATAGTTATCGTATAAAAACCAAATCCATCCTAACTGTATACTTTATAGACATAACTTAACGTATTTATATGAATCAGTTCTACATTAGTTAAAGACTATCCGAACTTTAAATTTTGTAAATTTGTAAAAATTTACTGAGACAGAACTTTACAAAATTTAAGTTCGGATAGTCATAAACTAATGTAAAAGTGATTAATTAAAGTTCACCGAACGTAATGGACTTCAAAATTCAAAAGTATTTATATTGTAGTTTAGGGCTCTGTTTTGGAAAAATTAAAAAAAAACAGTGGTATGATTTTATTACCCTTTGTGTTGAAAGTGAGGTTAAAAGGATTTTTTCAAAATTTTTAATTTTTGGATCAACAGTAAACAGATTTTACATATCTTTATAGCAATGTGATGTAACATAGTGTGATAATTTTTCAACAATTTATTCTTACAGAAGTAGCCTATATTCCAATATTTAACAAAACGTTTGAGGAATATTTATGGTTTCTGAGGTTTTGAAAATTGTTTTCTTTATTTAGAATGTATTTTTAAATATTATAAGTGAAAATTTTTAAAAAATTGGGATTTACAGAATGTTATATTTTTTTGACAATTTTTAAAAATTTGTAAAATTGTTTATTATTTATTGTTCAAAATAACAGCAACTAATAACGCTTTTTTCAGTGTATGTATTAAATAAAATTCTCAATCATATAAAATTTTTTAAACAAATTATTGAATTAAATAATGTAAATATTTATTAAATTCAACTAGTTTTAAGTAACACTCTTCTTAGATACAAAATATGACTAAGACATTATAAATTACTGTAAAATACATTATTATACTTAACTATTTTATAACATTTTTATTGGCTTTTCAGTTTTCATGTCCAAATGATCCAATGACTGCTCGCCGACGTCGTGGTGGCTCAGAATCAGATCAAGTGCCTCTTCTTGGATCGAATGCTACAACTGATTCTGCAGCTTATGTATGGACAGGATTACCTACAGTTACATATAATGGACCGGAACACACAGATCGACAAAACCGAATAGGAGTAACACGAGGTAGGTTAATATAAACAAGTTTAAAGTGATATAATTATTTCGGAATTTAAATAAGCAATGTACAGTCAATTCCTGAATATCTGTAGGCAGGTTATTTGCACCATGGCTTATTCACAGCAGCTGTTTGAAAATTTAAAAAAATTTTGAATTTAAATGGATTTTAATAAACAATATGTAACTTCATCCCGGTTAAATAATCAGTCTAGAAATATTACTTTGGGTGTATTACCCAGTTGAACACATCATGCTAAAATTTATTTAACGTGTACAGTATGTATGGTCATGTATCCCTGTAAAACCAGTGAGCTGTAGGTTGAAAGTAACTTGAAAATTCCAGGCAGATGCTAAACTGTACAGTTAATTTTACGTAAATTGGTATCACAAAGTTAAAGGAAAGGCGTTTAAAAAAAAACAAGCAAGTAACAGACTATTTTAATAATGCTTATATAACATATTTAAGTGGTATATGTCATACGGTACTGTCCTAATTTAAGGGAATAGGACTATACAATAAAATTTATTCCGTTATGTACTGTATTATCTGTTTTTATTAAGCTTACATGTTGGTAGTATACTGTACAGAACTGTAAATAAAGAATATTGTATTAATTACACTTTTATTTATCAATTACTACCTTGTATTATGCAGTATTTAAATGTGTTTGTTGTCTGATGGTGCTCTATAATTCCACATGTAAACAGGAGTTTACTGTATACAATTTCTGTAATCTTTTACATTAACCATGAACTTCTTTATTATCTCAGAACAGAGACATTTTATTTATACTTTAATCCTAATCCTATTTATAACTAATCTTCCTTTCGAGATACCTATGGACAATAGTAACTTTATTTATCATCCTTTTTATCTTAAACATCATAAAAATTTGAACGTAACATATCTTCCTTTCAATATTGCTTTATTGTGTTAAAATTCAAGATACTTTCTATAAAAGCTGTTATATAGTACTAAATCATATAAAGCCAAGTCACCTTAGAATTTCAACATTTAATTCTACTCTTATATCCATATCATTTTTACAAATGCCTCAACTTTAGTGTGATTAGATTTATTATATACTTAATTAACTTAATTAATGTAAGATAATTTTATTTTCAATAGGTCTAACAAATCATCAACACTTCATGCTTTGAGATATTCTTTATTTCCTTTCATGATTATTTGTTCCCTCTTCAAAGTCGTAAATAGTAACCAAAATTAGAAATTTATTCTAATCTGTCATTTACATTAATTATCTCCCAGCCTAGACAATAGAACATGTCTGTTTTTCAGGTGTAATTAGATATAGAGCTAAAAGCGACATCCGAATCATTCATGTTAACTCAACACAACCAAGTAGCTCCGCTATCTCAAATTTTGCTAAAATTCTATATAGTCTTAGAGAGTGCTAAAACTAAGAAAAATATATTTTCATATGAAATCAATAAGTAAATAAGGTTTACAAAAAGTCTCCCAAACAAATTTGATTATTTGGGGTTTTGAAGTGGAAGGGGTAATACACATAAAAGAAAACCATGGGTTAATCAAGGCACTTTTTATGTAACAAATTACATATACAGAAAACTGTGTTAGAATGCTCCTGTTTAACATTCAATTATGGTGTACTCTTTTCTTGGCACCATTAAACTTTTATCTGTGACTTTATGCTTAAATCATTCTCATTAATGTTGTTTTCATGAAATACATACATATTTCACATCGTTTACCAAAAAATTATGTACACCTTTGCTGTATTAAACTTTTTTTTTAATGATTGATACAAGTACTGAACCTTAAACTACCTTGGGCAATGGGTTGGTGAAATGAATGTAAGGGTTTCATATTCCATATTCCAAACAGTTGCCAAATCTAAAGCGACTTATTTCAGATCTTTATTGCTGTATTAACAGTAGGTTTGTAAAATCATGTTTTTTTTAATCAGTCAATAATTCAATGTCTGTACAGTTGTAGTTATCAAAAGGAGTACCAATTGATAATGTTTGTAAAATACGAGGGTTATTCATAAAATAAGGTTTCCAATGCTGCTAAGAAAGAATGTAACGTGGTAGGAGAAATCTGTTAACACTGTCTTACTTATCAATTCCCTCACTCTTTGTCCCTACCACTCCCACTTCGCTACATTGCTTAGCGCCGGACTTGCAGCCTTTGAAGAGTGAGCTCCCTATCGCTGTTACCGCCAGTTGCGAGATTCGTGAGGTGATATGTTTTTTAAATGCAAAACGGATTTCATCTATTAATATTTATCGTCAGTTATCAAAGTTTATGGGAAAAGTGTGTATTGTCCAACATTTTCAAAAATGGTGTAGAGAATTCAGTGAAGGCCGCATGAGAATTCATGATGAAGACTGGAGCGGAAGGCCTTCAGTTTCAGACAGAATTGTTGATAAAGTTGAAAGAATATTGCTTGAAGATCAGAGGATCACAATTAACAAACTTGCTTTGCGTATTCCTGAAACTTCCAACACCACAATTCATAACATTTTAACCAAAAAATTTGGCTATCACAAAGTGTGTGCGAGGTGGTTACCGGAATGTTTATAGAAAACCACAAACAGCAACATCTTGAGTGTGCCCAGCAGTTTTTGCAACAATGTGAAGGCAACAAAGAATTCTTTTGGATTCCACTGTTGCAGGCGATGAAACATGGGCATTTCACTTTACCCTCGAAACTGAGCAGCAATCAGGTGAGTGACGTCACTGAACTTCACTGAAGCCGAAGAAGTTTAAACAAACACAGTCTGCTGGGAAAGTCATGGCAACCGTCTTTTTGGACAGGAAGGGCTTGCTTTTAATCGATTTTTTGCCTCATGGAACAACAGGTAACTGCGACAGATATTGGGACACATTAAGAAAACTGAGATATATCGATCCAGAACTATGGGAGAGAGAGGGTCCAGTGGGGTGAGACTTATCCATGACAACACTCGACCTGTTTCGCATTAAGAATTGCTTACAGATTTGGACTGGACTGTTGTGCCCCCTACAGTCGGGACCTAGCCGACTAACAAATTAATGATTATCACTGGCCGACTAGTGAGCCGAAATGATTAGCCGACTAGTTTAGTATTATCATTTATTCCCAAAATTAAAGGAACATTTGGGTGGCTTACGCTTCAGTATCGATGATGAAGTCAAGAAAGAGGCTACTCGATTCCTCAAAGGTTGGGTGGTAGAATTCTATAACATGGGGATAGAAAGATTGGAGCATCATTTTCAAAAGTGTTTGGACAGAAATGGTGATTATGTGGAAAAATTGCATAAGTTTTAAGTCTTAAAATGATGTATTACATTAAGCACAAAAATAAAGCGGTCTATTTTTAAAAACCATTGGAACCTCATTTTATGAATTACCCTTGTGGAATAAGCGAAGAACAAAGCTTTTCAATTTGTGATAAAATAGATATTTCCCAAATTAAAACTTTTTAAACAATATCCTTATTTGTCACCATTTGGATTTCATTTTTCTTCCTGTGTTCTATTTCACTAATAACTACACAACTACAATTTTTTTGATAACTATAACTGTACAGGCGTCAATCTGTTAACAGAATGAACAAAAACATGATCTTACCTTTAGCCTAGTTTAGACACTGGGCTGACATGAGGTGCATTAAACTTGAGAATTAGAATATAAAACCCTTACATTATTTTAAATTAAATAATTCACTGAAATATAACTACATTGTTTTGTCTATTTCAATTGCTAAAAGTATTTTGCTAAAAGCATTTGAGGTGTGTTTTAGTTTTTTTAACTTAAAAAATTGTTATGCTTTTATACAGTTTTTTTGAGGTTTCATAATGGAAACAAGTTTTACAGAAACAATTTTGTTAAATTCGTTGTAGTAAAGTTGAGTAAACATTAAATACAATAAAAAGAACACTGAGTGTGTTAATATGTACAAATAGTTTTCAAAGATTCAGGATTGCATAATTTAGATGTGATAATTTAACCACCTTTCTATTTCAAATTAATGTATAATTGAATATGGGTTATTAGAATATGTAAATATCTGTATTTAATGGATTAGGCTAATGTTATAACAGATGTTTTTTAGATAAACAAAACATTTGCTATCAAAAGAAGATAGTGTGTTCTTGTTTATGATGACGTTAATATTGAACATCATCATGCCTAAAAACAATAATTCTCTGAACATTGAATAATTTTTAATAAGAAAATATTGAGTACATTCTTCAAAATAACTTTTTATTTTATAGACTGTGTATAAGAATGTTATAGTTGAAAACTTATTTATGGAAGTTATTGCTTTAGGTTATTTTAAATCTGGGACCAAAAAAGTTTAATATATTTAGAAATAGTGTACCGGATTCAAAAAAAATGTTATATTTTTCAATTTATAACAAACTGCATAAGGTTTTATTGGACACTAGGAATATTTGAGGAGGGAATGCAGGTAAATATTAACACATTTAGCATGGCGGCGATATTGATCTCATCAAAACTACTGTCTGTTTTTTGTTAACTTCCACCTCTGACTCCAGTCGAACGCTATACAGGTTATATAGCCTTTCGTGGCATCTAATTATCGAGCCCGTTGTTTTCATCTTAATAATTTTATTTCTAACATATACATGTTTATTAGGGACATCAGAACAGTGTATTAGACACTAAGATATTGTTTTATTTATCGGGTTTTATTTATTCAAAAAAAGAAATACAAATGATAAATTACTGTATGACAAATAATAAAATACAATAAAAAAGACAGAGAAAAAAAGATAATTTATATACAATACTAAAGACCGTACTACTAAAATATACTACATACTAAAATAAGCAATCAACGTTTATCTCGGAATGTTTGTTTCTGTTTGTGTCATGTGTTTCACAAAGCCATAGAGATCAATAATGTAAACGGAGACATAGATATTATATATGTCACGTCCGAGACTATTTATAGCCGAGATTAGCTGACATTTGTTTACTACAATCTTATGTTGACACATTAGGTTTTCGGGCGTCCAAGCATTTTGTCAATGACTCATATTTACAATAGTCTGTTCCCATCTCGAGTTGGTTCATTCACTCTAATAGGGCAGTTATCGTTTATTTTTGTGTTAGTTCAGAAAGCTTAGTTAATTTTTATGATTTTTAATTTTACTGGATATTTTGCCGCGTTGTGGTTCAAATTAAAAAAAAAAAACATTAAAATATTAAAATTAAACCAAATTAAATCTGTTCATAAAACTCCCTGAAGCATTGTCTCAGTTGAAGCATCAGAAGTTAACTTGGGTTGGTCGGATTTAAAAACAATTAAGGCACAATGTTCTCTAAACTCTTCTGAAGCACTTACGTAAAAATCAAACCTTTATACAAACACGTATTGACACTAGAGAAGTTTAAATTAAAATGGGAGTAAGCATGCCGGTGAGCTCGCCATCTCTAAGAAAAAGGGCTTGGAGTGCACAGGCATGCTCTCTGTGCCTCGTAAGGGAACTCTTTTAAGTCGTTGCTCTTTTTACTGAAAATGACAATTGTGTCTCTGATACATGTTTGATTAATAAAATCATCTATTGTTGCAACTTATGATCTAGTTTTTATTTTAATAGTATTTTTGGAAAAATGTTTAAAATTTCAATTTAGGTACCATTTTATCGTTAAATTAAATACAAAATTTCTTGAATTTATAAATTTAGTAAATTGATGAAAAATGTTTTTTATCTTGTCTCTGAGGCACTGGTTAACTACAAAAAGTATGGTAAAAAATATTATTGTCTCAGTTTTTCATAAATTTACTTAAGTAAGTCATTAAATAGTTTAATGTAAACACTTAGGTTTTTCTATAATCGTCATGCACAATAAAATCTATGAATCTAATTTGAGTTATTATTGTAAATGTTTATTTATTTACATGTTTATTTAACTGAAATTTAAAAAAATATGAATGATTTCTATCATTCATAAAATTAAACCAATCTTGTGTAACTAAATTTTTATGGGACTGACAAGAGATCTGCACAACAAAAAAACACATACAGTACAAAAAAATGCAATATAATAAAATTATGTTTATTCCGCTATAATTTTTGTTTGGAGATGAGTTGTTATTCTTTACTATTTACATTCCGATTCCAACTGTTATTTCAAAATTTAAAGTAGAAGAAAAAATGAATTAAATGTACACTTTTCAGTAATTAGTGTTTATACTGCTTTTTTTTTTTAAAGATGCAAGCAACATTTTAATTTCATGCACAATTGTAGTTCGTACTTATACCAATTTTTAAAGGGTAAATAGTATTTAGAAAAAACAGATGTCAAAATGAATAATAAATTGTATCCTGTAAACAAAAAATCGTTTAAAGAAAATAAGGAAAATAGTACTACTCTTGGAATTAGAATAAATAATTGAAATACAATTTTTAAATCGGAAGAAATTTTGATTTAAACTCATTCCTAATATTTTTAATATTAATATTGTATTTAAAACAAAAGGAAGCACAGATTAATAGAAAAATACCAACATTCTAATCTAATGTAATGCCACGTCTTGACAAACTAGTTACTGTAATTATGTTAAATCATGATTAAATTAAATAATTAAACACTGATAATGATAAAGTCAAGGTTAATTCACATCACAAATAAAAAATATTTAGATATTTCTTTTGAATACATTGTTACTATCAGCTTCAAATATTGTGGTTAGAGGGATTCCACTGATCAGGATTTTCAGTTGAATTTTGTTAAGCAGGATCTTAGTTAAGTATTTAAAGTTGAAATATTTTAATAAAATAAAAGTATACATTTAATTCTATACTGTATTAAGTTTTATGCTTGTCCGTTTTGTATCTGTTGCTAAATACAGAAACAACTTTGAGATGCTTATATTAATATAAACAAAAAAAATCTATAGATCATGATCAATGATAAAAAATTATTACAAATTTTTTGGCAGTTGATAACAACTTATTAATTGATTTAGTTTTGAGGAGTATAAATATTTTGTGAATACTTCAGACATAGTATAATCATAAAATAGTATTTAAGTGCTTTTTGGTTACATTAAAAAAAATAATAAAGTTGAATTTTCAGGGAATTTTTATCTGTTATATGTAGTGTATAATAAATAAACAAAGGTAAAATGCTTATTACATGAAGTACATAACAAAAAAAAAAAAAAAAAAAATTAATAAAAAGAAATTGTATATCTTATTTTAAGGTGAGAAAATCTGTTTTTTTCAGTTAACCTAAAAAAATAATTCACTTCCTAAAAATATGTGAATTTTACTAAAAATTTGGGAATTACTCAAAACTTCATAATAATGAATTTTGTAATGCACATTATAGCTTATTAAAAAACTGTGATTCACATTACTTTTTTTAATTGAGATGTCATTCCTAACCATACTAGTGAATTTTTCATTTTTTCGTGTTGCTAGAAAATATCTAGAAATTGACCTTCTATTAGCACCTGAAAAAAGGGCTCATTTTGTTATTTGGTCTCCAAGGATTGGTTTCTGTCAGAATGATAGGATTCTTTTATTTTTTATGGCGAAAGTTGAATATATACAGAAGTAACTTAGTATACTACTAGACATTTTGTATACTATGTTGTAATTTTATATTTTAGGTCCGAAGGACAAAGATTGTCTTAAAGTACCTTCTTTCTAGTAAGATGCGGTGTATTAGTAAATAGTAATAACTAGTTACTAATAAGCTAACGAATGTTACCTATATATTTTTTTAACACTGCCCATAATTTCATCGTGATACCTTAAAAGTCTTTTAGTGGTTGCCTACTTTTCTGTTTTTTGTAATTTGTATGGAATGCTCAGTTTAGGAAATGATATTACCTTTTTATCCTTCTGTACCATATTGCTTTGCTTTCTAAAAACTCTCTAAATTATCTTTTTCATTTTCTTAGGACATTTCCAAATGACACTTTCTGTTTAGTTTTACAGCAACAACAGTGGAATAAATATCGGTTATATTGCTAATGAGAGTGTCTTAAAGCTGTAGAAATCTGTGGCCAGACAGTAAATCCAGAAAACCTTGAATAAGAGCAACTTTAATAGATATTACAAGCTGATTCAATTCATATTGTTAATCCCAGTATGAACTCCATTCTAAAATTCCATTATTAAATTTCAAACATACCCATTCATATTAATTGATTCTATCTTTATCTGAGCTACTAGTTTCTAATTAAAAGCACTTAAAACATATGTTAGTATGTTACACTTACCTACATTAGCACTTAGATTGTTGGATGGCAGTTATGAGAGATGTGCTCCAATGTAAACTCAGACCATAACTGACCCCTTTGTTGTTTTGGATTAGGGCGAGGGTGGGATATTAGGGTAGGGATGTAGGTATATTCTTAAAGAGTATAATGAACATACTCTTTCTGTTCATTACATACAGGGCTATAATGAAAAAAAGTGTTACTATGATGAAAAAGAGATACTATGTAATTGGGTGTTGAGTATGTGTGTAGAGTGTAGTTTGATATGTTTGTATATCTCATATTGTTCAGTGGTGTATTGTTAGTTAATTTTGTTTAGCTTGTGAAGAATTTGTTTTTCTGATGTTATGGTTTGTAGATAAGATGTTCGGCGGTTGGGTGTTTTTGTTTGTAATTGCTTTTATGTGTTCCTCGTAGCATGTGTAAAATGGCCGTTGTGTTTGGCCCATGTAAAAACTGAGACTTGTACTGCAATTTAGTTTGTAAACACCAGTGGAGTTGTATATGTCTTTGTTTATGTTACTGGAATTAAATTATTTGTTGAGGGTGTTGTGTGTGGAGTAGGCTATTATATAATTGTATTTATGAAATGTGTTGGTTAGTTTTAGGGTTTTGGGTGATCTATGTTATTGTTAGGTATTTTATGGGTTTGTTGTGCTGCGTATTTGGGGTTGGGTTATTGAGTTTAAAATGTCCCTTTTAAGTGTTACTGTACACTATTTTTTATGGGGACTGTTTTGGTTAAATGCAATTTTTTTGTTAAAGGTAATTTAGTTAAAAGAGGTTTTAATGTATTACTACAGGTTTTCTTTAAAATGTAAAATCATATCCAAGGGAATTCTGTAAAGCTTTTTCCAATTTTTTTCATGAACATTGAAGATTTCACTTTACCAAACCAAATGGTTTTCAGTTATATCAGAAAATTCTGGTTTTGTAACTCCAAACACAATGAATTCAGCCTACCAACATTTATGAATCCAAGAGGTTTAATAAATGAATTGACCTGTAAAGAAGAATGTATTTTTATTTGCTTTTGGTTAAAAAATTTATAAGCTTGGAACTTCTTTAACATTATATCATTACAAAAGACTTTTTTTTTGTACTAATTTCTTTGTTTTATTATTTTGTAATAAGCTTTTTCAATTCTTAAAAGAAATTCTCATCCTTAATTCATTAACTGATTTCATATTTTTTCTAACCTGGGAGTAATATGATATTCTCAACTGTAAAAATCTTCCTATTTTTCATCATATGTTTTTGAACAAATTGAGAAAGGCCTCGTGGCTAAAGGAAAATCTTTTGACTTAGTAAATAACAAATCTAGAAAATGGATTCATGTCTTTTAATGAGTTATTATATTAGAAATAATTTTAATTTAGTAAAATCAGTTTGTCCTTATTAATGATGTTCTTATAACAAGATTTTTCTATGTTATTACATACAGAAACCTACCATGAACAATAAAAAACATTCCTGTGATCTTTTTATAAGTTTTTACAATTGATATTCTTGTAATCACTTCTTGCTATCACTGCATAATTAAATAAAAAAATAATACGGGCCTTAATTTTTTAAGAAATAACTTTGAAATGATAAAAATGTTTCTAATGTTGAATAATGTAATTTTAGAAAAAACGGACTACAAAAAAATGACTTCAAGAGATAGAACTTTGGAATTTGGGAATGCAGTCAGGTCGTTAGCAAGTAGGCAAGTTGTAAGAGCAATAGCAGCCAGAGATCCGAGGAAAGCTAAACATATACAGAGCTATGGCGAGTTTATGGTTATTGCTCGTACGATCGGTAAAAATATATCCAGTACTTATGCGAAATTGGAGAAACTGACATTATGTAAGTATACAATTGTTTGACATATTCACAATTATGGTATTTTATTGATGAGTTGTATGTAATGATAATCTATTATATGATTTATAAAATTGTTTTGATAGTCTATTTTTTCTAAAGAGAGAATTTGTAATTCTATAGATATAACATTAAATTTCAATCTTTTAATATATCTTTAAAAGTTTCGTGTTCAAATTATAAACTAATCAAACAATTTTTCTCTAAACACATTGACTGAACACCACATTGTAGAACACCTGAGTTTAAAAATACTGCTAAAGCAAGGTTTCCAGCAGCCTACATTCAGAGTACTGAAATTGATTTAAGCGTCATGGTAACGTTCTCATAAATTTACTGAAATTATAATTCAGCAAGTTGTTATTTATTAAGTTCAAATGTAGTAATTTATCTTTATATCTCCAGAGGTACTAACTCTAACTTATATATGCCAAGTTTGTAAGTTTTCTTCTTGTACCTATCAAATCTAACTCAAGATCAAACTGTAGACCTACAAATGCCATTCAGATTTTATAATGCCATTTTTGTCTATGGTTTCCTGATAGTTGTTTTTTCATAATATTAGCTGAAAATAATTGGTTTTGTATAAAGGTGTTTAAAGTATTCCACCTGTGTTTTTATTATAGTCATATATCCTGTTCATTTCTTTCATAGATTCAGTGACCTTATCTTTTTATGGTTTATGATGTAAGAATAATCTTATAGTATTCCTTCCTACTCTTTGTTCTAGTTCTAAATACATTTAAATTTGTTGCTGAATAATCAGAATAAAGTATCTATTGTTTAATTAAACAAATTTGTATGTTTCAAGCTCTAGACTGAGAAATAATAATAAAAACTAAATCATAAATGAATTTTTTTAAACAAAAAACATATATATTATAAACCACACTAAAACAAAGTAAACTAATTTCAAAAGTTTCATGTAGTAGCTTTGTAAATAAAACAATTATTTCGAAACACGGCAGCAAGTAAATTCTAAAGTATTCACTTAGTTATGCAATAATTACTTATAGTTAAAACAGAGTATTCAACAGAGTTTGTGATTTTTTTTAGATTCAACAGAGTACTTCATACACAAAAGTGCTTTGTGTGGTACTGATCATATCATACTAGTATATATCTGAAAGAGGTTGACTTAAATAACAAAACAAGAAGACGAATAAAACTAATTGTTTTCAATTAAAGTTAAGATCAATTTTGAGAGAATCAAAACCCTGCAATATTAAATCAACAATTTGACAGAGTATAAACATTTGGAAGAAAAAAATCTATTTAAAATTAAATTGTACTAGAACAAATTAACATTAGTTTCAATAAGTTTCCTTTTTGATAGAAATTTTATTTGTTTTTTAAATGATTTGTAGTGTAAAGTTGGATCTTTTCCTGTGTAGAAGGTGTTATTCTTTCCTACTAAAAAATGGCTTAATTACATTTGTATTGAGTTGAGTGAATTGAAAAAAAATGGTCAACATCAATGGTGGAGTCTGTCTTAAAACGGCTAAACAAAGGTTTATCCAAAAATTGTTGCTAGATAGTGACACAATCAGTTTAAAAGTTTTCACAGCAGAATAATTTCCTTATTTTCCTTTTTGATTTTCCAATTTTATTTTTAATTTAATTCTTTTGAGTTTTGCAAATTATAGGTTTCCTTTCCTGAAACCTTTCACTAATATAAACTTTTGTGGATAATGGACGAACTTTTCTTATTACCTTTGACTCATTCATATGCCAAGGACATGCTGGAACAATATTCATAAGAATTTTCAAATTAAAATGCTCATAACTGAAAAAGGTATGGACTGTATAAACCAGGGGTCGGCAACCCATGGCCCGTGGCCTGCATGCGGCCTGGAAAATGGTTTTGTGCTGCCCTTTCCACTTGTGGTTTTTCTAATACTGAGCGGTTCGGATAGCTTACGCTTACAGGTTAGAATACAAATAGGTGGTTCAATAGCTGAAACCATTACACTAGCCACAACAATAAACACCTAGTAATAAATTACAGACACTATAAAAGTGGAAATTGGTGTCTGCGATGTGCATGGAGGCAAGTTTATCCTAAGGCAATTGTTTTATTTTAGTTTGTTTATTTTTAAACGAACTTGTTTTATTTAACTATTTCAGCACTTCAAAACAATGATAAAGAAATTTGTCTGAGTTAAATTAGAAAATTGTAAAATTTGCTATCAGAAAGTAGGCTATTTTATAAAAATTACTTTTAAAATCCATTATTAGCCGTTAGTTAAAGTCACACTCTGTACTGTATTAAAATCAGTTACATTAGCTATCTAAAATTAGAAAATATAATAAAATTCATGGTTATTTTATATTTGCGACCCTTACAGCCATGCTAAAGGTTGCCGACCCCTGGTATAAACTGTATAATACTATCCTAACAATGTCAACAATTGTAAGTCTCTACTCTGTGTTTCAGTGGCAAAACGCAAGTCATTGTTTAACGACCGGCCCACAGAAATCCAAGAATTGACATATATCATAAAAGAAGATCTAAATAGTTTAAACCAGCAAATTGCTCGTCTTCAGGAAGTGTCTAAAGCTCAGCGACAATTGACACAGACAGGAAGGCAACATTTGCTATCACATTCGTCAAGTGTTGTCTTGGCATTACAATCGAAGCTAGCAGCCATGTCAACGGAGTTTAAACAAGTTTTAGAAGTCCGTACGGAGGTAAGGAATTAGTAACTACCAGTAGATATTTCAGTGATAGTTACTACTTTTGTTTTATTTTGCTAAAATTTTAATTTGAATGATTATAGGTTTTTGTGAAAATATTAAGATTTTTTATTTCACTCTTGAATTTTATAGTCTATTACGTTCGGTGAAACGTATTAATCACTTTTACATTAGTTTATGACTATCCAAAACTTATTTTAGTTTGTAAATTTGTAAAAACTTCGAAACCTGAATCCGCAGATGTCATAGCAACAGTAAATTAAGAATATATATTTCATTTCTTCAAGAAAAGGTGACAACTTGGGTTGTCTGATTGGCATTGATTTTGACTGGTGATGTTATGTGACATTATTTCATTGACTGGTGTTTAGACCAGCCTCTGAGGTGTACACCTTGTTCCTTGTGGCAGTGTTCTCAAAGGTTGATCATCTATCTTATCATATAGTAAAAAAATCAAGAGCATAAGCCATTCTTTCTATTTTCTGTTTCTGAGTGAGTAGCCTGAGAATCCAATGTCACTGTTGGAAATTTAAAATATAACTTTATGCAAAGTTCTAAACATGGATTGAAATTGTAAATCGTCAGTCTTCACAAATCTTTCCATCCAGAGCATAGACCAATCTTTTGTAATCACTGATGTTGTGACTTGAGGGAAGTTTACCATGGACATTTTTATATCTGTACTTGTAAGTTGGCGATCATTTACCCACTTGTCACTTGTGACATTGGAACAATTCACTTTATTTATTAGTTAAGAATTTCTACTACTGAGAAGAGTTTCAACTATCCATTGAAACATTCTACATCTGAATGTGATTATTGTAGTAAGCGGAGACCATACTTTTCATTTGTTTGTACTTTATTGTGCAAGTTAGTTAAACAAAACTATATTTTAGTATGTATTACATTACATTACTGTATTTTGTATGTTATATGAGTAATTAATATCTACTTACTGGAAGACAAGTGACAAAGTCAATTGCTGTTAATATTCCATAATAATAATTTAGTATACATCTTGGTTATATGGAGAAGCCTTTTGAAAGTTCCTTTTCAATGTAATAGCCCACACAAAATGTTCATCCTTGATTTATGAATAGGAATTTCTGAAAGGATGCTAAACATATCGGATAAAGTGACAAACAAACGAGCCAGAAATGATTCCATTCGTCTTTATTCTTGCATCATAAATAATAATAATAATATTTTTGTTATATTAAATCGGCATTTGCTTTAATCATATAATTCATTCAAAACAACTAATATGTAAGACATAGTTGATAATTAGTTACTATTCTAATAAATTACACGCACATGTATTTTAACAGTTATAAAAAAACAAGAATCGGAAGCGGCACTTCAACCAATGAAGAATCAAGTAGACGATGGTTTGATACCATTAGAATTGACGATTCCTGGAATCAAGAATCAGAATCGGCCCATCCCTATTTGAAACATAGTGATAAAACTGTTTCCCCTCAAAATAATTTTGAAATATTCACATTAGTTTTTCAATGTTTTGAAGAAACATTGCTTCAAATCATACTTCATTTATGCTTTTCGTCTCCATATATTAAGCAGGTTTAGTTGGACAAATGGTAATGTTATAAGTAGCATTTACTTTTTGTATCTGATTCTTACCTTGCTATAAAAGTAACCTCTGATAAACATTGTCATAACCTTTGATATAAATACAATTTAGCAGATCTTGTTGGATCTGCTATTACTTCCCACTTTCATCAATGTCTGTTTTTCAAGTTGTCTAACTTATTTTAAGTCACTTTTCTCTAACATAACAGAATTCAATGCTTTAGAGTATATTTTCCAGTGCTCGTTTGAGTATCAGGTGTGCCCTACCTCCTTATAACACCAAGAATGGTTAAATGTAAACATGATTGGCTGAATTTTAGATAATAATAGCCTAATTTTACGGTTTACCCTGAAACTCAAAAATCTGATAGATTTAAATATGAACTTGTTATTACATAACATGAAATTGAATGTAGTCAGCGGTGATTTGTGGTTAATTGTTTTCAGTAATTTTTGTTGTTGCTTTAAATTAATTATCGCATAGATTAGTTTTTATTTTAATATGTTGTAGAGATTGAAGCAAGCGAAGAGTCGACGAGACCAGTTTTCCCAAGGAATTGTCTCATCTTCACTTCCCCCATCTGCAATGTCAGGGCATCATCAAGGCTCTGTGTTGCTTGCAGATGAACAAGTGAGCATCGACTTGGAACCTCGAGTACAATTTCAATCGCAAGCTTTGGTTTACAATGATGAAACTGTAAGTTTTATTTGTTGAGTATTGTCACTTAATTTTTTTAAAACAAAATATTATTTATATTTTCAATTATAATTTTTAAATATTGAATCTTGTCTGAAGGTTGTTTTGAAATTTCTGCATGGATATTTTGACTAGTATGCATGATTGATAAAGGAGAAAATGGAGAGAAAGTGAATATCTTTTTATTATACTCTCACTTTATGTTTTACATTTCTCAAAGTTTAATACTTTTTTTTTCAATGTTTTAGATTGTGTGGTTAGTAATTTTTAGCTGTAAAAGCTTTTCACAAAATTTTGTTCTTTGCAATCACATCACTTGTTAAACATGAAACATTTTATTTATAAACATTGGCTAAAATTTAAAAAAATGTCTGGTAATAAATTTACTTTGGATAAAATTTACTTTCTATGCTAGATAAAATCAACGGAATTTACTTATCTCAAATTAAGTTAAAGTTTCAATGAAATAAAGTTGTGTAACTAATTGTAGTAAAGAAGTTTCTTGATGTAATCATCTTGAATTCACTGATTAAACTAATTTTACACTACTTAACTAAGTGATTACGTAATTGCTTACGCGTTTCAAAACGATCGTTCCTTTTTCGAAGCTAACCTTCTACTAGTGGCTTTTGGCTCTTTACAAAGGGTATGATAGGGTTGGATTTATGTCATTAGGTGAGATGAGGCCGACACCTCACCTAATGTCATAAATCCAACCATGTCATACCGTTTGTAAAGAGCCAAAAGCCGCTAGTAGAAGGTTAGCTTCGAAAAAGGAACGATCGTTTTGAAACACGTCAGCAAGTAAGCAATTACGTATTCACTTAGTTAAGTAGTGTAAAATTAATTGTAGTAGTTCAATTGCTTTCACATTCAGAAGAGTAGTAAATACATTTAACATTTTGAAGCATAGCCCCTTTAATTGCCCCATCTCTATCTACCTGGAGGTTTTTAGGTCAAATATAAAAAATTCCTTACATTTAATAAATACCAAATTAATAAATTATACATTTTTGTAAAGGGAATGAATGAAACAAGCTTTCAGGAAATTTATAAATATGAATTGATTACTGACATATAGATGGTGTTATGCTCTTTTGAAAAATATATAAAACATCAACAAAATAAAATAGCAACACTGTACATCATTGCATTTCACTATACATATATTACATTGGAATGAAAATAAATAATATACGTTACATATCATTTTAAAGTTAAAAGAAAATGTAATTTTTCTTTAGGTTTTTTCTAACACATTTCCTTAAAAATTTAGAAAACTCTAAAATTGGGTCATTTACATTTTCAGTTTATCAATAAAAAATATGATGATTGCACCTCAGCCTAGATTGGTTTCACTGTCATTGTCACTGTCTAAAAGAAACATATCTCGTATTGAATCACTTTTTGAAGTGTCTTTGACCATTATATGTACAACAATAAAAACTAAATTAACTAAATAATTGAATGATAAATTTAAAGCGAAAAACAACAAACTTGAAACCTAAAAAAATTACACAAACTACAAATTAAATAAACGAATAACTGATAGATAAAATTTAGAACAAACTTGAAAAGTAAATAACTCGCACTAATAAAACAATCATTATCTGACCAAACCAACATCTGTCAAACATATGTCTGATAGCTCTCAATCACCACACTTAACCAAATAAGTTTTTGTTCGTAAAAGCAACTTTAATTGGTCTAAAGGTAAAGACACGTAAAATAGAATAACCAAAATAAAGAACCGTGTCGACGAAATACGCTGGAATTACGTTGCTATAGAAATAAATATGGCATCCCGAGCTATAAACGGGTCTAGGCAACTAGTGTTAACTAAATGGCATGATCTATACTCAGGCATAGGCTTAAAAGTGTTAATTTGTTTAAATTAATATTTGACATTATTCAGGTCAACATTTTGTTTTTAGTGTACTAAATATTGTATTAAAAATAAAATATTACATTAACTTTGTATGGTTAAAAAACTTACAAATTTAACCCTGTTAGTGTTACACTGCCATTTGTACAATTCTGGTAAAACATAACTATTAGCTGTAACAATTTTTATTTTAGTATGCTCAAGTCAATTTTTTTTAATAAGGGTGGTATCAGATTGATTTTAAAATATATAAAACTTATATGAAACATTTTGTTTGTATATTAAAAGTAATATTACTACTAAAATGAAAAACAAATTTGAGTGTTTTTGTTTGACATATGATTGCGCTATTAAATTCTGTTTCAATTTTGTAACAAAAGTTTCAGGTCATTTATCTATAGTTTATTATTCGTATTAATTTGGAGAGTCTGATACTCTTAGATTCCTCTTAGATCTACACCTACTAGATTTGATGCAACAAATTCTATTAATGAGGGTTTTTATATCCTATTATTTGTCTCAAAGTAAGGGTATATCATATTATTATAAGAGTAACATGCTTCAATAAAAATATTGGAAATAACCCCAGTACCACAAAAATAATAAAAAATTACAGATATTACAAGTTACCTAAGATTAAACCCTTATATACATTTCAATGACCATGTCATTATCATCATAGTCTTATAACTGTATAAAACAACTGTGGCGTAATGTTTAACATAAATAAATGAAACCTCTCACAATTTTCATTGTAAATTACCTCTGAGGATGTTATATGCAATGCTATGCAATTGAAATGTACATAAGGTTTTAAATTAAAGGAAGAAAGTTATTTGTGGTTGAGAGGTTTCATTTATTTATGTTAATCATAGTCTTATTACAATCTAGACAACAAGTTACAAACTAGACCAACTAGTCTAGTCTAGAGGTCAGTCTAGTTTGTAACTTATTGTTGTCTAGGTTGTAGTAAGACTCTATGATGATAATGACATGGCCATTGAAATGTACATAAGGGTTTATCTTAAGTAACTTGTATTATCAGTTATTTTTGTTGTATTGGGGTTGTTTCCAATATTCTTACTGTGATATATTGAACCACTGTGCTCTTGTTATTGTATAGTAATATGATTATTTAGGCACTATTAGTATTATTACATAGCTTTAGAAGTTAATAAAAGCATTTAATGTTTTGTATTATACAAGCAGTTTATGACAGATGTTTTCTTCATATCTTGATAAATGTCTACAATAATGTATTATCTTCTTGTATCTTGTTTCCCTATTTATTGTCTTAGAAGCCTTTGTTTAAAATTGTTATAATTTTATTTAATATTTTGCCATATGTTGCCATAATGTTTGTAATAAATAACTGTGTTCTTTATAGGATCAGTATTTAACAAGCAGAGCAGAAACAATGCAGAACATAGAGTCGACAATTGTAGAGTTAGGAGGAATATTTCAGCAGCTGGCTCACATGGTCAAGGAACAAGAAGAAATGGTAGAACGGTAATAGAGCCTAAATTATTTATACTAACAAATAATTTTTTAAAAATTTTATAATCTATAAATCAAAAACTAGTTTGGTTGCAAATGATTTTAAAATAATATGATTTTAATTTCCTTTTTTCTATTTTTTTTCAAGTTTCTCTCAATAAGTATTAAATTTTAATATAGAGCTTCAATCGTTTTTTCCTAATGTTTATGTTTTGATAGCAAAATTTAGGATAGAAATAATTTTAAATTTTGTTGCTTAACATATGAGTCAACAAGATAAGATTGGTGCCATCCATAGCGAAATTGTATTATTTATAAATTTAATTAATGTTATTCATGATAATTCAAATAATGATAAAAAAGTTAGTTTCTGCCCTCAATAGCTGCATTGATATAATCATGTCATAAATGCATCTGTTTCGAAGCATTAGTGTTTGGCGCTAGTCATTCTCATATCGTTTATTGAAACAGAGGAGTTATTACATTGGGAAAGTAATTTTTTTCTGCTGGGATGTCTATTTTTACAATAACTATTGCTGTATCAGGGATGAAATATGTATGTAATTGATTTCTATTTACAAAGTATTTACCAATGTATCATTCGTGCACTTGCCATGTTTATATCCTTGGTGATAAGAGTCAAAAAAATATTTTTGAGTCAGATTAATATGTGGGCAGAACTCGTAATTTTACTTTGTTGTTACACTTTGTTGCAACTTTACTTTGTTGTTAGTTTTACTTTGTTGTAATACTAAATAAAATATAAAAGCTCACAGAATTTGCAAAAATCAAAAAAAATCAGATACCAATAAACAACAAAAACTCATATTATCCAGAAATCTAGCTCTTTAAACTGAAGATAAATATAAACCTCTCGTATTCGGAGCTAAGCTCTAATTGTAGTTTTTGTTTGCCATTGTACTATAGATTCAGACTGATTCTTATGCTTTTCCGATTCCTGGCACGCAGAGTGTTGAATAATAAATGCCAATAAAAAATTTTTTTGACCTTGCAAGAACGAACTGTGAAGCACCATCTCCAGTTTAAAAAATGGAAAACTCATTATAAAAAAAATACTAAAATAAATACACTAGGTCTTTCGACCCATCGGGACTTATATTATTCCTGATCCGAGTGATTTAGTGTACGAGTTAATTTGTCAGGACAAGTGATCACGGCAACTTAATTGTGTTGCGCTAAAAAAACACTGGCTTAGGTTGAAGAAATGTGTTGCAAGTGTTTACCGGAAGCATGGAGACAATAACACATCAACAATGGCCAAGCAATCAAAAAAAAAAAAAAAAAAAAAAATGATATAGTTTTTTGAAGGAATGCCAAAAATATCAACGTCCATGTCCCGATTAACACATTTTGTAGGGATGAGATGTTTTTTTCAACGGAAGGATGGTTTAATAGAAATGAACTTTTACAAAAAATTGACCATTTACATAAAACTATATATTTTACTTAAAGAATTTATATTTTAATTTATTTAAATAGATAATTTTGACAGATATAGTGATAAGGGTTGGTGTATTTATTTTTTTATTCACCTCTGATCCTGATAATTTTTAGGATAAAGTTTCACAATTCCTGGAGTTTCTAATTTCTTGTTTTTCATTTGTGACGTTACTAGTTTTTAACTCTTAGAGCATTAGCTATGAACATACCCCACCCCAAAACCCTAATAAAATCCTGTTGGTTAGTATCTGTAGAAAATACTTTTTAAAAGTAGGCCTACGAATACAAATGTTTATAGAGGAGCCAGTAGATTTCAGATTAATTGAATTTTATGATAGTTTGAATAAGTTCTTTACTTGGCTTGTTTTGATTAATCATTCTTCTAACAAGGCATTGTTATAATGATATAGGAGTATAAACAGATATCCATGACCGATTGCAACTAAATAGTTTCGAGTCTCGAAATTTGAGTCCCAATATTTTGAGGTTCTGTTAAATTCAAGTCTATTTCTATTTGAGTCTGCTTTATCTATTTGCAAGAAAATGATGAGTCGGGCTTCCAAAAAATGTTTATAGCCATATACAGTATGCAAAGGAAAGATTAGGGGTTCCAAGAAATGTTTATACCAATATGGTATGGTAAGGAAATGAGTTGGGCATCCAAGACATGTTCATAAAAGTGTGTTATTTTAAATTTCTATTAGTTTAGATAATAATGGGTTCATAACCTTCCTATCAATCACGCAACAAAGGCCAGGAGTTTCCTTAATTATATTTACTATTCACGACCTTTTTCATATCCTTTACAATATACCCTTTTCAAATAATAACAGCTTAAATTGTAAAATATAAAAAACTAAATAATATTGGTTCTGACTCTGCAACTTTTACAAAATAACTTGTAGCAAACCATTGAATTCACAAGAGGTGAGAAATTAGTGACAAATTAGTTAGATCTTTTTATTTCATATTACAGTAGAATCTCGAAATTCTGAGTTTCAATATTTCGAGCTTCCGTTAAATTTGAACCTATTTTATCTATTTAAAAGAAAATAATGTCAGGCTTCCAAGAAATGTTCATTTCAGTACGGTATGCAAAGGAAATGAGTCGGGCTTCCTAGAAATGTTTATGGCCATACGGTATGCAAAGGAAATGAGTCAGGCTTCCAAGAAATATTCATATTAAGTTTTTAAAACTCATTTAGTTCATTTTTAATGATTATAGTATTAGGGCTCATTAAAATTCCTAGTTTTTCTAATGCACAAAAAGGTACTTCTGTGTAATCCGAGTTTTTGATAATCCGATGGGGTCTCGGTCCCATTTACTTCGAATTATCGAGACTGCTGTATTCTCATTATTGTTAATTAACTTTTATTGTATTTCTGCATTTTATTTATTAATGTATTAACATTTCTTTTTTTTTCATTATTACTAAGCATCATTGGTTATTAGACTGTAAGAATTGTATTATATTTTTCAGAATCGATGCAAATGTTTCTGATGCTGAATTAAATGTTGAGTCGGCACATAGTGAAATTCTAAAATACTTCCAGTCAGTGACTTCCAATCGATGGCTGATGATCAAGATCTTTGCTGTGCTTATATTGTTCTTTATATTCTTTGTGGTTTTCCTCGCATAGCATCACAATGTTTTCAGGTTAATTTTACAAAGACATTCCACTATTTTGACAGTATCAGTTAACTAAAAGTTACAACATTGGTATATATTGTATTATATTCAAGGGTTTAGAAATTGTAAATGATTTTGTAAACATTTTGTTGATATTTAAAAATATGCTGTTGAACTTATAAATATTGTAAAGTAGGTATACAAAATAACCTTTTAATAATTTTGTGTTTATAGGTCAGTTAATAAAAAATATTTGGTTATTGTTTCTAAAATATGACAAAATCACCTACTTTGCATTTTACCATGTTTTTATTTATTTTCGTATTTACAAAATAAAATTATTTCTGCTATTTAGTTCTTTTGCCTATCATTTTACCAGTATCTATCCACAAGCAAAATTTAGTAATTTTACAAAATATAAGATCCATGATTGTATGTAAACAATAGTTTGCATTAAGGTTAAAAAAAAATAATACATTTTAAAAAATAAAAGTAATTAACCACAAATGAATTAATAACTGCAAGAAAACTTTGATTATTCCTGTACAATAACGTGTTTATTTTAATACGTTATAAATAAATTTATCTGTAGAACCTAGTTAGTTTTATACTTTATTTTATCACAAATATATACCTTATCTTGTTAGACATATAAGCATATAGTGGCATTTAATTGTGTTAAAATACTTTTATTAGTCAAATTTTATCAGTTTTATTGCCCATGTTTTATCAAAAATATCTCACCTTAAACATATAAATATAATTGGTTCCTATTAACTTACAATTACACAAATTAATAAATAAAGTTACATGTAATTTCAGGAATCAGCTGTTATAAAATGAGAAAAATAAAAGCCATAATCACCTATTTTGTTGCCAATTATACAATATTATTGTTTGAAATTATAAAAATGGTTATTAGTTATCTGAAACAGTACAAACTGCCTTTGAAGTGGTATTTGTGACAAAATAAAATACAGTATTTGTATGTAATAAAATTGTATAGTGTCCTCTATATTCAATCCTCTGTATTATTCAAAATAAAATTTAAATTGCATATACTCTTAACACGAAAAAAATTATATTACTTTCTTTTATACTTTTAAACTGTTTGCATGAATCCTAATTAGGGATAGGCTGATTCCGATTCTCGATTCTAGGAATTGTTGATTCTAATGGTACCGAGCAATTGGTGATACTCGATTTCCCATTGATTAAAGAGCCGATTCTTGTTTTTTAACTCTTTAAAATATATGTGCGGTGAAATTTATTGGAAAAATAATTAATGATCGACTATATCTTATTTATGTATTAGTTGCTGAGAATGAATTAAACAATTAAAGCAAATGGTGATTTGAGATAACGAAAATATTATTATTATTTATGATGCAACAACAAGATTATCGGAAGCATTTCTAGTTCATTTCTTTGTCACCACTCGTCTCGCTTTGTTATCTCACTCCACTATCTCTTCAGTCTCTGGCCACCACATAGATATCAAAACTAAACACAAAAAACAGTCTTTCCAATTTCTCCAGTTATACACACTCAAATGACTTACTAAAGTTATATTGTAATTGTGAACTGAAGTTCACTTTTGTAATTTTAAATAAATCATTACTTTTTGCGATATGTTTGTCATGCTTTCAGAAATTCCTATTCATAAATTAAGGATGAGTGTTTTGTGTAGCCTATTACATTAAAATGGAACTTTTAAAAGGCTTCTCCATGTGACCAAGATGTCAACTAAATTCATTATTAGAGAATATCAGACTATTAGGCCTATAATCGAAAATCAACTTAAGAGAGACGGAAGACAAATTTTAGAATCTGAATAGAAAATTTTAGGCACTGGCCAATCCCTAATCTTTATCAGAAGAACATTGTTTTCCTTTTAGTGAAATCATCTAATCCATCAAGGCTTTTGGGATTGAATGACTTCTTTCTTGGATTTCTTATACCTAGAATTTTTGGAATGAAGCCTATTATGAGAATCTATTAGGAATAGAAAATCTAACTCATTGTATCTGTTCAAAGCTTTTTATTTATTTCACATGTCAGATTCTCACCATAACTGCCTTGACTAACATGCCTTTCAGTTTTAAATCACCATAATGATTACGCTGCCAAAAATATTATTTAGCCCAGTGATGCAGCATTGTCTATTTATTCTTTTTGTTGATATCTTACAATTATATCATTTGGATTTTTTGGACTAGGAGACTGACAGACTTACCTTGGTAAGAGTCCACTCTGTAGTCTTGAAATAGAAACACATAAAAGCACTTAAACAATGATATATTTCAACCACACAGTGGTCTTTGTCAATCGAAGAGAAAACACAAAAAGAAATATGAATAAGAATGAATCATTCTCTCATATTTCTTTTTGTGTTTTCTCTTCGATTGACAAAGACCACTGTGTGGTTGAAATATATCATTGTTTAAGTGCTTTTATGTGTTTCTATTTCAAGACTACAGAGTGGACTCTTACCAAGGTAAGTCTGTCAGTCTCCTAGTCCAAAAAATCTAAATAATCTTTACCAACCAAAACTAACCTAAAAATTATATCATTTGGTAATTTCTCACAATTTGGAACTGTTTTTAAAAATATAACAAATGGGAAAAGTATTATTCTATTAGTCAGTACTTCCAGCATATGCTGTCCTGAGTGTTAAACATTTTTTCCTATTATATGTCTCTGGAATGTTATTAATTGGTATATGACAGATACAGTAGAGTCTCAATAATTCGAGGTAGATGGGACAGAGACTCCCTCTGATTATCGTAAATTCGGATTACCCGGAAATACATTCCTTTGCATTAGAAAAAGTAGGAGTTTTAATAAACCCTAATACAATGTTCTAATTAAGAATGCACAAAATAAGTCTATAGAACTTTATATGAACCTTTCTTGGAAGTCTGACTCATTTCCTTGGCATACCGTATTGATATTAACATTTCTTGGAAGCCAGATACATTATTTTCTTTCAAATAGATAAAATAGGCTCGAATTTAACGGAAACTTGAAATATCAGGACTCGGAATTTCGAGACTACTGTATTGGCAAATAATTGTTTTCTATAAATCTCCATACCTCTTGGTTAAAGAGATTACCAAAATTATAATAACCTCAATTCAAATTAGTATTATGAGGGATCTGAATAGCCTTAAGTCATTGCCTTGTCTATTGGTAATTGCCTTGTCTATTGGTATCTGTTACTTATCTTAAATCTAAAAGAAATTAAGATTTTCTGCTTGTATATTTTTATTTTTATCTTCATTCAGCTTTTCTTTTTTTCCCTGTATTCTCTTATATGCTTTCCTTAATATGAGAATACGGTATTAGTCAGGGAAACTATAAAAAGTTATGCTACTGTTTCACAAATTAATACTAAATGAATTATCATTTAAAAATAATAGTTCAATCTCAGAAAATAAGTTTATAAGGAACTTGAAGAGTAAGTTGGTTAAAAGAATTCCATCTAATTTAGGTGCTTCTTTACATATTATTATTATTTTTGATCTATCTATTATGTTCATCTGGTAATGTGAGTTTATTAAACGTTCTTGAAATATATAATTGTTTTTTTATTACACAAATACAGATTTCCATTAGCAAATTTCCAATAGAATTAAATTAAATAATACTTCTTAATCAAATTTTAAATATAAAATGATGTGCAAAGTTACATTATGGATTTCTTTTCTATTCTAGCTGTTACATATTATGTCACACAATGGGTCCTTTCTGCATCCATAAACCTAGACACCAACTTCCACTCAAACCTATCCATGGCTCTAGCATAACTGACCAACTCCAGTGCAAAAGATCCTCATTATGTTCTCAATAACCAGAGTACTCTATCAACAAATTATTTTCAAGATTTTGACTCCTGAATTTTAGCCCAACACGACTTCTTTTGTCTAAATAATTATGTGGATATTGCTAAAATAAAATTTGAAGATGAGCTTCAGTTTGCAGAGGTGAGTGTAGTAATTGTTAGGGATTGTGAATGCACTAATTAAAAGACTTGTAAGTTTTTTATTTCTTTTATTGTTGACAAAAACATTCAAAACAATTTATTGATATTTGAATAAAAAGATATCAAAAAATTGGTTTTAGTGTTTGATTGTTTTGAAACAGTTTTCAAGTACTGAAACTGTATTATGCAACTCGTGCATTTTACTGAAAACGCCATTTTAAGTTTTTTTACGTTGTAATCTTTTGATATAATGATTTGTATGAACCTAAGGTAAATTCTAAAAAAAACTCACAGAAGCCAAATGTTCTTGACTAAGTTAGGCAGTGATCTACGTATCTTACTAATGTTTTTATATCCTAACCCTTTGTACATGGTAAGCAGAAAATTTCACCCATCGTAAATGTCACTTCACGTTACAAAGCGGAATATTCTGCTATTGCTTTTGATAAAGCATTATATCAAGTAAATTTCAGAAAAATGTAAATAGAATGCGTTAGATGTTTATTTAGTGTTTGAGAATCATGTTGTTGGTTGTATGACTAAATTCAGCTGTTGGCAGACATAAACAATTGAGTTTTGCTAATGTATGTCATATGCACAGTCATTCAGTAGAAAGTCTGTAAACAGTACACAGTATTTCTTGCGAATATATTTGCTCGGCAATGTGGCATGCTTGATAGCAAGCAGTTGAAGTCGTTTGCTTACATATTTATCTACGTATTCATGTATCTAGTATCTTATGTATATAGTTTTTTATTTTCTCTATTTATATGTGATATTCAACGTTATCCAATATTATTCTGGTCCACTTACTTAATAAAGTTGTTATATGTTAATTGTAAACAATTATTCCACCATTAAGTGCAATCAGTTTTTACCTTGTGATGACCTTTTGTAAATTGTTTTTATAGTTCACTGAAATAATTCAGTGATTCGACAATGGTCAAGTGACCGAAATATGCCTTATCACAAGGTAAAAATTGATTGCACTTAATGGTAGAATAATTGTTTACAATTAACATACAATACCTATATATATTTATATGGTTATATATATATATATATATATATATATATATATATATATATATATATATTTTTTTTTTTTAGGTTAGTTCTAGTAGAGCTTATTTAGGAATTTTTGGACTAGATAGGAGACTGACAGACTTACCTAATGGCAATAGTCCAAAACTGCAATCTCTTGGAAATAAACACATATAAAAACTTAACAAACTATTGAAATATTTCGATCAAAAATGATCTTCATCAATGAAAACAAGTGAACCACAGATGTGTATAAATATCCAAATGTCACAGATTCACAGATTTATAGTTTATGGTATAGTGCTGTATGTGATTTGTGTAAATATTGTTATATGTGATTTGTGTAAATATTGATTACATGAAACTAGATATTAATAGTCTGTCAGAAGGAAGGTAAATGGAGTTGTTATAAAAAATGATATAAGTTTGGAAGAATGTAAAAGGAGTTTTAACTGATGTTGAGGTTAGGAGGCTCTCTAGATTTGGTGTACCACTGGTATGATAACTCCCATCTTCTCAATTATGAAGGATTGCAATCAGGGGGGAGGGCTTTAATTATTTCGGTGGTATAACAATCATTGAAAGATATGATGTTGTGACTAGCAGCGTGTTGAGCAGTTGGTCTGTCTATGTTCATGGTTCCGACGTCAAGTCTGTAGCCATTCATTCTGATGCTCAGACCATCCACTGTGCCGGGCAAAATTTACATTGCAACTGGTATATTACATTTTTTGATGTACAAGTATGATGACCCTGAATCTTGAAGTCCACATTGGTTGCTAGGCTTTGGAAACTATTTGTTGGGATGTATATTGGTACATTTCATGTTCTTAATAATTACATTTTAATTTCTTTGCAGGTAACTGCATTTAAATATTATTTCTCCCGACTAAGTTTAAATTTTTAGCTGTTGTGTTCACAATGCGCACGCACCTTACTGAATATGCAGGCCATCCTGCCTTGGTCAACTCGTGCAATCCAAAATGTTTCACCTTCTTAACACTTAAAGGCTTTTACTTTTATTTACATGGTTTTAGTGTTCTTTTCAAACTTACATATTAAATTGTTTTTATTATATTGTTTTTATAGTGGTTATTGTCTAAACTTGTGATTACATGTTACAATTCTGCCAATTTAGGTTATGTTTACATTTTTTTTTTTTTTATAATTCGGTTATTTTATGGTTTGAATTTACTTACCCATATTTATATTATATTATACATAGTGCCTTTCCTACTTGCTATTCCAAAATGTTACAATATATATATATATTTAAAAAAAAATATTAATTTTCATTATGAATACTCTAGTAAAAAACACTTTTAACCTGTTTTGACCATAATTATGAAGATTATCTATTGCTATGTTAATGGCAATAATACCGTTTTTTCAACTACAAATATTTTTTGACCAATACTAATCCTATACAACAAATAAATATAACTTTAATTTTTTTTTTATAAAAAATTATAAAATAGAACACTGAAGTGAAATTTGCAGTTTATTACATAGTGTGCAGAGGGTTAAAAACCTTTGTGGCTTCTTAGTGTTTTTAGCAATACACTTTATTTGAATTAAGCATAAGTAATTAATTATGTTGCAAGACTTCAAGATGATTTAAACATTTCTTTAGTATTATTTTTATTTTATTTTTGTTATTTACATTTAACTTAAATAAATAAATGGAATTAAATTTAGTTTAATGATTAAACAACTTTGAAAGAGAATTAAATAATATCTTATATACAATAATAGGTAATAGTGGCACCAGTTCAATAAAATACACTGCCTGTCATAAAAAATGTAATTTTATTGTAAAATTACAATTACATTAAAAGGTTAAAATAGACACAAATTAAATTTAAAGAAATTAAAAATCAGAAAATATATTTTAAAGCTATCACATATGTTAAAAATGCTCACCACATTTTTGCATTTTTATGCTCATGAATTCACATACATTTTTCATGCACAATATTAATACCAGTTTTTGCCTTTTGGTCTGTATTTCGGTCTGCATTTTTGGGTTTATTTTTTCTTCTTCTGGTGTATCTTGGAAGACAAAAAGTTATTGCTAGTCTTTACTATTTGGGAGCATCCTTGTTTTCAACAGAACATTGAAGCTATTTGAACTGACATTGGTTGTAAAGAATACTGCTCTGATAATTCCACAACTAGGTTACATAACACCTAGTGTTATCTACACCTGGTCACTCCGGTCGGAAATGAGAAGGTAGACGAAATAGCTAAATTTTCATCCATCATGAAACCTGTTGTAGTTCCCAAACTCTCGCTTACCAAATTCTGACGAAAAGCTAGAGAAGTGTTCTGGAAGAAGTGGGTTGAACGTTGGATATTGTAACCTACGGGTAGATCATTATTTAAATTCGGAGGGAGCCCACACGCCCATCATTTTATCGTTATGTCCCAAGATCCACGGCTGAGTTCGCAGCACGTGCTCAAATCGGTTACACTGTTTTTTTTTTTTTTTTTTTAATTAAGTTGGGAGCGGGTTTAAACTGCCCGAAGCACCGCTACCTTAGTTATATTGTACTTACCTCCCTGATCTAGTCAAAGAGCCTCTTCCCTCTTACCAGGTTTGGAAGTTTCCTGACTAGTGTTTTACCTTCAGCATCCTCTTCCAGAGCTGTGCTATCACCAAAGAGGTTGGCGCCTCTCGGCAAGTGCTTCACATCTATAAATGATGTGTATGGCGGTCTCCAGTTCTTGCCCGCATAATCTGCACACTGGTTAATCTTTGAAGATACCCGTATTATGCCGATGTTTCCTTAGTCCACAGTGTCCCGTGAGTAGACCTGTGGCTATCCTCAATTCCTGCCTAGACAGATAGATGAGACTCTCCTGTAGCCCAAGGAAGGTTTCCTAAGGGTTAGCTTACTGTGTCTCATTCCTTCAGCCGTGACCCAGTGCTCACAGTGTCTTTCAGCCATCCACCTTCGCACTGCAATCTTGACCATGGATTTGGAAATACCTACCGTTGACTCCGGTCCAATTAGGGGAGTTGAAGACACCTCTCTGGCCAGTGCATCTGCGGCTTCATTTTCATATATTCCCCTATGCCCTGGCAACCAACCTATCTTGATTTGATTGTGCCTTGCCAGGGCTTCTAGGTTATTTAGGCACTCCCTGACTATGGCCGAGGTGACCACATGTCCGTTTAGTGCCTTAATTGCTGCCTGACTGTCAGAGAAAATAGCAATCCGGTTCCTGTGTATTCCCCTTCTCGCTATCTCTCCCAGACAGGCATTTATAGCATATATTTTGACCTGAAAGACAGAGGTATGCCTCCCCAAGGAAAAAACTAGTTTTACCCTTGGGTTTTTACAATACACCCCCGCTCCAGTGCCGAAGTCCATCTTGGAGCCATCTGTGTACCAGATCTGAGCTCCCGATGTTACTGACCCTGACCATTCCATCATAGTTTGGTAGGCCTGGTCAGGTGCAAACGTCCAAGTAAGGTGGTCACTGCCCATCTCCAAGACAGGTTCTTTGACCACGCACTCGATACTCATATGTCCCGAAACATCTGAGAGATTAGCCCAGTTGTTCGAGTATCCAATCTCCATGCTGGGATTTGGTGCTTGTGGTTGATTGCTTCCCACCTGTTGCACCTCACCCTCACAACATCCAAGCCCTGGACGTTAACATGCTCGGCTCGGTTTTGGCCTCCCCTGCGTTGTGTGCTCAGGATTATTTGGCCCTCCCGCTGCTCTCGCCTGATCTCTTCGGAGCCGCCTTCTGGCTGCTCCACTCATAAGCTTTCTCCGTAGAGAAAGCGTGCTCAACTCTACAACCATTTCACTGGTTTCTGCAGTCGGCAGCTTGGTAGCCGCCCCCGCACCCCCAGTGATGGTTGCCGTTAACACATCTGCTACAGACTCACGGTTTGCCGTCTCATTGGCTCCCGCTGTCCGTGCAGACTCAACATCAATTTGTGTACTTACTTGGTCCATTAGCTTCCCAAGTATGGAGGAAAGAACGGAGGAGCAGAACCCCCATTGCCCTGGCAAGACAACATACAATGAGGTTTTGTCTGGTTCCTCAAGGGGATCGTGTGCTACTGCATTTTATACCCTGCAGCCATTCATCCATCGGCACGATGCCTTCCACCTTGGATTGGGTATTCAGTCACTGACCTTGAAGCACACCCCAAGTTCAGGACATTATTAACTGTTGATCATGGAGCGAACAGCCTGCTTTACTCTCTTTTGTTACAACTGTGTTGTTAGGGTAGTTTCCCGCCCATACTTCACAGCCGCATTGCCCTTGGTTCACCTGGGAGGTGAGAGTAGCATTGTGAGGACTTAATTCCCAACTACCCCAGTCCCCAGTCAGAGCAGTTATTTCTACCACACCCAACCGGTTGACTGACGAGGAGGGATAATTCCTCACCTTTGAACCATTGCCTTGGTCCGGGCATGCTTATTCAGAAACCTTCTGGAATCCTTAGTCACAAGTAACCTATATATCTGTAGGCCGTTCCACTATCCGCCACCCGTGGACCCGCCCAGTTGCTAAGGCAAGCTATCTGGGGTTACACTGTTACTCAGACTTACCTCCAATGCTTCAACCTCAGTGATAGCACAATGTGCCAGAGATGTCACGCTGAAGTTGAGAGTTTGCATCATATATTGCTACTCTGCACAGCACCAAACCAACATAGAGAAAAGCTAAAATAGACACTGAGAGGCATTATGCTTAAATAAGATCGTGATAAACAGGCATCACTGGGCACTGGTGGCAGCTGTTTATTTCGGACATCGGGTAGTTGTTGTCTCATGATGCTGAATGCTCGTAAGAAGAAAGTAAGGTTATGTAACACAATTTAAATTTGCTTGTGTTATGAGTAACTACTGCGTAACTGAGTGAAATCGTTTGAACTTATTTGCTGACGAGTTTCTAAACAATCGTTTCATTAACGAGCCTGACCCTTTTGCTGGTGATCGCTCAAAGTTGCAGGCCTATGATTTATGAGTGTGGAGGAGGGTTTAGGTTGAGCGAGCTGTTTACCATACAATAGAATAGGGTGTTAGATTCAAAGTGTGTGTGTGGTTGTTTAAGATATGTTCTGTTTGTATACCCTGCAGCCATTCATCCATCGGCATGATGCCTTCCACCTTGGATTGGGTATTCAGTCACTGACCTTGAAGCACACCCCAAGTTCAGGACATTATTAACTGTTGATCATGGAGCGAACAGCCTGCTTTACTCTCTTTTGTTACAACTGTGTTGTTAGGGTAGTTTCCCGCCCATACTTCACAGCCGCATTGCCCTTGGTTCACCTGGGAGGTGAGAGTAGCATTGTGAGGACTTAATTCCCAACTACCCCAGTCCCCAGTCAGAGCAGTTATTTCTACCACACCCAACCGGTTGACTGACGAGGAGGGATAATTCCTCACCTTTGAACCATTGCCTTGGTCCGGGCATGCTTATTCAGAAACCTTCTGGAATCCTTAGTCACAAGTAACCTATATATCTGTAGGCCGTTCCACTATCCGCCACCCGTGGACCCGCCCAGTTGCTAAGGCAAGCTATCTGGGGTTACACTGTTACTCAGACTTACCTCCAATGCTTCAACCTCAGTGATAGCACAATGTGCCAGAGATGTCACGCTGAAGTTGAGAGTTTGCATCATATATTGCTACTCTGCACAGCACCAAACCAACATAGAGAAAAGCTAAAATAGACACTGAGAGGCATTATGCTTAAATAAGATCGTGATAAACAGGCATCACTGGGCACTGGTGGCAGCTGTTTATTTCGGACATCGGGTAGTTGTTGTCTCATGATGCTGAATGCTCGTAAGAAGAAAGTAAGGTTATGTAACACAATTTAAATTTGCTTGTGTTATGATTAACTACTGCGTAACTGAGTGAAATCGTTTGAACTTATTTGCTGACGAGTTTCTAAACAATCGTTTCATTAACGAGCCTGACCCTTTTGCTGGTGATCGCTCAAAGTTGCAGGCCTATGATTTATGAGTGTGGAGGAGGGTTTAGGTTGAGCGAGCTGTTTACCATACAATAGAATAGGGTGTTAGATTCAAAGTGTGTGTGTGGTTGTTTAAGATATGTTCTGTTTGTATACCCTGCAGCCATTCATCCATCGGCATGATGCCTTCCACCTTGGATTGGGTATTCAGTCACTGACCTTGAAGCACACCCCAAGTTCAGGACATTATTAACTGTTGATCATGGAGCGAACAGCCTGCTTTACTCTCTTTTGTTACAACTGTGTTGTTAGGGTAGTTTCCCGCCCATACTTCACAGCCGCATTGCCCTTGGTTCACCTGGGAGGTGAGAGTAGCATTGTGAGGACTTAATTCCCAACTACCCCAGTCCCCAGTCAGAGCAGTTATTTCTACCACACCCAACCGGTTGACTGACGAGGAGGGATAATTCCTCACCTTTGAACCATTGCCTTGGTCCGGGCATGCTTATTCAGAAACCTTCTGGAATCCTTAGTCACAAGTAACCTATATATCTGTAGGCCGTTCCACTATCCGCCACCCGTGGACCCGCCCAGTTGCTAAGGCAAGCTATCTGGGGTTACACTGTTACTCAGACTTACCTCCAATGCTTCAACCTCAGTGATAGCACAATGTGCCAGAGATGTCACGCTGAAGTTGAGAGTTTGCATCATATATTGCTACTCTGCACAGCACCAAACCAACATAGAGAAAAGCTAAAATAGACATTGAGAGGCATTATGCTTAAATAAGATCGTGATAAACATGCATCACTGGGCACTGGTGGCAGCTGTTTATTTCGGACATCGGGTAGTTGTTGTCTCATGATGCTGAATGCCCGTAAGAAGAAAGTAAGGTTATGTAACACAATTTAAATTTGCTTGTGTTATGAGTAACTACTGCGTAACTGAGTGAAATCGTTTGAACTTATTTGCTGACGAGTTTCTAAACAATCGTTTCATTAACGAGCCTGACCCTTTTGCTGGTGATCGCTCAAAGTTGCAGGCCTATGATTTATGAGTGTGGAGGAGGGTTTAGGTTGAGCGAGCTGTTTACCATACAATAGAATAGGGTGTTAGATTCAAAGTGTGTGTGTGGTTGTTTAAGATATGTTCTGTTTGTGTTGTGTAATGTTTGAATATTTCAAATTTGTCTGTAGAGGCTAGTTTCTTAAAATGGTTTAATATGTAGAGAATATTTAAATTAGTATGGATGCTTGTGTATGTATGTTGGGTGTATTGTAAATGTGTTACGTAGCTGGATTTTGGATTTATTTTTTTAAAGTCGTTGATGTGTTCTTAAAATCTTGTGTCAAGTGATCTGTTGGTTTGGCCAACGTAGAAGCTGGGCCAGTCGTTAAAAGGTATTTTGTATATATCAGATAGATTGCATTTTTCTGTTTGTTATTGAAAGGGTTGTATGTGTTTTTTTATAGTGGTCGTTGTTTTGTGTGATATTTGGTAATTGAGTTTTCTGAATGTGGAAGCAATTTTGTGTGTGTGTTGTGGTAAGTGATGAATATGTATTTATTGTTTTTTGTGTAGCTTGGCAGTGTGGCTGTTTAAATTTTTATCTTGAAACAGAATTTTATGCACAAATGTGAGGGATTTGGTAGATCCGTAGAACACAGCTGAGAAACCTGTCTAGTATCATTCAGAATTCAAACCCACCATACAAAATCTTTTTAACTATTTTCTCATTTTATACGCCTTTTCATATGAGAATGGAGTAATGCCTGATTACATAATATGTTTAGTGTTCAGTTGAAAATGTTTAAACAATAAAATAAAAAGTATACTGTATTTTTAACATAATGTATGACAGCCAGTTATGAGATATGAACACTGTGCTAAAATAATCATGGGAACTATTGTATTCGTGATTTTGCCACTTTTTATATGTGTATCATGGAATGTTTTGTGTGGTTATTTTTTTTTTTTAATTAGAAAGAAGTGAAATGTATATATCATGTAAATTATCAATTGAAGAAAAATCAACTAATCATAATTTAGACTGAACTATGCAATTTTCGGTTGTCTTATAGTTGTTGGTATTTGAAGTATTTATTGAAGGTTATAGTTAGTTTTTTGTGTGTAAAAATTGGGTTTCAGATCTGTTTATACAGTAATATGATTGGCTATTCTGATATGTTTAAACATAGATGACTAATGTGTTTAGAATAGGAAAAGTATGTTTCTACTGTTGGAATTTGTTTTTGGACAATGGCTTATTGTGAATATGTTTAGATATCACCTTAGTTTGTTAGTCTTTCTTTAATTTGTTCTTGATATCTGAAACTATTTAAAGCAATTGTTCAATGAGAGTACAGAAGGATCTCATTATAATTGACTACTTTGGGTTGGGGTTGTTCCTTTTAATGAAAGTCTGTTATGATAAACGAGTCAAATTCCAAAAAGAATCTGAGCAAATGTTAAAAGGGTTATAAAAATAACACATCAAATAAAAATCAGGTAACATATCCACTGTGGCTACTGTAATGTAAAATTCAATTACTGACAAAGGTTTTGTTTTAACGTTTTAGTCGGAAGCTTTCAGTTTAATATTGAAATCTGTTTGAGGTCATTTTAATAAAAGGATGTCATGTTTTAGCCCAGTGACCTTTTGGGTAGGGCAGGATGTATATTTGTTTAAAAAACATTTGTCAACATTTGATAAGTCAGTATTATAAAAATTATTCATGTGTTCCTCTATTTTCAGATCTTTTGGATAACTTTTAGGGAGAGTGCCACTTAGCAAAAGGTATACACTTTCTATCTAGGAGTCTTGTAAGCATAGCACTGGCTGTGCGGCACCTGATTAAGTGCTGGCAGATGAAATCAAAATTGAATTTGAATTTGTGTTTGATATTTCTTTGTTGTTCGTAGTTTTTGATACATTTGAATTTTCTTGAAATATTGTTTGAGGAAATCAGCTGCTAAGAAAATTTTTTACATTTAGACAAATGTTTTACTTTGGTGATTTATTTACGTTTGATATACTTTTCCTGATATTTTATGACCCAAAACCACTTATTGGCATTTATACACACAAATGTTTTGGGCTACATTGGTGGAAGAAATTGTGCTGAAAATTTTGTTTCAATATTTGAAACAGTTTGAGAAAGAGTTAATATAATAAAAAGAAATAAAATGCTTGTTTCTTAAGATTTCTTTTCGTGTAGTAAAGGTGTTTAAAAATAGCTGCGAAATTTGCCATTTGAGTATTATGTAAAATGCAAAGTGACAACTGATTTATAGTAAGAACAAATTTTGATAAATCTAAACAATATTTGGCACCACATCAAATTTTCTATCGAATTTAAAAAATGATATTTCAAAATACATCTAATGAGGAAAGTGACTATAAATTAACCATAAATAATGAAGGAAATTTGAAAACACATCTAAGTTTTAAACACAATTAAAAGGAAACTTTATAATCTCAGCCCTACTTTACAAGAGCCTTTTTCTCTTTTCTTTTCGTAATGCATATTTTATATGACATTAAATTACTGGTAACTATTTTACTATACACTTACAAGAAATCTGGTTACAACAAGTTTGTTTGGAAACAAATTACAGATTCAAGTTTATCCCAAGCTGATCCCATATTAAATAAAACGCATGTTGCAAAACCAAAGAAAATTGTGACCACTCATTGGTGACATTTTACATAGGAAACTTTTCTTTAGAATGTTTTCTTATGACAAAACTCGTAACTGGATATGTTTTGGTATAGCCTTGTAATTATGTAATAGGTAAAACTACTATATCTTCTAACATACAATGTGCAAGACCAGGGTAAATTGAGCCAACTTTTTCATTTCAGTTATGTTAGAAAAGGTTATTTTTGCTTAACCAATCCTATACGTTGTAGGTTTTTTGTAATATGGTTATATTAATAAAAAAAGTTTTAACTTGGTACATGCCAATGTAAGCCATCTTTGTAAATTTAGAATAAGTTTTTTTCAATTGTATTTTCAATACAAATTTTTCAAATTTCAACAAATGCTTTTAGTTTGTTACACGTATTACGTTTATCTTTCTTAAAATTCGTTTTATGTAATATATGTAAATGTGAAAAAGTCCTAAAGTAAAGATCATTACATTAATAGCATGCCAATCCAAATAATGGACAGTTTAAAAGACTCCGCATACAAATCCTTGTGTCATAGCTCTGCAGTCTAAATCATAAAAGCATTGGAAACAAATCAATAATGGATAAATTTTCATTCAAATACACAGTGGCTTGTGCAATTCCAGTGATCCGTTAGTTAAAATGTTTATTTATAATAATTGTAATTATTTAATAAAAAGTAGCTAAAATAAAAGTTTTCTGCGTTGATCAAGTAGGAATTGACTGATTTTGTTTGTTTTTGATATTACTTTAACATTATTTAATGTTTATTATTGTTCTTTACACAACAGAATTTTATTATTTTAACATTTTAATATCTCTGGGTAAAGTCAGCTAGTGACATATTGAAATTATTGTAAAAACGTTTATATTTCCTGAGAAATTTATTTAAATATGTAATTTTGTTTGAAAATGGTCAAGAATTACTAACAGTTCACTTACCATTTTGATAAAGTGTTCATATATTGCTGACTGTATCTCCGTTTGCTTGGATTTTCCTTGGAATGACTGTTACCATGGTTTGTAGCCATCAGGAAACGGATGAAGTGGAAACCTTCTCTGGCGTAGACACGCAAGGGTTCTAGGCCTGGTACAAATTTGGTTGAAACCCATACACCGTAATGTTTGTTCAAACAACAAAACTCTTCAATACACGGTTTCTGCACAAAGATATTTTTTTAAAAATTATTTGCTTTAACTTGTAATGGGCCATTGCTTTACATTCTAAAAATTGAATATACAATATCAAGAGCACAGAGGTACTATATATTAAAATAAAAAATATTTGCAAAAGCACCAGTACCACAAAAATAACTAAGCACAGTGGTATAATATATTGAAATGCTTCGTTAGCGAGTTACAATCAGCGGAAGATTTTGCCCGGATTTCAGCTCACCATGTAAAACGAGGTCTTCCTGAAATTCTGGTAAGGTAGATTAAGGAGTGAATTCAATTGTTTTTAATGGTTTTTGATATGATAAATTGAATAAAAGTCCCAGGACTGTAAGATAAGTAGTTTTTGAGAAAACCAGTGTCAAATGGAAAAAATGGAGTGAAAAACACATTTTTTCATCTTTGGGTAACAATATCTTTGTTATTTTACAAAGAAACAGATCAAAATTTTTAATAAAACTTGTAGAAAATTTTATTCTGTACAAGACGGTGTAAATAAAGAACACAGAAAGTTTGATTACATGAATTTTGTATTCATAACAGCACAACAAGCCTTTTACATTTGACTGGCAATAAATTTGTTAGTTACCCATTAAACAAATTAAACTTCTACTAAGAAATTGGAAATTTCAATTTTTAAATGAAAAATTATTTCAGAGAGTAGTTTGATTTAACTGTCTATATTTTCACCATTTAGTGCCAGCTGCTGCTGACATTGTACGGCTTGATTTAATGTGATTTAAAAACAGAGTGATGTCTTGCGGGAAATTTTTATTCTATAAGTTGGCAATACAATAAACAGCTGTTCAACAATGATGTGATTTAAAATGTAGAGGTTCGAATAATTTTGAGAGCTAACATTGTTCTGTTAGTAGTAATTGAATTTCATTCCGTGTAAGTATTGTTCTGTTCGTAGTAATTGAGTTTCATTTTGTGTAAGTATTGTTATGTCCGTAGTAATTAAGTATATTTTAATTTACTTAGGTATATTTTATTTACAGATGAGTCACAATTCACTCGTGATGGTATCAACAATGTACGAGACCAACAAATGAGCAAAAGTGAACCCTCATGCAACAGTTGAACGTATTTTTCAACATCGTGTTACCATTAAAATATGGTGTGGTATTATTAATGACCAGCTGATTGAACCGTTTATTTTTCAAGAGCGTTTAACAGGACAGACATACAGTTTCATCAAGAATAATTACAGAGATTGCAATGCGACTCCATCTGTACTTTCAACATGATGGTGCATCGCAACATTTTTCAAATATTGTTTCTACCTATTTGAAGCAACAGTTTCCAAATAAATGAATCAGTCATAGAGGTCCTCCTTTACAGTGGCCACCTAGGTCAACAGATGATATGTCGTTGGATTTTTGTATATGGGGATAAACGAAGGAGAAAACTTACGAGATCAAAGTTAATTCCGGTGAGACCCTTTTCCGGTTAATTTTACTTTGTGCAGTTATGAATAAAAATTCTTTTTGAACAAACATCTATTCACTTTCCGTGTTCTTTATTTATACAGTTTTGTTCAGAATAAAATTTTCTACATGTTTTATATAAAATTTAGATTTGTTTTTTTAGTGAAATAACAAAGTTATTGTTAACTAAAGATGAAAAAATGTGTTTTTACTCCATATTTTGCATTTGACAGGTGTTTTTCAAAAACTACTTAACTTACAACTCTAGAACCTGTTTTATTCAATTTATCAGATCAAAACCCATAAGAAACAACTGAATTCGCCCCTTAATCTACTTTAGCAGAACATCAGCCAGACCTCGTTTTACTTCGTGAGCTGAAATATGGGCAAAATCTTTTGATGGTCGTAACTCACTAACGAAGCATTTCCAGACCCATGTTTATGTTGACTTTTTCATTTTTTTGCGTGTAGAACGAGTTCCCAAAGTTTCTGCATATCTTTCTGAATCACCCTGTATGTATTACAAGCTACCTAGTCAGTCTAGTTTGTAAGTTATTGTATTCTAGATTGTAATTTTGTAATAGGGTCCTCTAATGATGATTGCATGGTCATCGAATTGTACATAAGGGTTTAATCTTAGGTAACTTGTAATATTGGTTATTTTTGTGGTATTGAGAGTTTTTGCCAGTATTTTTATTGTTATATTGTGTTTTTATTTTTATTGAAATAAATCTTTATTTGAGTTTATCTAGTTAAACTGGGAGCAGTTCCCCGATTAAGTTCACGCTAATTTGAAATCTCTGGGGTTCAAAATGGTCAGTGAAACGTTCTTGCCTAACCCTAGGAAGATGAAATCCTCATCACACTAATTCTGAATCTTATCCACCAGTGTTTTATAATCATAGCAAGGTGGATAGTGAAAACAACAACCATTATATTTTTGTTCAAAAAATAAGGAAAACAAAATCTACCGAATTTTAATACTTTTTCTTATTACTTTAACGTACGACGTCACTATTTAATGTTAAAAAAAAATTATAATCTTGTTGAATATAGAAAGCATTAAAACAATCTAACATATACAAATGCAAAAAAATGGAAAAATATTTATTAAAAAATTATAATAGTGTAAATATAAACTTCGCGTGGAATGGTTCTCAAAAGAAAATAGCCCAGAATTGATTTCAATCAACAAAAGAAAGCAAGATATTAAAATAATTAATAATGTCCTTAAAATAGGCTAAACGCTAGAATATATTTCCTCAACTTGTAACAAAGAAAATAGTCATTTAAAATACACCAATAAATTGGAAGAAAAAACAAATTCACGTTAATTTGAAAGTATTGTGTAGATATATGTGAGTTTACACAAAAAAGCAGTATATTTTATGCAGGAATGAACAAACTTTAAATTGAAAGTATTGTATAGATATATGTAAGTTTAAGGATCAAAGCAGTATATTTTATGCAGGAATAAACAAACGTTAAATTGAAAGTATTGTATAGATATATGTAAGTTTATGGATCAAAGCAGTATATTTTATGCAGGAATAAACAAACGTTAAATTGAAAGTATTGTATAGATATACGTAAGTTTATGGATCAAAGCAGTATATTTTATGCAGGAATGAACAAACTCTCGTTAATAAAGTATTGTATAGATATATGTAAGTTTATGGATCAAAGCAGTATATTTTATGCAGAAATAAACAAACGTTAAATTGAAAGTATTGTATAGATATATGTAAGTTTATGGATCAAAGCAGTATATTTTATGCAGGAATGAACAAACTCTCGTTAATAAAGTATTGTATAGATATATGTAAGTTTATGGATCAAAGCAGTATATTTTATGCAGAAATAAACAAACGTTAAATTGAAAGTATTGTATAGATATATGTAAGTTTATGGATCAAAGCAGTATATTTTATGCAGGAATGAACAAACTCTCGTTAATAAAGTATTGTATAGATATATGTAAGTTTATGGATCAAAGCAGTATATTTTATGCAGAAATAAACAAACGTTAAATTGAAAGTATTGTATAGATATATGTAAGTTTACAGATCAAAGCAGTATATTTTATGCAGGAATGAACAAACTCACGTTAATAAAGTATTGTATAGATATATGTAAGTTTATGGATCAATGCAGTATATTTTATGCAGGAATAAACAAACTCACGTTAATAAAGTATTGTATAGATGTATGTGAGTTTACGGATCAAAGCAGTATATTTTATGCAGGAATAAACAAACTCACGTTAGTAAAGTATTGTATAGATATATGTGAGGTTACAGATCAAAGCAGTATATTTTATGCAGGAATAAACAAACTCACGTTAATAAAGTATTGCATAGATATATGTGAGGTTACGGATCAAAGCAGTATATTTTATGCAGGAATAAACAAACTCACGTTAATAAAGTATTGTATAGATATATGTGAGGTTACAGATCAAAGCAGTATATTTTATGCAGGAATAAACAAACTCACGTTAATAAAGTATTGTATAGATATATGTGAGGTTACGGATCAAAGCAGTATATTTTATGCAGGAATAAACAAACTCACGTTAATAAAGTATTGTAATATGTGAGGTTACGGATCAAAGCAGTATATTTTATGCAGGAATAAACAAACTCACGTTAATAAAGTATTGTATAGATATATGTGAGGTTACGGATCAAAGCAGTATATTTTATGCAGGAATAAACAAACTCACGTTAATAAAGTATTGTAATATGTGAGGTTACGGATCAAAGCAGTATATTTTATGCAGGAATAAACAAACTCACGTTAATAAAGTATTGTATAGATATATGTGAGGTTACGGATCAAAGCAGTATATTTTATGCAGGAATAAACAAACTCACGTTAATAAAGTATTGTAATATGTGAGGTTACGGATCAAAGCAGTATATTTTATGCAGGAATAAACAAACTCACGTTAATAAAGTATTGTATAGATATATGTGAGGTTACGGATCAAAGCAGTATATTTTATGCAGGAATAAACAAACTCACGTTAATAAAGTATTGTAATATGTGAGGTTACGGATCAAAGCAGTATATTTTATGCAGGAATAAACAAACTCACGTTAATAAAGTATTGTATAGATATATGTGAGGTTACGGATCAAAGCAGTATATTTTATGCAAGAATGAACAAACGTTAAATTGAAAGTATTGTGTAGATACATGTAAGATTATGGATCAGAGCAGTATATTTTGTATAACAATGAACACATGTACTTTAATTTGAAAGTATTCTAAAGAAAAAAAATCTTTTTTAAAATCAACGATTATAAAATAAAATTGAACGAATGAATTGACACAAACCATTAACGAATGAAAACCTGTTGTAGAAATGTTAACCTCTCAGCTAATCATCAACGTCTACGAGGTTGAGTTTCTTGTAAAACTGGAGATTTTAGTTTCAAACTTTCCAAGATAGGTGTTAGGCCCGATAACACAAAGATTGTAGAAACTACATAGACGGCCATAACCGTAATACTTACCAGCCCAAAGAGTTTGCAGATTAAACTCCCCCAGAAGGATTATAAAGTTATTAGTATCATTACAGAGGTTTTCAATGACCTTACTTTTAAACTTAACTTATTAAAAGCATTTACTGACCTATACTAGGAACTTACTGAGAAAAACCGTTTTAGAGCGTTTAAATGTCTTAAAT
>JBAIZL010000001.1:131091930-131229430 GCA_036971475.1 Prosapia bicincta
GAATTCAATTATAATTCTTGTATTTGTATTTTGACTTATGTTCTTTATATATATATATATATATATATATATATATATATATATATATATATATATATATATATATACGTATTATATATAATGTACTAATTACATATTATGTATAATAAACGTATTTATATATATAACATGTTATTCTGATATATGTTTTGTAATATTTTATTATATATAAATTTATTAATATATATATATATATATATATATATATATATATATATATACATACACATATATTTATATTATATATAAATTATATATATATATATATATATATATATATACAATATACAAACAAAATTAATTTTCAATTATTTAATCACTTTAACATTAGTTTATGACTATCCGAACTTTAAATTTTGTAAATTTATAAAAACTTAGAACTTACTATAAAAAAGGTTTTATAAATTTACAAAACATAAAGTTCGGATTGTCATAAACTAATGTAAACGGGATTAATTTAGTTTTATTGAACGTAATGGACTACAAATTCAAGATTGTATTTATTTTTAATTATTAATATATTTATTGTCAACAAAACGTTTCCAAACAACATTATTGGTCAAAATAGCATACAACTGGTTTTTGTAGTTTCAGCATCCTACGAAGCCATCTTCATAGAGATGTCACATCTTATTTAAAGAACGCGTTCATCTGTAACCTTACTCTCTTTGCCCTCTGGTCAGCAGTGCTCAATTCTGTGTTTAAAATTATTAACAACGTTTAAGAGTTTTGTAAATGTGTAGTTTGTTTGTAACTAGTTTTTTCTTGTTTTGTTATTTTTTGACAACTTTGATCATCTAAACTATATCGAAAATTAAAATTAACGAATAGATGTTTAATAGATTCAAAATGTTTTGTATTCACGAGAAAAAACGTTTTTGGATTTTGAATATATACTGAAAACCTTTTAGACTCTTGTTTTAATTTTGTGTTTTATTGCCATTGGCAGCTTTCACTAAAAAAAAATGTCATTCCACTTTACATAGGTTTGAAGATGACATTAAAGATAATAAGAGACTAACGTATATATTTTGGGAACATGTATATTATTTTCAAAAAAAATATTCACTGTATTTGAAATTTCACACTAAATAAAATTTCCTCGTTCTATTCCATTTTATATTATTTTGTGTAACAAGTATTCTAATTTAACAATTCCTTCAATTAGTTTACACTCTCCTTATCTTGTTTAAATTTTCAATCGTTATTAAAATACTTTCTTTTCATCCACTCAAGTTTAAATACATTTTTTAAACTTGTAGTGAATGTGGCTTGATGTTAATGCAGTTTTTTCAAATATTAATTCATTAATTAAGTTAAACTAATTAGTGTTAGTTTCATATGGGAGGAAATGTTTCACAAGAGCGAGAAGGTATGCAATATAGTTATTTGTCTCATTTAGCTTGAAATAAGTGATAAGACATTTAGCTTTCAACTATTTCTATTTCTATTACAATTTACAATCAGAACGTTATACAACAATCTGTGACTGATTGGGAATCTGTATGAGGTCATATGGATAATTAATCTATAAATTGTAAAAGAATATTTTATTCCTTTAGTTCATTTTAAAACGAGTTAAATTATTTATATAAGCTTTTTAAATTTATTTTAATTTTTAAATCCGGCATGTCGTAATTTTATTACATTTAAATTTTAAAACGTTACTCAGGAATGATCTCTTTTCAATCTCATTAAACAGCACTTCAGATAAATGAAGCGTCTACCTTGAGTCATACGTCTCCCTGGTCCCAGTACCAGATGAGCATTAGGCCATTCTTCATACTTACTTGACTGTTTCTCCTTTTCAGTTCCTTCTATTAGTTCACACTCTACGCATATATATCTTGTACAAATTTTCAATCGTTAATAAAATATTTTTTATTCATCACCTCAAGTTCAAATACATGTTTTTATAACTTGTAGTGGATGAACTTGATGTTAATACAGTTTTTCAAATATTAATTCATTATTTTAAATTTAATTAACTAATTTATTTATATATGGGAAAAACATTTCACAAAAGGGGCAAAGTATGCAATATAGTTACTTTGTGACACAGCTTAAAATAAGTGATAACCTATGTTTTCAGAAAATATCTGATTTTATTTTATAGGTTATGTGGTAGAACAGCTGTTTTAACGCATATGTTATGTTACTTTATTTATATTAATTGTAATTATTTAATAAAAAGTAACTACAATAAAATTTCTCTCCGTTAACGTGAGTAGGAATTGACTAAAAAATATTTTTTTTTCTGTAGGATTTGATGAAAATGAATTTAATACTCGTTGGGTTTACCGTGAGACATAAGTCTAACTTTTCCCAGTACCAGATGAGAATTAGACCATTCCACAACCTTACTTGACTGTTTCTCTTCCTAAGAATGTGCTAGTCCTTGGGTTTACTTCTGGTAAATGTCACTATTCATGTTAGCCATGTCTCCTCTTCTACAAGCGCAAAAGGAGTATTATTCAAAATCCGATCCTTATCCTTCTTATAGTAAATATAAAAGATTTTAAACTATAAAAACCTTAAAGCTCTTGTAAGCCTCTTCCTAAGGTTTCATTATACCTGTCATGTAAATACCCATTCATTTATTTTGACCAAATATTTTAAAAACTGTATTTGCGATTTCAAAATATGTTTGTTCTATAGGTAAGATACCACACGTAAGATTGCTTTAGCTCATACGTGTCTTATTTACAATATAAAAAAAATGTGTTGCTTCGCACTTGCAGAAATACTTTTCGCCTTATTTGTATCATGTTAAACATCATACGAACCTTCGCCTACATCCAATTAACAGAGTTGAATTATAAAAATGCTTTGGCATGCAGCTGTTTACAATACATACGATCAATAGTAGTCTACTACCATACAAAGCTCTGGAATGGTAAAAAATAAATAATTCTTTCTGGTTAAGAATGTCACAGAAAAGAAACGCTTAACATTTTGATTGACAGTCCTAAAGAAAAACACAGTAAACAGTTTTAAATGATTTTTTTAAAAACAATAAGCCATACAAATAGCTTTAAGAGACGTGATAGAAAAGCTACTTAATGAAAGGGCTAAATGACCGTAATACCGTATGCGCTAAAATAAGCAGTACTAAAACTGAATCAGCTGTAGTTACCTTCTCGATCAGCTGTGCCCGACCTTTGATTGTTGCCTTGTATTCGTGTAGACATATCTAATTTGAGGCTAGTTTTTGCTGGTGCTAACTACTGCAGAGAAAACTATGTAAATAAAATAAAATCTTACAACTGTTTCAGTACTGTTTATTTTATCGCATAAAGTATAAGTTTAGTTATTATAATACATATACTGTAGTGCAGTAAAGACATATAAATAGAGTACAGTACAGTATTGTAGTTTAGTGGTTAATAAAAACATAATGATGTACTATGGTAATAAATACTATAGGCCTATTGTATTTCATTCCTACATGCGTGTAAGAGGAAGAACGATTTATAACCTATTCATGATTCGGTCCTGCTCTAGACCAATACGAGGTTTCATTTAATAAGCGCTTTCTATTCATATCTTTTAAAAGTATATTAAAAGAGGCTTTTCTCTCTATTAATTTATTTGTATAAGTGGGCATTATTCGCCGGTATATTCACTATCAATAGAGCAGTATTTATATAACATAGTAATTAACATAGCCGCTCACGTAGACTATACATACATTGCAGACTCAGACATGTTACCAAACAATACTGTTCTCTTTAGGCAATATAAAGTCAGTGGTACCAACCGAGGAATCGCGAACCAGTAACGAAAGTAGTGTTACGTATTTTGGTACGGAGTTCCAAAAAATCTATAGTATTGTATGATTCTATTAGATTTTCCGGAGGACCATTGAGATAAAATCATACTAAATGTCTGGCAGCGTTAAAAGCACAAATGATGCCATATAGGGATTACATATACAATAAATGGTAAACATAAAAGTGCACACACCTGAACCTTGAAATATCCCATTCACTATGATCTTCTAGATGGATGACGACGAGTTTTGGGTGCTCTCAGTTCGTACACTACACATTACCTAACGACAATAAAAGGAGTTTACATATAAATCAAAGTAGTTTCTGTCATATGTTATTAACTACATAACATAGTTTATCGGTGTATCCAGTAATATCTTCGCCACACGGCGGAAGAAAAGCGAAAGAAAACTGCGCCACGCAAAACGTAACGGGAGAGTGTGGCGACTCGATCAACCTTCAACCTAGAACTAACTTGCCAAATCTTGTAAGGGATAAAGATCGGCCGATAAGAGTAAACCACTTTCTGAAGCATTTACATTCATTTAGAACTTTAATATTAAACTTAATATTAACTTTATATTTCCTAGGAAAATACGTAACAAATGGCCTAAACGAAAGAATGTCGACAAAACACTTCATAAGAATAATTAAAGTAAACTTCAATATTGGAATCGGATCGTAGAGTCATATAAAGCAATGGCTTTAGAATATTGCTGAATAGTAATTTAAAGAAATAGCATCAGAGTTGCTATAAGAGAAAGAATGTTATATTAATGTTTTTTTAATGTTGAACCATAATGGCAAAATGTGTAATGTGTCAGGTTTTTACATTTTGTTTCTGCTATACCACTTACAGTTTCATTAGTGATTACTAGTTGTAAACAACATCTTATTGAAGGGATAAATTTTAAAAATGACTAAATTATAGACTTTCAACTAATTTTGTTGGTATTAAAGCCCAATAGACGAAGGCCTACATGTAAATCGAATGTGGCACGGGGTTTACACATTCTCCGAAAAAGTTAACATTTAGGATAAAATTTTTCAAGTATTTGGATCTATCAGAGTTTGCAATAGATTCGACGTCAAACTATAATGCCCCCCTTAAAACAGATTTTGACTATACTTGAGAAGAGCAAACACAATGACCTTGTATTTGTTAATTGGTGTAAAACAATAAGGGAGCTTTAAAGTTTTTAATCAATGTATAAACCCGTCGTTGCCATACACGGTCTTATAGGAAATTCCTTTGCTGCGAAAATGAGCAGATTGTAACGCCATTGAAGTGGAGCAGATAGCGACGAAGAGATGAATGCTATTTACATTAGTAGGCGAAATTGTTGGAAATAGTTTTAAGGAAATATTCAAATATCACCTTGTAACAGAATAATTATCAGTTTGATAGAAGTTCTGAAATTATAGTTACGTACTTTGGAGTTACGCAATTTGTGCCACGTCTCCACTGATTTATGTAATTGTGTAACGTCCCACTGAGTGGTGTAATTTTGTGACTTCTCCATTACGTTGTGTGATTTTGTAACGTTTTCGTTGATTTATGTAATTTTATAACGTACCACTGTGTAGTGTAACTTTGTAGAATCTCTATTAAGCTATGTAATCTTATAACGTCTGTGCTGACTCATGTTATTCTGCAATGACGCACTGAGTTGTGTAATTTTGTAAATCCTTCACTGAGTTATTTAATTTTGGATATAAGATATGTATATATATATATATATATATATATATATATATATATATATATATATATACATATATATATATATATATACATATATATATATATATATATATATATATATATATATATATATATATAGATATATTTATACATATATATATATATATATATATTTATATATATTTATATATATACATATATATATATATATATATATATATATATATATATATATATATATATTTAATAAATTGAAAATATATCAAAAACAAGAATACTTTTAATGCATATATTTATTGAAAGCTTTTCGCCGATAAAACAGTACCAGCATCTTCCGTACTAGGAAGATGCTGGTACTGTTTTATCGGCGAAAAGCTTTGAATAAATATATGCATTAAAAGTATTCTTGTTTTTGAAATATTTTCAATTTATTACAAGAAAACATATTACCATATTTAATATATATATATATATATATATATATATATATATATATATATATATATATATATATATAAATATCGCAATATGTATTCTTGTGTTTTAATAAAGAACTAAGTCAAAATACAAATACAAGAATTATAATTGAATTTACAATTCAAAGCTTTTCGTTGGCTAACAGTACCAACATCATCAGGAATATTAAACAATTAAAAATTGAATTGTAAATTCTATCAATTCTAATCAATTATAATTCTTGTATTTGTATTTTGATTTAGTTCTTTATATATATATATATATATATATATATATATATATATATATATATATATAAATATATATATATATATATATATAAATTGGTTTAATATTCCTGATGATGTTGGTACTGTTAGCCAACGAAAAGCTGTCAATTGTAAATTCAATTATAATTCTTGTATTTGTATTTTGACTTAGCTCTTTATATATATATATATATATTTATATATAATATAAATGGTGGCTCATCGGAACAGAAACAAACTTACAATAAATCTGAGAACTGCTTTGACAGGAAAATATATTGACTAAGAGACTTAGGTTTTGTAGGAAAATTATTTATCTAAGTAAAATATCCTTGTCATAATTTATCAGGAAAAATACTGTTTACATCGTGAGGGATATTCTTAAGTGAAACAGTAACATGATTCTGTTCACGTGAGCTATAATATCCCACGTATGGAATCACCTCATACATGCCTCGCTTGTTCCTACCTAAGTGACTACACCACACTCAGGTGGTATACCATCAATGTTCTTTTCACTGGAATTTTAGAGATACGGGAAATGCTATGCTTTATTTTCTTTGGATACTTTTAAGTTGTGGTAATTTTATAAATATGTTAAATTTATGAACATTTAGGACAAAAATTGAAAACAATACTTTCCTTGCATTGCAGAAAATCAAAATGGCTTTTGTAACCATAACGTGATGGAGAGACCTGGCAACACCAAGGAGGACTGGGAAATATTTGATATTCTTTGTCAAAGTGAACCTGCAACGGTGAGTTACTTTTTGAATCTAGTGTTTCCAAAATTATTTCTTCTTTACGAAGGCGTTTTATTATTTCGGTTTTTTGATAACTACAATGTTATTGTAACAATGACGCAGAGACGTTGCGGATAGCAATAGTTGAACTTTGACACAGAACCAATCAGCGTACTGTAGCCTTTACGCTCTCAGCTTACTGAATCGGATGCCAAACGCTATTTATTTGTTAATTTATATAGTTTTGGGAGTTTTTAAATATTACATACATTTACGTTTATTATGTTTTTAATACCATTTGAACGTAATAACATATTTTGTAAGTTTTATTCTTGTAATTGTTGGCTCAGAGTTCACGTTTAACACGAATAAACCCTTAATTCCCCGGTAACCTAATAACTGTGGAATAGGTCATTCAGAGTTTTAGCAGTTAGAGTGTTCAAGTCAGATGAAAAACAGCTTTAAATATTCACTAGGAGAAGTTACACTAAAGGTGTATGAGAAAAGAATAAATGGTTTTAACTTTACATTTTAAAAATGGTGGATTAATGCCAGTAGTTACTACGATAAGTGAACGCAAATCTACGAATTCAAAAGAAAAGACAATGTTCTAACATATATTTTATCAAAGGAAACAGAGTGAAGTTTGTTGTAGTTTTAGATTTAAGATTGTGAATTTAACCCAAGTTATATTTATATATAACCGTGACTGCTTCCTACTTTTTAAAATTTCAAAGAGTGACGACAGCATAAGATTTCTTCATGTAATAGTATCGCATGTATAAGGCAGGAGTAAAGTAATATCGTATGTATGAGTTAGGGGTACATATTACTCTTTGTATGAGATAGGAGTACAAACATATTGTATGTATGAGATAGGAGTACAAACATATTGTATGTATGAGATAGGAGTACAAACATATTGTATGTATGAGATAGGAGTACAAACATATTGTATGTATGAGATAGGAGTACAATAATAATGTTTATATGAGCTAGGAGTACAATAATATTGTTTATATGAGCTAGAAGTACAATAATATTGCACGTATGAGATATAAGTACAATAATATTGTATGTATGAGATAGGAGTACATAATAATGTTTGTATGAGCTAAGAGTTCAAAAATATTGTTTGTCTGAGCTAGGAGTACAATAATATTGCATGTATGAGATATAAGTACAATAATATTGCATGTATCAGATATAAGTACAATAATATCGTATGTATGAGTTAGGGGTACATATTATTCTTTGTATGAGATAGGAGTACAAACATATTGTATGTATGAGATAGGAGTACAATAATATTGCATGTATGAGATATAAGTACAATAATATTGCATGTATCAGATATAAGTACAATAATATTGCATGTATGAGTTAGGGGTACATATTATTCTTTGTATGAGATAGGAGTACAAACATATTGCATGTATGAGATATAAGTACAATAATATTGCATGTATCAGATATAAGTACAATAATATCGTATGTATGAGTTAGGGGTGCATATTATTCTTTGTATGAGATAGGAGTACAAACATATTGTATGTATGAGATAGGAGTACAAACATATTGTATGTATCAGATATAAGTACAATAATATCGTATGTATGAGTTAGGGGTACATATTATTCTTTGTATGAGATAGGAGTACAAACATATTGTATGTATGAGATAGGAGTACAAACATATTGTATGTATGAGATAGGAGTACAATAATATTGCATGTATGAGATATAAGTACAATAATATTGCATGTATCAGATATAAGTACAATAATATCGTATGTATGAGTTAGGGGTACATATTATTCTTTGTATGAGATAGGAGTACAAACATATTGTATGTATGAGATAGGAGTACAATAATATTGCATGTATGAGATATAAGTACAATAATATCGTATGTATGAGTTAGGGGTACATATTATTCTTTGTATGAGATAGGAGTACAAACATATTGCATGTATGAGATATAAGTACAATAATATTGCATGTATGAGATATAAGTACAATAATATCGTATGTATGAGTTAGGGGTACATATTATTCTTTGTATGAGATAGGAGTACAAACATATTGTATGTATGAGATAGGAGTACAATAATAATGTTTATATGAGCTAGGAGTACAATAATATTGTTTATATGAGCTAGAAGTACAATAATATTGCACGTATGAGATATAAGTACAATAATATTGTATGTATGAGATAGGAGTACAATAATAATGTTTATATGAGCTAGGAGTACAATAATATTGCATGTATGAGATATAAGTACAATAATATTGCATGTATGAGATATAAGTACAATATTATTGTACGTATGAGATAGGAGTACAATCATATTGTTTATATGAGCTAGGAGTACAATAATATTGTTTATATGAGCTAGGAGTACAATAATATTGTTTATATGAGCTAGGAGTACAATAATATTGCATGTATGAGATATAAGTACAATAATATTGTATGTATGAGATAGGAGTACAATAATATTGTTTATATGAGCTAGGAGTACAATAATATTGCATGTATGACATATAAGTACAATAATATTGTATGTATGAGATAGGAGTACAATAATATTGTTTATATGAGCTAGAAGTACAATAATATTGCATTTATGAGATATAAGTACAATAATATTGTATGTATGGGATATGAGTACAATTATATTGTTTGTCTAGGCTAGGAGTACAATAATATTGTATTTATGAGATAGGAGTACAATAATATAGTATGTATGGGATATGAGTACAATTATATTGTTTGTCTGAGCTAGGAGTACAATAATATTGTATGTATGAGATAAGAGTAGAATAATATAGTATGTATGGGATATGAGTACAATATAATTGTATGCATGAAGAAGTGATACGATAACGTGTTTATTAAGTAGGAATTCAATAATATTGTATGGATGAGACAAGGGTAAAAAAATATTTTTTATATCAAACTGTGGTACAAATGTATGTATGAGGGACTAGTACAATAATACAGTATGCTTGAGGCAGTAGATTGATATTGTAGCACAACGCTCCAAAACATGTAACGAAAGTTCCAACTTTTGTATAAAGCTTTAAATATATTCCCTGCTAACATGATCTGAAGGTCATGGCCTAGGCTCACTTTAGGTCCAGCAGTGACGATAGGCTTTGTCTTTAAATGTTTGACGTTTGGTTTAGTATTAGTTTAGCGTAAATCAGAAAACGTTGATACTATCTTAGCGTGTGGGAGAGGTTTTAGAGTAGGAATTTATGTTCATACGAATTTTATTTTACAATAGCGGCAGCGATTTCTAATTGCTCAAGTGGTAAAATGTATAGATTATAGCGTATTTTATTATTTTTTTAAATATAGAAGTAAATGCAATAACCATTATGTTCATATATAGCTGCACTTCCGTCTCTTTGACCGCCACTGATGTGATCTGTATCGTTTATTTGAAACTAATCCCTTGAGATTCCTCAAGTACCTGACCCATTACAGTGTTACCAACGACACGCCAACGTTAACCGTTGCCAACATGATGTAGTGAACATTTCAATCCTGCGGCTAGACTCCGTATTGCGTGCAGCCTACGTTCCTGGTACATTACGCACGGTTTATCGATCCCCACGCGTTTAACGGGATTCTTCTACCTACATCGAACTATTAATTTACCTGTGTTGATATCGGATAACGAGTGAAGTGAATAAAAACGCAATTAACAGAAGAAGAGCTATTTATCGTGTGGCCTAATATTTTTGTTTTGTAAATTAATGTGAGTGTATGAAAAGGAATGTCATCTTCAACGGTAGCTGATAATAGTGATAGTATACTTAGATGGTTGCAGGCTGTATAATTTTTCATTTGACCAGACTTTTAAATTTTATTTGTAATCAATTGGTTATAATCTAGTTAGAAATACAAAGTTTGTTGATTTAGTGTTTTCCCTAAAAAGGTTAGGAAAGGACTGTGATTGCAGATAGGGTAGATCCGTAAAACCTTGTGGCACAGGACATAGCGAACATCATGACGTTATGTGTATTGGAAGTAGACCTCATCTTTGCATGGATCATTGATTGTTTTTCTCTTACACTTCCTGATAAGTAGAAGGATAAAGAAGAGCCGATAGAAAGGAAAAAGGAGAAAGTTCACAATGATCTCCTAGTTCTCGGAGAAGAGGGAAGTTATGGGATAGCATCGGCGGGGTCGCTTACTCGAAGATCTGCTTTAACTGGCTCTAAAAACGTGTTTATTCTGTTTTTCGTGTGGAATTGTTACCTAATTCAGTAAAAGGTTGGACTTGGGCAAATTTATGCCAGACTGTATATAATCATTGTAATGGAACTAAGAAACACCAATCTCTTTACTGGTAAGGTGACACTCAATGGGATGTACCTGTCTGGTATGAGGAAGGACTGGGTGTAATGAAAGGGCAGGCGTGCGTTTTTGTGTATTAAGTACAAAGTTGTTGTTAAACAGACTGAAATAGCGACTAAAATAAGCAAAAATCTGGGAAAAATACAGTTGACTGATAAAGCAGTATGAACTTAAAAACAGAAGAAACGTATTCAGTAAATGAAAATAAGAAAGACAATATTTCCTAAACGGATATATCGGTGTAAGAGTGATGTTACAGAACAACTTATAACCAAAGAAATTTACAAATAAAGAACGATAATAATAGACCTACTCTAGCTTTCGTAAAACAAAAGAATCATAGTAGTAAGATATTTTCAGCACGGCGCAATTTATGCAAAATACCTACACATAAGTTACTGGCTAAATACTATATTGAGACGCACTGTCAGTAGAGATAATTTTGGACGTGGATGAGGAAGACTGGTTGAAGTGGTTTTTATTGAGTTACCAATAGTTTTAAAAGATTTTAACGGTTAAAGATTCATTGTAACGGAACTGAGAAACACGAATATCTGTAACGTAACTATAGGATAGGTACCTGTGTGGTATGAGGTACGATTGTGCCTAGTAAAAAGGCTGGCGAAGTGATCCTTTAAAAAGGTAGCATAAAGTTTAGGTCATATTGTTAAAATAGGGAATAGAACAGGGAAAATTTTGAAAGAATGCAGATGATGGCTACACCAATATAAACTTGAAATAAAGAATATGAAAAAAGCTATGTTTTCTAATCGGATGTACCGGTGTAAAACGGATGTTACAGCAAAATCTATAACCAAAGCAATTTCCAAATAAAGAGAGAAAATAATAGACCTCTAGTTTCGTAAAACAAAAGGAAGACAATTGTAAGAAATAACATAATTTCAGCACGGCGCAGCTTATGCAAAATACCTACACATAAGGTACTGGGTAAATACCATATGGAGACGAACTGTCAGAAGAGAGATACTTTTGGACGTCGTTGAGGAAGACTGGTTGAAGTGATTTTTATTGAGTTACCAATAGTTTTAAAAGATTATAACGGATAAAGATTCATTCTAACGGAACTGATAATCACAAATATCTGTAGACCTCTGTAACGTAACTATAAGATACGTACCTGTGTGGTACGATTGTGCCTAATAAAAAGACTGGCGAGGTGATCCTTTAAGAAGGTAGTATAAAGTTTTGTCATATTGTTGAAATAAGGATTAGAGCAGGGAAAATCTTGAAAGAATACAGATGATGGGTACAGCAATGTAAACTTGAAATAAAGATATGAAAAAGATAATGTTTTCTAAATGGATGTATGGGTGTTAACGGATGTTACAGCAAAATCTATAACCAAAGGAATTTTCAAATAAAAGGCAAATAATAGACCTACTCTAACAAAAGGAAGAAAATTGTGAGAAATAACATAATTTTAGCACGGCGCAATTTATGCAAAACATCTACACATAAGCTAGTGGGCTACTGTATGAATTACTTCCATTGCCTAGAAGTAATTTTGGACGCATTGGGGAGGGAGACTGGTTGAAATGGTTTTGTTGAGTTGCTAATGGCTTTAGATGGATTTAAGTAGACGCATATAGAATTACAAATAAAGGCATCGCCTTAAATAACATCGGCATTTATTCAACAAAAGCGGGGAAAGCACAACTTTAAAAGACCAGGATTAAACATTAAATCAATGAGGATAACTTGAAAAATTAATCAATAAATAAGAGATTAAAACTAAATGCTCATAACTCATTCATCGTTAACCTCCTTAACACCCAGCTATATAATTAAAATATTCCAATCTGATTCCGTATTTGAACGAAGTTTGGAAAACATTGGTCACATAATTGACATGTTAATAATAAAAAAAACAAAGGATCAGCCTAACCTTTATTCCGGAAAGATGTACGGTTTAAATATTCCTCTTATGATAAATTTATTATAAATAATAGAACAACATTATGGAAAAAGAAGTTAAAAGGAAAGTTGAGACAATAGATTAAACTCTTGAATTTTGTAGTCCATTATGTTCGGCGAAACTTAATTAATCACTTTTTCATTAGTTTATGACTATCCGAACTTTATACTTTGTAAATGTGTAAAAACGTACTGAGACAAAGCTTTTTGATCGCTCCGTGGCGATCTTAATCAAAATCTTCTCTGACACTGATAGATTAAATAGATTAAATTAAGTACCCAGATGATTGGATGCCCACGAAGGAGTAGCTTTAACATAAGACCTGTTAAGATGGAATCGATCTTTATCAGCTGATTATATGGATTTATTTTCTATTAAACCTAAACCTAGACATTTTTGCTTCGATAGAGTCATAGAATGAGTACGTTAAACATGATAGTTGTTGCCGAAAAAATACACACCGAGGTCGGAAAGGAAATATCTGCTGAATGCTGTAATTCTCGAATATCATGTTAGCATTCAGAGTATCAGAGTATCACCTTAGTATTTAGAGCAACATTTTAGCGTTTACAGCATCGCCTATTCCTTCGTTTAAGAGCCAGGGCTACTTCTGTCGAAAGACCCCAGCTTCCAGAGAAAACAGAAGAAGGTTAAATGTATAAAGCGGATGAAACTTTGAAACTAAATTATTCGTAATCTAATGAAAGCTAATTGGTCCTTAAATTAAAACCTAAAAAAATAATGAACTCTTGAAATAATCCGGTCTTTGCTACATTATTACTGAAAAAATAAACCCTCTTCGAAACAATTTAAGAAAAAAAGGTTCTAAAAGAAGGATCCGCTTTCTATTATTTGATTTATAACATATAATTTATAAGAGAAAACATGTAAGAATGTTATAAGGTAAGAATAAAACAATATGTTGTAAATTTGGTAACACAGATACAGTCCTATGGTGATTTGAAAGCTCTTGCATTCTAGAAGAGTTCTTTCTATGGGGAAAGTTATTGTTCTAATCACATTACAACGAAACAAAGAGCATTGGTGTAACAAAGGGATAAGATTGTCAGTGTTAGCATTAAAATGTATATAATGTCACGGTCAACAAGATTGTACAGCCAAAGTATACTTGTTTAGAGCATAGCACCTCCTATAGTGACGTAGAGCTAGGCTGGTTCACAGGTACTTTGCGTACTTCGCAACAGTAACAAGACGCTGAGAAAAAGTGATACCTTAACACAATAATACAACGTTTCCTTATTAGTCTTTAGGATTAAAAAGAGTAGATTGTTTCCATCAAGGAGATAAAATTATCTAAAGGTCACTAGTAATGTTTTCGGTAAAAAATTTTATAACTAACAAAGGCACTGGAAAATAATTTAATTATAGAAAATTTACGTTTTATTATAAGTACCAAGTGAATAAACATTTCAAAACTTATTTATCGTTCGTAAAACTTAGATAATGTTTTGTTTTATTCGATCCCTTCTATTTGTTTACACGCTCCTTATAAACTACTTGTTCAACATTTCAATAGATAATGAAATTCATTTTCTTCATGCTCTCAAGTTCAAGTACATTTTTTAAGCTAGTGCGAATGACATTTGGTATCAACAAAATTTTTTCGAATCTTAATTCATTAAATAAATGTAACCATAAATTAATTTTAGTTTTATATGGGAGAAAACGTTTCAATAAAGGGGCAAGGTATGCAATTTAGCTAATTCGTCCCATTTGGCTTAAAATAAGTGACAACATATGATTTCATAAATCAGCTGATCTTATGTTGATGGTTATGTGGTAGAACAACTGTTTCAATGCATAGGTTATATATTACTTTGTATTAATTGTTGTAGTTATTTAATAAAAAGTAGCCAAACTAAAATAAATTTTTTCTTTGTTGATTAAGTAAGAATTGAGTTTAAATAAAATTTGGTTGATATTACTTGTTTCTTAGTTCTAATGGCATTCTTAATTCTATCAAAATGTTTATACCTAAAGCGTTTCGCGTTGCTCAGTCAATTCGAAGTAACTTTCAGCAACCTGAACAAACCAGAGGCAATAATTTGTTTATACATAGAGGATCAGTAAACTGGTTTTTAAAAACTATTTTATACAAAATGTTTTAATATAAATCGTATGATTTGAAGATGAAGCATTTCTCTTGCACACTGCACTTAAGGAAAACCAGAGAAAAACTGAAGAAAACGTACCAGACAGTTTGTTGGGACGAAAAATATTGGTAGTAAACCTGAGTTAAGAGTTCGCCGGTAACTAGGTCATGAGATACACGCACATGTGTTTGCATGGGCCCACGGTCATGTGTTTAAATAGGAACTACTTTCAGAATTTGTATTTCATTCTAAATATTATTGTACTGTAAACAATTTAAATTTTAATAAGTAACTTGTTTTTTGGGTAGGATTGAAATGTTTTTAAAAATCGGATGAAAATTTTAGTTGAAGATTTGTTGAAGTTAAAGTTAGTGTGGTGAACAAAAAGCACCTTTTCTTATAAAATAAATTTATTTTGACTACTAAATCACATTCTCTAAATCATTATCTATAAAACAGGATTTATAATAAAGTAAGCGCACGTATTTAAGATGAAAAGTAGGGCAGGCAAAATGTCGTTTAATGTTTGGACATGCCTAACCACAAAAAATCTATTCAAGTTCGACTCGTCGTTATTGAATTTCATATATCACATATATTTCCATCCTCAACCGTTTCGTGACAAAATGACGTCACTGGGTTTCGTCTTGTGTCAGGCGACCGCATCCCCAAACGTCTCACCCCCTAAATACTGAAATCTAAACATTTGTCTACTCAACATTACGTTGCATAGAGATTTACTTGGCCATGGATTGCGAAATATCAGGTGAGATTGTGATTTCGTTTTAGTAGTGCGTAAAGAATATCTGAGGAGTATTGTTGTAAAGTATATCCGCTTCAAAACTGTGCATCTGTGATATCAGTAAATATCTTTAGAAATAAAAATATCTAATAGATATTGGGGTCAGATTTGGTGGAAGCGTTTTTTTATGAATAAAGTCACTGCTCAGCCGTAACTGTACCTGTTTTTAAGGAAGATATACCTTGATATGTTGAGCTTTCCGTATAAGTACTGTTAGAATAAGAAGTTACTGTATAAGGAGTCTTACTAATGAAACAGATATATTTTGTAAATTAAGTGCGTAAGTAATTTTATTACTAATTAGCTATTATTAATTATTTGTAAAGAAATGTATCCACGTTGTTTATTGCCTTGTTTTTGGTTTGTTAAAACATATTGAATATTTCCAATATGGTGTTTTAATTTTTTTTATATAATAAAAAATTGCAAAAACAAAATTACAAGTTTCAACTTAATGTTGTAAAGGAAGTTTAGATCTGTTACTCGATTGGATATATATCGATCTGTAAGTGCAGTAAGAATTTTTAAGCAATATCGTAAAGAAATAAATCCACCGGGAGGATTTATTATTTTTTCACTTGTTAATCAGTCAGCTGAATATTATTAATCTGACTTTGTTGTGTTTGACGACGTAAAAACATATAATAAACGTAACAGGGTAAAAATAATTATCAGTTTCATATTTACATTTTAAAAGGTAGTTAAAATCTGTTACTCACCGAGTAGATATAAGTAGATTTTAGAAGCTCGGTATTTAAAAAATAGTAAACGTTATTTTAAAGAAATTTATCTTCTGTGTTTGTTAAGATGTTTTGTTAAAAGGTGAAACTCATCTCACTTTTTTTAAATTTTTGATGACTTGGAAGTATATAACAAATACAAGAACGTAAGAAAAATGACAGCTTTCATATGAATTTATGTTCTAAAGGTGTAGACCCGATTTGCAGTTGTTCTACTGCAATTAGTTTACATTTATTGACATTTGTTACCCACAAAATAAATGTATAATACAGCTGTATAATCAAGGCAAATAATAGAAAAATATATCAACTATTTACTAAATACTTGCAATATATATAAGTATATGAATGTGTAATCAGTGATAATGGAGGCTGTAGGTTGCAGTATGTGGCGTAGCATTTACATTTATGTTTATATTATGCCTTATTTTTTCTTAACGACTTGTACTCAAAATTAAAGACGGACTTTGATCCCATTAGATGTCAGTTAAATTTGCTGGATATAATCACACATTTAAAACGGGTCGAAACATGTAATAAATAAAAACATGTAAGAATTAGGTATATTTTTTAAATAATGAAGTCCATAACTATTTTGGGAAATACTGTGGCATTTTTACAAGTATAATAAATAACATAAAACACTTTATGTACATTTAGGTTACAAAGAAACAAATCTCAGAGGCAACAAAAAACAAATTCAGATTTTGTTTGGGTTTGTACGTAAGGTTAAACAAATATTGAGGTTAGAGAGGTTTTGTGTTATTTAGTAAAGAAATCTACCTTTTAATAAACACGTAACTAGTCGAGGGAGAAATGAGAGTAAAAATGAAAAAAAACTCACAGAATAACTTATACAAAATAAAATATTCAAAAAATAATGAAATTACGTAATATTTTTTATTTCTAACTTTATGTTTAAGTTACCTTTTAATCAGGGCCGTCGACAGGGGATTTGACGCTCTAAGAGAAAAAAATTGTTTTCCCCCAATAAAGTGCCTTCCGCGGGGTCTGCAGTATAGAACTTAGGAAATGTGTTTTTGTTAATAATTGTTATACCAAAGAAATTTTGTTTTATAATGTTTGATTAATGACTGGGATATGTAGATTAAACCAATGCCAATTTTTCATAAAATTTAGAGAAGGATAGTTGAATGAAAAGTTGAGTTGAAGTTGCTCGTAGAAGTATTATATTTTAATTTATTTTATATTTTCTCCAAATTAAAAAAAGTTCCAACTATGCGCCCTCCAATTTCTTTTATGCGGCCGTCTAGATAGCCTAAAAATGACCTGCTTCTAATTAAATTTTACTGGTGAACAAAAATAAATGACTGAACCACTTAAAATACTTTGTATTTATAGCAACAAGATACAAATAGTATATATATATATATATATATATATATATATATATATATATTAAATATATTAAATATGGCGATATGTTTCCTTGTAATATAGTTAATAAATTAAAAATATTTCAAAAACAAGAATACTTTTAATGAATATATTTATTCAAAGCTTTTCGCTGATAAAATAGTACCAGCATCTTCAGGAAAGTAATTATCTAATAAAATATTTTTACAAAATTGATGTAAAAATATTTTATTAGATAATTATTTTCCTGAAGATGCTGGTACTATTTTATCGGCGAAAAGCTTTGAATAAATATACTCATTTAAAGTATTATTGTTTTTGAAATATTTTTAATTTATTAATTAAATATATATATATATATATATATATATATATATATATATATATGATTAAATGATATGAATGATTAAATGAATGATAATGATACGATTACCAGATAAATATGTATGGCACTGAATAAACATAGACATTATAAAGAAACAGTTATAAAAAATGTAAATTTATGAGAATAAAAAAAAATATATAAATATTAAAAATGTTTATAAGACAACAAACCTAATTTTTAAGATCATGCATATAAATTTAAAATTAGAATAAATAATTAAATAAAAACGAGATTTAACAATTATTCTTATATTTTGACTTAATTTAATGGCCGAGATATAGCAAGAAACTTGGTCGAGTGATGTGCAGTGGCCTACCTGACTTATAGAGTGGTGGGAGAGTCGCTGACTCAGTGTTTGTCGAGCCTCGCTGCTTAACGTATAAGTCCACTATAACCACTGTGCCTTGTTTACCGGCCACCCGTGCTATGTACAAAGAAACAAAAAGTTTACACAGAAAACTCCATTCGAAATAACACGACAAAGAATAGAGATATTTTACGTTGTTATTGCTTGTGGAAACTCAAACTCACTACACTTATTTCCAACAAAACACATAACACTCACTACACCACCTTCAACTCAGAAACTACTTCACTAGCATATATTATTAACCCTTAAATGCCCAACAGTACTTTTATGTACCACCTTCTATTTCTGCTTATAAATAACTGTAACGTGTATTCTTGCTCTTTAAATACCTCTCTTGGACACCGACAGAGAGTTTATGTCAAATAAGCTACGTGAGTTTGTTGATGTGAGTCAACCTTGTCCCCTTACTCTCAGAACCATGTGATCGTTAAGTACCTTTAACAATCTCCTTTCTGGATCTTACTCCATTTAGGTGTAAGGGGTAGTCAAATCTACATTACCACCATAGAGAACAAGCCTGCTTCAGACATGTAAGTAAAGATCCTTTATTGCATCCTAGAACAGACAGTTTTATCCCCACCTTAATTCTATTTATATTTATAATCGTTTTAATGTTCTTTATTAATGATTAACTGAAGATCTCTATAAAACACTGACAAATAAAAAGTACAGAGGTACAATGATCACAAATCTCTTATTTAATATATCTTTTACAGAGGTAGGTATACGTATAAAAATTAAATAAATGAACCCTCTTAGCTACAGATAAAACTTTTTATTTAAACGCTTATGTATATTTTAATTGCAGAACACCATTTAGAGAACTGTAGTTATTTTTGTAAAAAATTACTTTGGAGATGACTGCGTTGCAATTGAATGTTCATAAGAGTTTAAGTAAAAGTTTTATTTATGGTTGAGAGGTTTTGTGTATTAAATATAAAATACACCATATTTGCTTCAAGTTGAGTAGAAAAATAAGATGTTTGACTTCTATGTTTTTAATTTTAATAACATTCTTTTTCATTAAATCAAATAATTTTAATATTACAGTATATCTTTTATTATTACTCATTAAATAACTTAAAATGGTTTAAAATAACATGTATTATATATTTGTGTATATACATTCACAAGTCCTGGTGTTAATAAAATACGGTTGATTATGAGTCAAAACATTTATTTTCAAAATAACGGCGACGTATCGACAGCTAGTTTGCCATCTTCAGCAGGCCTTACAAGGATTCTCATTATTCATACGTCCTAGAGAGCATAGCGTATTGTCGCCTATGTTTTGAAAATAAATGTTAATGACTCATATATCAACCGTCTTTTATTATTAATATTTAATGACATATCTTTTCATTTGGTAACGAGGAATAACTTTTCAATAATCTAAAAGTTATACTTCCGTTTATTCAGGCAAAACCTTTCCTTGCTCAGCACTTCTACGTAATCACAATTTGCAATTTCTTGCACTTGACACTCGACCTGACAGACAAGTGCAGTAGTACCAACGTAACGGCAATGCAGCAACGCCTTAACAGACAACTTTAATGCTGTACCAGAATAAAAGTAATCTGACTTGACACTTTTCTTCTTCACAATTTAACAAGAACATAATACTGCAACGTTTCACTGTTCCAGATGTCAGCGGATGAGATGTCTGCTCACGAAATGAACACGACACTTCGCAGTGAGTTGGCTGCCCTGCAGTACAAGCGGGACCGCCTTCTTACAGAGGTATGTAGTCACAGGTGTAGACAGGAACATAAACACTAATACAATTTCTTTTTTTTTAATTAAAGGTGAAAACACCGAATAGACTATACAGATAGTTAAGGTCGTTAAATTAACTATTTACTCTATTTCTTTCGATTACATATATATATATATATATATATATATATATATATATATATATATATATATATATATACATATACATATATACATATATATATATACATACATACATATATATATATATATATATATATATATATATATATATGTATATATATATATATATATATATATATATATATATATGTATGTATATATATATATATATACATACATATATATATATATATATATACATACATATATATATATATATATATATATATATATATATATATATATATATATATATATATATATATATATATACACGATTGCCGATTCCTAAAATTTTCAATTCCGATTTAAAGTCTAAAATATTTCTTCCGATTTTCGATTCTCAATTCCATTCTCAATTCTTCTAAGTTATATATACATAGAATGATATCTTCTTATAATGAATTTAGGTAACATCTTGGTCATATAATGAAGCAATTGTCAAAGTTTCGTTTTAGAGCAATATGCTACACAAAACGTTTAACCTCCATTTATGGGGGATAAAGAGAGGGAGAGATTCGAGACCTTCTGAGTGATAGTGAGATAAAGAGCAGTTCATCTGGACAAACGGACCAGAAATGGTCTCGATCCGTCTTTGTTGTTGCGTCAAAAATAATAATGATATTTTCATTACATAAAATCAGTATTTGCTTTAATCGTTTAATTCATTCATGGCAATTAATACATAAATAAGACATAGTTGATAATTAACCTTCGTGAGGGCGCATAGAATTTCAAACGGGAAAGGGCTCTTGCGGAGTTTTATTCCGCACAAAATCGCTTATAATTTAAACGGTTTTCGTTTTTATATTAACGGGAGTATACAATTAAATACTATATATATATATATATATATATATATATATATATATATATATATATATATAAATACATTGTAAACAAATAAAAACTCATTATTATACAATTTTGAATTTCTAAATGTCATATTTCTAAAAATATTTTGAATTGTTAAAATTTATACTAGACCACTGATCATTGCGGGAGAGGCGTTTGCAGGTATATTTCGGTTTTTACTAAAAAATGCTTCTTTCCCATTGTCAAACTTCACTGTATCAGCTTCCTGATGGATTTTTAGCGGTATTTCCTCTATAACTTCAAAATCTGACATTTCAACAAATTCATCATTTTCATATTCACATATTATATCTTCATTTGTTTCATTGGCTTCTTCGTCAGGTTCATCATCTGGAAGAGACTTGTTTTCATCAGAATCATCGAAGAGCTGTCTAACAAAATTTCCGGTAGGCCATATTGTTTGAATTTCCTCTTTTTTGACACTACTCAGAATTTTACGAATTCTCTCCTCTTCAAATGGATCCATTAAAACAACAGTATAATGTAAAGTTAGATACTAAAGAGACATACTACACTATAACAACAACAAAAACAAAAGCAGTAATAATTTAATTCCACAAAGTCTTTTTTAATATAAATAGCCGCTCACAAGGAACTCCGCACAAATGTCGGAATCGTAATCTGACCGCGCGAGACAAAGATTAAATCATACGAACGATACGAGGAAAAAATGAACACAAATAGATTGTGCCGTTTCCTAGAATGGAGTAACGAGCCAGAAATGAAGTTCTAACAACTGGAAAGACGTTTTCTTAACAAATAATGATATATGCGGAGAAAAACTCCTTATGCGCCCTCTCTAGGGTTAATGTTATTTTCCTAAAAAATTAAACCGCAGACGTATTTCAACAATTAAAAAAAAAGAATTTTAATCGGCACTCTGGAGTATCGAGCATCGACGATTTATCGATAGGACAACCATTAGAATTGTGAATCGGAATCGGGCCATCCTTATTTATATATACACGATTATTATTGTAGTTTTAAGGTGATAGCTATTATAACTAACTACTGTATCATCTCAAAGGCTGGAGAAGGTTTGTAAAGGTACGTAAACGTGGGGAACAGGATATAGAGTGGACATTGGCATCACGTATACAGGGACAAGTAACCGAAGTAGATCTATTCTCTATCGGGGTCATAAAGTGCTGTCATACTCGTTATACCCCGTAGTAAGAAGAGGGTATTAGGTAAGGAAAGGACGTAATTACTGGTAATTAAGAGAAATTACAGTATTGGTTAGGCAGAGTAGCTTGCCCGACAGTAAATTTTAAATCCTAAACAAACATAATTTAAAATATTAAAACAAAATGATTTTTAAACTCCTAAAGAAGAATAATTTCTATGTAATGATTGAGCTGGCTTGTGAGGTAAGGTTATAAAGAAATAAATAACTGCACACGAGTTTACAAAACAATGCACTTTATTGACATACGCGTTTAAATGATTTACGTCATCATCATCAGTGACAACACTTCAAATTAACTACTACAACTGAAGTTTTAAATTTGTAGTAGTGACACTGATGATGATATAAGTTATTGAAACTCGTATTGCATTAAATTATACTGTTTTGTGAATTCGTGTGTAGTTATTTATTTGTTTACAACATTTTCGCCAAATAAATTACTAAAAATGTTCAAATATCTATATATAATACGTAGCCCCTTTAAACACGATCTTATACTTTTAAAATAAAGAAATAAAATTATTAATTTTTAAACTACTTGTTTTACAAATCAGACTAACAGTACCTAAAATATAAGGTACCGGGTATTCACCCTAATACATATAGTTCTACGTCAGGTAAGCGATTCTGCCTCTCGCGTTCCCATAATTTTCTCCTATTTCATGTAGTAGAGGACTATTACGCTCTTCTCCTAGCTCTGTCTTACTCTATTCAATCTTCCTTATAATTTAGTTTACAAAGTTGCTTTATCGGATCGACACCTCCTTATGATCTTGATAATGAGTAGGTTTCTATTAAATCTTCGTAACTCCATTTGGCCCATCCTCCCTTTCCCTACATAAAGAGGTTTTATGTCCCATCTTAATACGCCCTACCTTTATTTTATACGCATCAAGTTACAAAGAAATGTTTTCTACTACCGTCTGTTAGTTATGTGAAGAGTTAGATGAAAGGTAAGAATTGTGCTGAAAGATGGAGTAACGTAATTAATAATGAAGTTTTTTTCGGAAATTTTGGCTTGTTCAAGAAATTGTTAGAAACGGCGCACTTAAAGATGTCTTCGCCTAAGTGGATGTTTTATAGGATATCAAAGGCAGATTCTTCTTTTTAGTCTGGCACGTCCTATCGAATGTTGGGAATCATCAGAGCTATTTACACCTTGTCCAGTGCTCTTCTAAAAAGTGTCCTTGTTCTGGCTCCTTACCATTGTCAGCCAAGATGTCCTGCGACGCCTCGGACCCCTTGTGCCTCCAATTTAATGATTATTTAATTAAGATAACATATCTTTAATATTCATCTTTTTCATCTTAGTGTGCCATGCCCTATCAAACGTTGGCAAGCACTAGCCCTACATGAACCTTGTCCAGTGCTCTTTTAAAAAGTGTCCTTGTGCTGACTCCTTACCATTGTCATGCAAAATATCCTGCGACGCCTCCGACCCCTTGTGCCTCCAATTTAAAGATTATTTAATTAAGATAATACATTTTTAACATACATCTTTTTCTTCTCAGTGTGCCGTGTTCTACCGAACGTTGGCAACCACTAGCCCTACATGAACCTTGTCCAGTGCTCTTTTAAAAAATGGCCTTGTGCTGACTCCTTACCATTGTCATTCAAGATGTCCTGCGACGCCTCCGACCCCTTGCGCCTCCACTTTAAAAAATATTTAATTAAGATAATACATTTTTAATATACATCTTTTTCTTCTTAGCGTGCCGTGTCCTACTGAAAGTTGGCAACCACTAGCCCTACATGAACCTTGTCCAGTGCTCTTCTAAAAAGTTTCCTTGTGCTGGTTCCTTACCATTGTTAGCCAAGATATCCTGCGACGCCTCGGAGTCCTTGTGCCTCCAATTTAAAAATTATTTAATTAAGATAATACATTTTTAATATACATCTATTTCTTCTTAGTGCGCCGTGTCCTACCGAACGTTGGCAACCATCAGCGCTATTTGAACCTTGTCCGAATAGGAAAAAGGCTCTTCTAGAAAGGAGTGATTCCAAAACATTGTCTTAAGTTCTTCAGCCAAGATGTCCTGTGACGCCCCGGACCCCTTGTGCCATCAGTTTTACCTTGTCTAATAACAAGCAGTTGATATTTTGTATTACGTAAAATATGTCCAAAATATGTTAAGGGAGATTACTTTCTATTACTTTAACAAATTGATGAGTATTTTTAAAACTAAGCTTAGCTTTCCTCATCATCGACACATTATTTATCTTCCTGCATCAGAATTAACACTATTCTAAAACTGTGTCTTTCAGTAATATAGTTTTGTATAACAAAAGTTATTTTATTTGGTATGAATAGACTAGTAACAATTTGAAAGCTTTTCGAAACTGTTACATGGTAAGCCAATTCGATATTCCTGTCGACCTTTTTGTGACCTCCACATTTTGTTCTTTGGACTAAGCCAATGCTTAGAATTATCAATTCTATTTTATGCATGTCTTAGACTTTTTTAATTTACAGTTGCAAGAAATGAAGGGCCAGCTGAGGCACCGTGACCAGCGCGCTCTGGAGCTGCAAGTAGAGACGGAACAGCTGAAGGAACAGGCTGCCAGGCAGAATGCTGTTATAGCTTCGCTCAGGAAACGAATTCAGGTGATGCAGAACCTGTCGTAAACATTTATTTATTAGCTAAATTTATTATTTATGAATATTAAAACTGAACATACAAATTCAATATGGTATAAAGGTAAATGAAGTATTTGTTTTCATAAAGTGTTCGTAAAAAGTTTGGAATTGTTTAAAATTTTTGAAATAAAAAATAAACATTTTTTAAAATTTAATAAATTTACTAAATCGTTTAGCTTGCTAAGATTTATTAGCAGACATGTTTCAGATATGGGGAATCCCTCTTAAGAAGTAAATGGATTTAGTAATATGTTTAAATATTTAAATAAAGATAAAAAAACTCTAAAGATAAAAGACATAAACATATTTCAGTTTAAAGTTACTCTTACTTAAAGAAAATAAATTTATCTGAAACTTGTTAATTTTTGACGTTATTATTAACACTCAAAATTATAATATTTGAAGTTTAATTAAATATATATATATATATATATATATATATATATATATATATATATATATATATATTATATATATAATATATTATATATATAATATATATATATATTTAAGTTTAATTAAATATATATATATATATATATATATATATATATATATATATATATATATATATATATATATATTAAAATCACCGGAAACTTAAAATACATCTTGTTATGATAAAAGCTCTTTATTTTTAATTCTTCCATCTGTTAGTATTTCGGCACAGCGTACTAAAATATGTAACGGAATGTATGATTTCAATTAGATTTTCTGGAGGACCATTGAGATAAAATCATACTAAATTTCTGGCAGCGATAAAAGCACAAATGGTGTCATATATATTTACGAGTTTTAGTGCACCCAATTCGCGTAGTACACATATCTGACTAAACAAGAGAAGAGTTTACATATAATTTAAAATAGTCACTATTACATGCTAATAATGTCTTCGCCACACGTCGGGAAAAGAAAAGAAACTCTGCGCCTCGTAGCGTAACGGAAGAGAATTCATTATAATCGAGTCTTTCAGCGAGCTCACGAAAAGAACAAAACTACGTTATGTCGAGCGTAACGGGAGAAATGCGACTAAGAGCGAGTCTGAGTAAGAACTTACAAAACTACGTCACGTTGTGAGCGTAACGGGAGAGATGTCGTACGATGGACGTCTTGCATAGAACTGTCATGTCAATCTTGTACAGGGTAAAGGTCAGCCGATACCAGTAGTTACCCTCTCTTAGCATTTACATTCATTTTTATCATTAATTTTAAGAATAGTATGTAATACCATCTGTAAATTATTTCAATATCTTCTTTTCGTTCTTTGGTTGTTTAAACTATTCAAATAATCCAATGTTCTCTTTACTTGTTCTCTATTTTACCATTTTATACTTTACATCCATTGCTTGTAAACATAGTATTTTTCTAACGTAAACACAGTAATAATATTGTCTCTAGTTTCGTCAACATCTTTATTGCGTTTAGTTTGACTTTCATATTTTTAAAGTATTTTACAGTATTATAAAATACTTCAAGTAGATGTTATAATTTACTTCGTATACACTTTCAAGTTATAGCTGCCTTACTTACAGTGATGGCGATGTACAATGTTCATGCACATTTAGTACGCAAAATAGTTATATAATTATATTATATTTTTAATTATATAATTATATTATAGGCAATACTAACATTATTTAAATTTATGTTTAATTAACGTTAGCAACGTGATATATTTTTCGATTTTACATTTAGTTTTCTGTTTGAATTGTAGTTTTGTTTTGAGTTTTTAATCTATTTTTCTTCCTCTTTTACTTACTTTTTTCCTTTAAATCTATTTTATTTTTCTCGATTTTATTTATTTATAAATCTTTTGCACATAGCCTTTGTTCCTATTAATCTCTTTCGAGAGTACTTAGAAATTCCTAAATCAATAATAAATAAACAGAAGTTATCAACATTGGGTTAATAATTTTATTTCACGTTCCCCCGAAACAGGAACTGGAAGAAAGAGAAAGATCGCTTACTTCTGCGCAAGGAAGAACCGAGATGACCGTATCCACCTTGCAAAGGGAGAAGCGCGTCCAAGAAGAACGAGCGAGGGATTTGGAGAGGAAGGTCGGGCGACTGGAGCTGGAGTGTCATGCGGAAGAACAAAGCAAAGAAACCGCTAGAAACGCCATGGTAGACTTTGTTAGACGACTGTCTACAGCGCTGGGTACCGAGTCACCGGACCCTGCTGGTCATGATGCCTTGGTCCACAAAGCAGCCGAACTGGTCCAGGTTGGTTCACCTTACTAATGTTGATACCATTACATAGATAACAACAAAGCGTTTTATATGTAGTAGAGTGAAATACACGAAAATAAACCGATCCAGAATTGCTAACAAAATGTTTCCACTAGTTCACTGCTTCCTGTTATTATAACATATTAACTGATCTCAGAATAAGAAGCAATGTAAGGAAAATACTATCTTTTGATTGGTTGTGCATCTCTCCAAATACACCAATAACAAATTGTCAACATTGTGAATCGTGACACACGTGCTAAATGTTTCGTATTTTTATATATTTACCTTGCACTGTGTACATGAAATATCTGTAAATTATTTCTTCTACCTACCTTGCCATTAGTTACAAAACCACCTAGTTTTTATCTTTAATAAATCTGGATGAATTTTTTAAAAGTTTTAGCTACCTATAGGCTATGTTTTAATCTATATCGGTATATATATATATATATATATATATATATATATATATATATATATATATATATATTTTTTTTTTTTTTTTCAGGCGAAAAACCTATCAAGGTTATCATTGCCTAACTAAAGTTTTATTTTAAAATAAATGTTACATAAATAAAACTAATCAAAATAAAACAAAATAAAATAAAATAAATGTTTAAAACTAATTGTAACTATCTAAAACTAAAGAAACTAAAATTATACAAAATTTAAATATTATTAAATAGATTCGGGTGGCGTAAGAAAGCGAGGACACGGTCGATAGCCGTGACGTCGTCCCTTAAAACCACCTTTAAACTACCTCGAAGATTGTAACAAATATACAAATTGGTCAACTCAACACAATCAAGCAGAATGTCCTTGATTGTGATGGTACTTTTACAAAACGGACATAGTGGTGGATCCTCATGTCTCATATATATATATATATATATATAATTTAATTTTTTTGTAAGGAGTTGGAGTAAAGTTTTATTATTTTAGAGAAAAGTGGTAATTTTTGGTATTTGTTAATGTAAAACATAGTATATGTTTTATATTGTAGTATGTCATAGATACCTATATTATAGGTATGGCAGGTATTGTCTAAATAATTAGTTTAATTTCCGAGTAAAGTAGGCAAGTACCTATTTGTTTTGAAGATCTTAATTATCAAAGTAATTTATAAAATACCTACCCTGTCAGCTAAATTTTAATAATTCTACCAAATGATAAAGGCCTAGTTGAAATCATAAGCATTTGATATTTACGTACAAATACATATTATAATATTTTGGTGTGAATTAAACGCTCTAATTGTTAACTATAATAATACAAACATTCCATATCCGGTAAGTCCAGGGCGCTTTGGTATTTTACCTTAGAATGCTCCACATTCAACGATATTTCGTAAACAGGTGCAATTTGAAGTCCTTAAGCAAATTTCAAAATTTTCAAAATTTGCTTATCTCATTTCCATAATTTTTTGTATTTGAAGACAATGTAATTTATTTCGAGGCTTGCATGTCTGAGGCCGAAATAATTTTTCTAAAGGGTATACTAATTTGACCGTTGTTGGTGGTGTAATGGGAGGAGCTACATGACCAATCAAAAGGCAGTATTTGCCTTATATTGCTTCGCCTTCTGGGATCGGTTAATAGGCGTTACTATACTATAGAAAACTGATAAATTGGTCTTCCACGACTGGAAACAAAACCATTTATGTCACTTTAACAACTCTATTATGATACAGAACCCCATTCCTACAGAGCAATAGTAATGCCCGATGAAACAGCAAATGTCCTGTTTAGACTACACTACTATCATAAAACACCTTGGTTCCAATATAGAAGTTGGACTCCTCTCAATGTTCTTCCGCACGTGACGTCACGATTCTCTCATATAATACAGACAAGATTCTACCTCTTATTCACAATAAATTTCTTGTCATTCAAATGTTATAATAGCCAAATTTCAAGTCCATAAAATAAATTAGACAAGTTGTTTCAAGTATGAAATTATTAATATACTCATCTTCATTTCTGTTAGGAATATTTCTATATGTTTGAGTACAGTTTTCTACCATTCCTAACTTTTCAAAACGGAGTTAGTCCGAAAAGCGTCATCAGAAGAGAATATTGAAAAGTTAGGAATGGTAGAATAATGTATTCAACCATATATGTTTCAAGTATTTTATTTTGTAGTTTTAAGTTGAAATAATGGTTGAAAATTTCTCTTGATCTGTTTGAAATCATGGCTACATAGATGAGAGAACGTGTTCACCATACGCCATTGTTTTCCCTGTAATAAAGCAGAAGGATCAATATGAATACTCCTAAGTAGCACCTAATTCCTCTACTTTCCCCTATTTTTCTGTCTATTGAGGGTTGTGATATGATGAAAGGTTTTATAACCCCTGCAGAGAGGAGGTTTTTCTACCTACAATCCCAATGCTTTCCTGCTACTCATAGGGCATTACAGTCATATAAAATACAAAAAATAACAAATAACCGATAAACATCTAGTAGCTATAGTAATAACTATTATAGGTAAAAACCGTAGCTATAAAAACAAAATAGTTAAAAAAAATATATGAGTACAATTATGCGAAAAATAAAGATGTGTAGGAATTTTTAATATTAAAAAGTATATTCCGCTGTTAGCTAAAAACCGTAGCTATAAAAACAAAATAGTTTAAAAAAATATATGAGTACAATTATGCGAAAAATAAAGATGTGTAGGAATTTTTAATATTAGGAAGTATATCCCGCTGTTAGCTAAAAACCGTAGCTATAAAAACAAAATAGTTTAAAAAAATATATGAGTACAATTATGCGAAAAATAAAGATGTGTAGGAATTTTTAGTATTAGGAAGTATATCCCGCTGTTAGCTAAAAACCGTAGCTATAAGAACAAAATAGTTTAAAAAAATATATGAGTACAATTATGCGAAAAATAAAGATGTGTAGGAATTTTTAGTATTAGGAAGTATATTCCGCTGTTAGCTAAAAACCGTAGCTATAAGAACAAAATAGTTTAAAAAAATATATGAGTACAATTATGCGAAAAATAAAGATGTGTAGGAATTTTTAATATTAGGAAGTATATCCCGCTGTTAGCTAAAAACCGTAGCTATAAAAACAAAATAGTTAAAAAAAATATATGAGTACAATTATGCGAAAAATAAAGATGTGTAGGAATTTTTAGTATTAGGAAGTATATCCCGCTGTTAGCTAAAAACCGTAGCTATAAGAACAAAATAGTTTAAAAAAATATATGAGTACAATTATGCGAAAAATAAAGATGTGTAGGAATTTTTAATATTAGGAAGTATATCCCACTGTTAGCTAAAAACCGTAGCTATAAAAACAAAATAGTTTAAAAAAATATATGAGTACAATTATGCGAAAAATAAAGATGTGTAGGAATTTTTAATATTAGGAAGTATATCCCGCTGTTAGCTAAAAACCGTAGCTATAAGAACAAAATAGTTTAAAAAAATATATGAGTACAATTATGCGAAAAATAAAGATGTGTAGGAATTTTTAATATTAGGAAGTATATCCCGCTGTTAGCTAAAAACCGTAGCTATAAAAAAAAAAAGTTTAAAAAAATATATGAGTACAATTATGCGAAAAATAAAGATGTGTAGGAATTTTTAGTATTAGGAAGTATATCCCGCTGTTAGCTAAAAACCGTAGCTATAAGAACAAAATAGTTTAAAAAAATATATGAGTACAATTATGCGAAAAATAAAGATGTGTAGGAATTTTTAATATTAGGAAGTATATTCCGCTGTTAGCTAAAAACCGTAGCTATAAAAACAAAATAGTTTAAAAAAATATATGAGTACAATTATGCGAAAAATAAAGATGTGTAGGAATTTTTAATATTAGGAAGTATATTCCGCTGTTAGCTAAAAACCGTAGCTATAAAAACAAAATAGTTTAAAAAAATATATGAGTACAATTATGCGAAAAATAAAGATGTGTAGGAATTTTTAGTATTAGGAAGTATATTCCGCTGTTAGCTAAAAACCGTAGCTATAAAAACAAAATAGTTTAAAAAAATATATGAGTACAATTATGCGAAAAATAAAGATGTGTAGGAATTTTTAATATTAGGAAGTATATTCCGCTGTTAGCTAAAAACCGTAGCTATAAAAACAAAATAGTTTAAAAAAATATATGAGTACAATTATGCGAAAAATAAAGATGTGTAGGAATTTTTAATATTAGGAAGTATATTCCGCTGTTAGCTAAAAACCGTAGCTATAAAAACAAAATAGTTTAAAAAAATATATGAGTACAATTATGCGAAAAATAAAGATGTGTAGGAATTTTTAGTATTAGGAAGTATATTCCGCTGTTAGCTAAAAACCGTAGCTATAAAAACAAAATAGTTTAAAAAAATATATGAGTACAATTATGCGAAAAATAAAGATGTGTAGGAATTTTTAATATTAGGAAGTATATTCCGCTGTTAGCTAAAAACCGTAGCTATAAAAACAAAATAGTTTAAAAAAATATATGAGTACAATTATGCGAAAAATAAAGATGTGTAGGAATTTTTAATATTAGGAAGTATATTCCGCTGTTAGCTAAAAACCGTAGCTATAAAAACAAAATAGTTTAAAAAAATATATGAGTACAATTATGCGAAAAATAAAGATGTGTAGGAATTTTTAATATTAGGAAGTATATTCCGCTGTTACCTAAAAACCGTAGCTATAAAAACAAAATAGTTTAAAAAAATATATGAGTACAATTGTGCGAAAAATAAAGATGTGTAGGAATTTTTAGTATTAGGAAGTATATTCCGCTGTTAGCTAAAAACCGTAGCTATAAAAACAAAATAGTTTAAAAAAATATATGAGTACAATTATGCGAAAAATAAAGATGTGTAGGAATTTTTAATATTAGGAAGTATATCCCGCTGTTAGCTAAAAACCGTAGCTATAAAAACAAAATAGTTAAAAAAAATATATGAGTACAATTATGCGAAAAATAAAGATGTGTAGGAATTTTTAATATTAAAAAGTATATTCCGCTGTTAGCTAAAAACCGTAGCTATAAAAACAAAATAGTTTAAAAAAATATATGAGTACAATTATGCGAAAAATAAAGATGTGTAGAAATTTTTAATGTTAGGAAGTATATTCCGCTGTTAGCTAAAAACCGTAGCTATAAAAACAAAATAGTTAAAAAAAATATATGAGTACAATTATGCGAAAAATAAAGATGTGTAGAAATTTTTAATGTTAGGAAGTATATTCCGCTGTTAGCTAAAAACCGTAGCTATAAAAACAAAATAGTTAAAAAAAATATATGAGTACAATTATGCGAAAAATAAAGATGTGTAGGAATTTTTAATATTAGGAAGTATATTCCGCTGTTAGCTAAAAACCGTAGCTATAAAAACAAAATAGTTAAAAAAAATATATGAGTACAATTATGCGAAAAATAAAGATGTGTAGGAATTTTTAATATTAGGAAGTATATCCCGCTGTTACCTAAAAACCGTAGCTATAAAAACAAAATAGTTTAAAAAAATATATGAGTACAATTATGCGAAAAATAAAGATGTGTAGGAATTTTTAATATTAGGAAGTATATTCCGCTGTTCAAGCACATGAATAGTTTACTAAAATTAGTGTTAAATACAATTTCGATAGCAAGATTTTTTAAAGTAAGCTAACAAATAGTTTCTTTATAATAAATAATAATAAGTGGCAACCTTACAAATAGCTTCGAGATGACAAATATTTACATGGGTATTTAAGTTAAAAAAATAAGATTTTAATGTCTCAATTCTTAATTCACATAAGGACTTTGATGAAATGAGAGACGATAATATAAAAAACTTTTATTGATCTTTGACGTTCCGACCAAACCACAATTTTCGTGGTCTTTCTCACACTCTAAATATTAATTTTTACAAATAAACCTATAAAATAAAGACTAAAACCCAATACGTCTATAATTTCATCAGAGTCCTGATGTAAACACGTAATTAAAGCAAATTCGAATATTCAGTAAAGAACATTTCCACTGTTTAGAACAGTGTGTTTGAGAGTATGTTATAAGAAGATTGATCGGGCTTGATTGATGGCGGTCCTCCATCTTTATCAAGTACGATGTTTTCAATTTCGATAGGTCTGAATTTCGAAACTAGATTCTCTTAATGTCTTCATCTTCAATCATCGCTCAAAGAGTTCAGGTTTAAATGGGGATCAGTTTCTCCATCCTGCCTTTACGTCTCTCTGAGGTAGAAGTATATGGACGTACCCTTATCGTGACCATACCAGCATCTTACACAGAGCATTAACTGTATGTAAATAAATTAGCAGCAAATTCATAATTAGTTAACTATCTATATGTCTAGGTAGGGTGAAAAGTTCTCGGCCTGATCCAGAGTCAGCATTCCAAACAGTGAAAATTTGTCTTTCCTGCTTATGTGCACAGGCCATTAGTCCGTATAGTAACTTGTTTCGCAAAAGTAATTTGTGTACAGGAATTTTTTGTAATAGACGTTTTGCGTATTTTTATGTCAAAATGGATAAACTTGAATATCTTGCGGTGATAAAAGTTTTCATTTTGGATGGATTAACCCCTAAGAAAATTCATCCGAATTTGACAAAAGTGTACGGGAAATCTGCTCCTCAATGACAATGGTTAAGAAGTGGGAAGCTGAATTTAAACGTGATAGCACGTCACTGGAAGATGACCCACGTGAAGGGCGGCCAAAAACCGCCACTATACTGGAAACTATCTAGAAGGTACGCGATATCGCGTTGGACGGTAGGAGAGTAAAGGTACGTAAAATAGCTGAGGACGTGGGGCTATCAGAAGAAAGGATGCGAAACATCTTGCACGAAGAATTAGCGATGCGAAAGCTCTGCGCAAGGTGGGTGCCGCATTTGCTGAATGCGGATCAAAAGCGAATTCGGAAACGACATTCGCAGTAATGTTTGGATCGGTTCAAGAAGGATCCTTCTGATGTTTTGCGACGATTTGCCTCCATGGAGAGACATGGGTCCACCACTACACGCCCGAAACTAAACAACAGTCGAAACATTGGGTGGAAGCAGATGGTTCACCTTCAAAAAAAGGGAAGTCGATCGCATCTGCTGAAAAGGTCATGGCCAATATGTTTTGGGGTGCCAAAGAGATCTTGTTAATTAATTACCTTGAAAAAGGCAAAACAATTACGGGAGAATATTACTCCAACCTTTTTGACCAGCTGGATGCCTCGAGAAGAGGCCGGGCTTGAAGAAGAAAAAAAGTCATCTTTAATCAAGAGAAAGCACCTGCTCAGAAAAATGTGTTAGCAATGGGAAAATTGCGAGATTTGGGGTAAGATTTACTAAGCCATCCCCCTCCTCTTCTGATTTCGCACCCTCAGACTTCCATCTCTTCCCAAACCGGAAAACATTTGTTTCTGGAAAGCGCTTCGCATCCAATGAAAAAGTGTAGACAGCCGTCAATGAATATTTTAACAGCCTTCCAGACTCTCACTTCCGGGAAGGAATACTGATATTGGAGAAACGCTGGATCAAGTGTGTTGAAGTCAAAGGAGATTATGTAGAAAAATAAAACGTACTGAAAATCACGATCTTTCTTCTTCAAAGAACTTGCCATCCTAACCTTGTATTAATTGAATCCTTGTAAAGTCAGTTCGAAAAATATTAAAAGCAATATTTATAGGCATATATATTGTTCTTCTGAACTTTCTTTGTAAGAACTTTATATATATATATATATATATATATATATATATATATATATATATATATATATATATATATAATCGTGCAAGATGTTTTAAAGTTTTTTATGTTTTTAGACTTCGTATTAGACCAATAAACATTTAATTGTTTCCTTAATTTCATTTCCATGTTTTATTTCTTGAACTAATATATTTTTTATGTCGTTTATAGCTGTGGGCTGTTTGTAATCTCTTTCTAAAAACGTTTATAAACTAAATGTGCATATACTTGAACAGTTTATAAATTAAATGTGTATATTCTTGAAATGTTTATACAAATTAATGTGTATATGCTTGAAAGATTATAAACTAAATGTATATATACTTGAAACGTATATAAATAAAATGTGTACATGCTTGAAACGCTATAAATAGAGTGTATATGCTTGAAAAGCTTATAAAAGTGATTATTGACTAATTCAACACTGAATGATTATTTAAAATGGTACAACTTTTGATATATTGAATTGCATTAAATTAAAGTTTTATTACTTTTATAAGGGCTATTTTGTTTCTAAGATTTTCACAATGTTAACAAACCATTACCTGATTAAAGCATAATTTTCGAAACGTCCTTTAAAACTATTGCACGTTCATTTATTTGTAATAGTGGAAAATTACCTTTCGGAAAGTTTGTAAGTTTTTCAAAATAATATCTGAATTCATTTCTACATTTTGAGATGTAGCTTGTTTCATTTTAATTTATGGCGTAAGATTTATTAACAGTACGTTATGTAAAATATTTTTAAAAATCGTTTATAGAAGGATTGAATTTTTCAAATATAAAATTTTAAATTTAGGTTTTAAAATAAGAGGGATAAAAATTAAATAATTCTTATATTTGTAAAGTTTTCAATATTTCCTTACAAATAAAAAATTTATTAAATAATTTTTAAAATGTTTTATATGAAATACTAATGGTTTAATAATAATAATGGTTTTTGTCTCTTAATAATTTATCGTTTAAACCTTTAGGGTAATATATCTTACAGAAAACACTTGTTTCAGGAAACATCGCGTCTACGAAACCGATCCTCCACTCTAGCGGAAACTCTGACTAGCGTGGAGGCAGAGCTGCGGAGTTGTCGAGACGCCCTGGAGAGAGCGCTGGCTGACAGGGAGAGTCTGCAGAGACAAGCGGCCTCGCACATGCTGGAGATAGACCGTCTGAGGCAGGTCAGCGAAAACGCAAGTGGTTATAATACAATTCTTTGTATTCAATCTTATCAGACATTCAGAGCGTGTAAGATTGCTTTCTCACAAAGAGGCAACTGAAAGCTTTTACAACCAGCAACTTTAACAAAGTACTGAATCGAAACCGCTGTACGAGAACGCTCCAATTCGTCTGCTCTCTCTCTCTCTCTCTCTCTCTCTCTCTCTCTCTTTCTGTGACCTACTAGCCATAATGTACTTGAGAATATAATGATCTTGTAAGACTTTAGTTTTATTCTTATAAAAAGTATTATGAAAATTGTAAACGTCATTCATAGATAGCTTTTTATATTTAAAACTCTTAACGATATGACCGCAATGAATAAATAGGCAAACCTTGTGGTTGAAGTCTTTTAATCTTTGTTTCACCACGTTAGATGTTCCTTTTCATTTACGGCGAGATCAATCAGACCCAGCAGGCATGAATTCCTTCATGTTTTTCACTGCATTTAAACAGTAAAAAATTATTAATTGTACAAGAGATAATTGATCCTTACTCATACTATAAAATAACAACCTGTAGACTAACAGATCAGCTGATCGGTAGCCATGCTTATTATTGTAAATGAAAGCTTTTGGCTGGAATGAATTAGGCAAATTTTGCAGCAAAACATGTCCCAAATATAGCCAGTCTTGCAGTAATTCACGATTTTGTGTTCGTTTTAAATGTATTTATAAACAGTTTTTATTCAAACAGATTGTATATTTGAAAAGAGCATGAAAAAACTTTATGAATCCAGAGCTAACTAAATTTTGAAGTTTTGAACTGGCACTACTCATCTACTCGGTGCAAACAAATTTATTAACTTTACACCTTCTTTGCGTCCAAGGTTTAAGACTAGCCTTGTTTCACCACCTAAACGGCTAAGCTAAAACCGTCTAACACGGCTAAGCTAAATGTTGTAGTTTCTATTTTAAGCTTTGTTCCAAAACATTCATTAGCAGAATGTCTTATCCAGGTTTGTTATTTCCCATTACAACAGGTTCTGTTTTCCAAATAAGAATTTAAACTCCAACAGCCGTATTGTACATATATTTTACTATATATACAACTCTATTTTCTTGATATTACCAAGTTAGGCTACTAGTTGTTCACACTTACACGTTACGTTCGTCCGTTAGGTATTCTACCACCCAAAAAATAACAGTATTTTCTCTTTTATTTTAAAGAAATTGTAAATACTCTATTTTCTAAAAGAAGTTTTTTTTAATATTTAATATTATTGTAAAACCTTCATGCATTATAAATAAAGTTCTTGCCAGAAGAAATAAAATATAAATTTGTTTCACTCTGTACTACAATATAGCTACAAAGTATGTAGGTGAGAATAGATCTGGGTAGATAATAACTTAAATATTTTAACGTAAGCTACAGGATTGCTGAAGTGAAATACACATTCCCTAAGCACATTCCTAATGTTTCAGGAATTTCTGAAGTATATTATACTATATTAACTCGTATTTAGATACATAATAATTGTAATATTTTAGTTTTCCCTTAAGAGTAATGTAGACACAGCAGAGAAAAGCATTGCTACCCACTCTAATCACCATTATCTACATAACTATTCGTTATGCATATATTTATCTTATTTCCTTCGTTTTCTTCACTACGGGTTGTAATAATCTGACAGTTCTTCATGGTCCCAGTAGCGCCATTCACAAATACGTTACTGTCTACCCAACCAATAGTTTCACTTGCTTCTAGGTAGATAAACGTATCTTGTCTTTCTAACATTCCTTCACCTGGTTTCAGCTAAGACAAGTGAGTGTTTATGACTGCTTGAGTCATGATTATAGATAGATTCACTCCCTCTTTCATTGCACTCCTCTTACACCTCTAAATAGCGATAATAGCATCTGCGTGCTTCGCTTTAAAAACACACAAAGCTATTGCCACCAACAATGCCAACTCATTAACAGTCTTATTGCACGCTATGCTCCTTGCCCCTGTAAAGGTTTTTCTTTAAGGTAAATTCTCAAGTATACTTTTAAAAAAGGTGATATTCGATATATCGTTCACCTCATTTCACTTATGTCGTTACATTTTCTTTCTTTCTTTGAATATGTTATTCAATTCCTTCTAATAGTTCACACTTTTTAATAGTTCACCTTATAAATATCTTGTTAAAATGTTCAATCGTTTGTAAAATATTTTTTATTCACCTACTCAAGTTGAAATACATTAAAAAAAACATTAGTGAATGGCTCTTGATTTTAATACTGTTTATCCAAATATTATTTCAATAATTAAATATAATAATGAATTAATTTTAGCTTTATAATGGAGATAATCCTTTCACAAAAGGGGCAAGGTATACAATATAGTTATTTTGTCCCATTGGATTGAAAAAAGTGATAACTTATGATTTCATAAAACAGATGATTCTATGTTATAGGTTATCTGGTAGTACATCTGTTTAACGCATATGTTATGTTACTTTATTTATAATAATTGCAATTATTTAATAATAAGTAACTAAAATAATTTGTTTTTGTTGATCCAAGTAAGAATTGACTTTAAATTTTCTTTGTTTATATTACTTGTTCATGAGAATTTGAGGGATCTTTTTTTTTTGAATCCATCATAATGCTTTTTTTTAGGCAGGACGTCTTTTGATCTTCGTCGCTTTCATACCGTCTCATATTTTAAAAATAAAACATCTCTTTCTCTTCTTCATAGAGCGTACATTTTAAAATACATCTTTTAAAACCATTTGTTAACCTTCCCTCGATTTAAAAGAAAAAGATTTTTCTCTACTTTCCCATTAGAACACACACGCCAATTTAATTGTTAGTGAAAACAATACTGTAGTTTCTATAAAAAGTAATATTCCTTGAAATGCCTACAAAATACATATATGAATTTTAGAGATATCTGTAAAAGATATTATTCTAATTTTGTATTGCATGGGTTTCAGGAGAAAGAGACATTGGAGGTGCAAAAAAATATGGCCGAAAGAGAGTTAAATGAGCTGAGAGAGAAATTAAATCATGTTAGCAGAAGTCTGGGAAGTGCCACGGGGAATATAGCCGCTCAGGAAGCAACCATTATCAACCTTAGAGGTTAGCAAATATCTTGTATATAAGCTTGTATTGCTTAGTGCTTGGGAATAACATATACTCATAGGTCTGGGAAGTGCCACGGGGAATATAGCCGCTCAGGAAGCAACCATCGTCAAACTTAGAGGTAAACAAATATCTTGTATATAAGCTTGTGTTGTTTAGTGCCTGGGAATAACATATACTCATGGGTCTGGGAAGTGCCACGGGGAATATAGCCGCTCATGAAGCAACCATCATCAACCTTAGAGGTAAGCAAATATCTTGTATATAAGCTTGTGTTGTTTAGTGCCTGGGAATAACATATACTCATAGGTCTGGGAAGTGCCACGGGGAATATAGCCGCTCAGGAAGCAACCATCATCAATCTTAGAGGTAAATAAATATCTTGTATATAAATAAGCTTGTGTTGTTTAGTGCCTGGGAATAACATATACTCATGGGTCTGGGAAGTGCCACGGGGAATATAGCCGCTCATGAAGCAACCATCATCAATCTTAGAGGTAAATAAATATCTTGTATATAAGCTTGTGTTGTTTAGTGCCTGGGAATAACATATACTCATGGGTCTGGGAAGTGCCACGGGGAATATAGCCGCTCATGAAGCAACCATCATCAATCTTAGAGGTAAATAAATATCTTGTATATAAGCTTGTGTTGTTTAGTGCCTGGGAATAACATATACTCATGGGTCTGGGAAGTGCCACGGGGAATATAGCCGCTCATGAAGCAACCATCATCAATCTTAGAGGTAAATAAATATCTTGTATATAAGCTTGTGTTGTTTAGTGCCTGGGAATAACATATACTCATGGGTCTGGGAAGTGCCACGGGGAATATAGCCGCTCAGGAAGCAACCATCTTCAACCTTAGAGGTAAGTAAATATCTTGTATATAAGCTTGTGTTGTTTAGTGCCTGGGAATAACATATACTCATGGGTCTGGGAAGTGCCACGGGGAATATAGCCGCTCAGGAAGCAACCATCTTCAACCTTAGAGGTAAGTAAATATCTTGTATATAAGCTTGTATTGCTTAGTGCTTGGGAATAACATATACTCATAGGTCTGGGAAGTGCCACGGGGAATATAGCCGCTCAGGAAGCAACCATCGTCAAACTTAGAGGTAAACAAATATCTTGTATATAAGCTTGTGTTGTTTAGTGCCTGGGAATAACATATACTCATGGGTCTGGGAAGTGCCACGGGGAATATAGCCGCTCATGAAGCAACCATCATCAACCTTAGAGGTAAGCAAATATCTTGTATATAAGCTTGTGTTGTTTAGTGCCTGGGAATAACATATACTCATAGGTCTGGGAAGTGCCACGGGGAATATAGCCGCTCAGGAAGCAACCATCATCAATCTTAGAGGTAAATAAATATCTTGTATATAAATAAGCTTGTGTTGTTTAGTGCCTGGGAATAACATATACTCATGGGTCTGGGAAGTGCCACGGGGAATATAGCCGCTCATGAAGCAACCATCATCAATCTTAGAGGTAAATAAATATCTTGTATATAAGCTTGTGTTGTTTAGTGCCTGGGAATAACATATACTCATGGGTCTGGGAAGTGCCACGGGGAATATAGCCGCTCATGAAGCAACCATCATCAATCTTAGAGGTAAATAAATATCTTGTATATAAGCTTGTGTTGTTTAGTGCCTGGGAATAACATATACTCATGGGTCTGGGAAGTGCCACGGGGAATATAGCCGCTCAGGAAGCAACCATCTTCAACCTTAGAGGTAAGTAAATATCTTGTATATAAGCTTGTATTGCTTAGTGCTTGGGAATAACATATACTCATAGGTCTGGGAAGTGCCACGGGGAATATAGCCGCTCAGGAAGCAACCATCGTCAAACTTAGAGGTAAACAAATATCTTGTATATAAGCTTGTATTGCTTAGTGCTTGGGAATAACATATACTCATAGGTCTGGGAAGTGCCACGGGGAATATAGCCGCTCAGGAAGCAACCATCGTCAACCTTAGAGGTAAACAAATATCTTGTATATAAGCTTGTGTTGTTTAGTGCCTGGGAATAACATATACTCATGGGTCTGGGAAGTGCCACGGGGAATATAGCCGCTCAGGAAGCAACCATCATCAACCTTAGAGGTAAGCAAATATCTTGTATATAAGCTTGTATTGCTTAGTGCTTGGGAATAACATATACTCATAGGTCTGGGAAGTGCCACGGGGAATATAGCCGCTCAGGAAGCAACCATCATCAATCTTAGAGGTAAATAAATATCTTGTATATAAGCTTGTATTGCTTAGTGCTTGGGAATAACATATACTCATAGGTCTGGGAAGTGCCACGGGGAATATAGCCGCTCAGGAAGCAACCATCATCAATCTTAGAGGTAAACAAATATCTTGTATATAAGCTTGTGATGTTTAGTGCCTGGGAATAACATATACTCATGGGTCTGGGAAGTGCCACGGGGAATATAGCCGCTCAGGAAGCAACCATCATCAACCTTAGAGGTAAATAAATATCTTGTATATAAGCTTGTATTGCTTAGTGCTTGGGAATAACATATACTCATAGGTCTGGGAAGTGCCACGGGGAATATAGCCGCTCAGGAAGCAACCATCGTCAAACTTAGAGGTAAACAAATATCTTGTATATAAGCTTGTGTTGTTTAGTGCCTGGGAATAACATATACTCATTGGTCTGGGAAGTGCCAAGAACACTGTAAACGTTCAGGAAACTTAAAGTCCTTAATATCAGAGGTAAGTATATATTTGTCATATTAACTGAAGAGCTGGCATAAGCTGACAATAGAAAAACGTTTAAAGAGAAACTTGGCAAACGTCCAAGGACGCAAATTTACTTAAAGTTTAATGGAAAATGTAGACATTGTCATTAAAACCTTTCTGTTGGTTCTTTCTCACTAGCGTATGTATTTTCATTTTCCACCTTTCGACTCATAGCTTGTGCATGGCGCATCTCCACTCGCTGTCTCTCTCGCATGCAACAACCTGAGTGTGCATGTTACTCACAATCGTTACATACATTTTTCAATCAACGCGGTGTCTGGACTGTTTTACCAAAGGCGAGGTTAGTGTTTTCAAAACTTAACAAGAGGTTGGTAAATGGAAACGTGTAATTTACCTGGCTTTCTTAACTCGCTTTAATATTATTTCACGGCGTCGTATTACAACAATGAGTATAAATTGCCTACCTGGCGCCGTTTCTTGTCTGAGTCTGAAGATTACCACTTCTGCCAACTTTACCACTATATCACTTGAAGAAATACTGATTTCCTGAGAGTGAACATTTAAAATAAATAGTTTTAAAATACGTACACATATATAAATAATATTATTATATACTATAACAAATATAAACAAATACTACAAATGAAAATCAGTAAAATATATTGCAGTTATACACCAAATATTTGATCGAAATAAATTAGGTTCCTGAATTATAATTCTGAAAAATAAATAAACAAACTAATAAAAGTTTCTTGATGTAATCATCTTATATTCAATGATTAAACTAAATTTAAACTACTTAACTAAGTGAATACGTAATATAGTAGTAAGCTAACCCTCTAACCCTCTACGAAGCGTTAGCTTCGTAAAAGAAACGATCGTTTTGAAACGCGTCAGCAAGTAAGCAATTACGTATTCACTTAGTTAAATAGTTTAAATTTAGTTTAATCAGTGAATTCAAGATGATTACATCAAGAAACTTTAATATCGACCAACTGTCATCAGTAATCAACCTCTACCGACAGACAAAGCTCAAGGTATACAAAACTTCCCTCCACATTTCCTTTAACACCGAATGCCTCAAACATAACTTAACACCTAAATACGCTAAAATTACAATAAATAATAAAACACCTGCTTCACAAAAAACAACAACACAAACACAGAAAATATTTATCAAAAACAGCATCTAACAACTATACGCTAAAAAAGTCACTCTCAACACACCAAACCCTCACAACAATGCTACACTACACAGAACTCGAAGAAATAATTCAATACACTAATGACTACACACATAAACAAATACAGTTCATTAGAAACAAACAGAATCGAAAACTACACAACCTCGCAACCCAAAGCAACATCACAATCTACACCGATCACTGTTTCCACCCACGCACTATCAACACTACAAACATCAACTTCAGTACAAATGAATTAACACTACTAAACAAAGGCCTAAAACATAACCTACACCCCACAAAATACAACCCCAAACAAATGTCAAACATCATTTTAGACACTGAAACTGCAATACAATACACAGATCCCACACACTATGTGTCAATTTTTTAAATTGACAATTTAATGTTTTATATAAACTAATTTCTTTCATTAAGAATAAATGTTAATTTATTATAATTTGGTTTAAGAGACCAATACTTACTTTTCAGTCACTTTACATTAGACAAGACATTTAACATAAAATGCCCAACCTAAACAATGAGTCAACCATAAGTAATGAACATTCAACCCTTAAATCAATTATACAAAAACGCGACAAACATAACCTAAATTTTATAAGAGCAGACAAAGGTAACTCCATCGTAATTATGCACCAAGACATCGACAGGAAAGTTAACAGCTTCATTACTGAAAACAAAATAACCGAACTCCGATCAGACCCCACACCTTCAGACCCCACAAATTAAAAATCTTCTAAATAAATGCACCGGAATCAAGAAAAGTGAACAAAAGAAATATTATAAACAAATAAAACCCCAAACCCCCATATTAAATGCATTACCTAAAACCCACAAGGAAGACACACCTATTCGTCCACTAATCAACCACACATATGCAACATCACATAAATTAGCCAAGTACATAGACAAACGTATCAGAGCAACTTAAACTTTCACAATCACACATCCATACACAATAACATAGACATCAAACACAAAATACAAGACATCCACATACCACACAACTCCACCATAGCCTCATTCGACATAAAAAACCTTTACACTAATGTGCCAATAGAACAAACACTCCACATACTACAAAATATGCTCACATCAAACAACACGTCACATAAACTCACACATGAAATAATCACACTCACCAAACTCATCACTTCACAAATCTACTTCACATACCAACACAAATACTACACACAGATAGATGGCCTCCCAATGGGTTCCCCTATCTCAGGCATCCTAGCAGTTCTACACCACATCGAACAACAATATATTCTACAGAACAATAACCACACACATAAAATAATTTACTACCATAGATATGTAGATGACATTTTAATATTAAACAACTACATAATTACATTAATAACATAAACAAAAATCTCACATTTACTCTCAAATTAGAAGAAAACAATAGAATAAACTTTCTAGATCTTACTATCACCAAACTCAACACTCGACACAATTTCAAAATATACAGAAAACCAACAACTACCGATATTGTCATACATAATACATTTAATCACCCCACACAACACAAATACGCCGCATTTAATCATATGTTACACCGCCTAATCATTATACCTATGCTACAGAAAGACTACAACGAAGAGCTTAATACCCTAAAATACATCGCTCAACAAAACGGCTACCAACACACACTCATAGACAACATACTCAGGAAAATAAAACATAAACACAGCCACACAAACACACCACACAAAAAACAACAATTACATATCCCTCACCTACCATAGTAAAAATACACACAAAATAGCCTCCACATTAAAAAAAGTCCATTAACAAATATCCTACAAAACAACAAACACTCTATGAAAACGCATACAACCTTTTTAAAAAGAACCCGACATATACAAACTCTCAGGATTTTACAAATTAACTTGCAACGATTGTCCCAATTATTACATCAGCCAAACCGGCAGGTCATTCTATACACGCTTCGATGAACACATCACCCAAACAAAACAAACGAACCCTAAATCCAGCTAAGCAAAACACCTAAATAACACCCAACACACACGTACCGACATACACACTAATTTAAATAGTCTACACACATGAAAACAGAGTAAAAAACTAACCTTAGAAAAATATGAAATCTACAAACACTATGCAACAGACAGAGAAAATATATTAAACGACCACACACGCTTTGAAGCCAATAGCCTTTTCCAATACATCACACAAGACACCGACAACTCACCCAATGTTATAAATCCAACCCTGTCATACCGTTTGTAAAGAGCCAAAAGCCGCTAGTAGAGGGTTAGCTTCGTAAAAGGAACGATCGTTTTGAAACGCGTCAGCAAGTAAGCAATTACGTATTCACTTAGTTAAGTAGTTTAAATTTAGTAAACTAATTAAGTTTTAAAGGAAATCATTTGTAAAAGAAGTGATTTTGAGAAATTAAGTTTCACAGTTCCAAATCCTATTAAATGATGTAAACTTACAAATGTGAAGTAAATATGTACTTAGCAGAAATAATATCCTGGAAAGGTTTGAAAAATGTAATATGAATGTAAGAGAATTATAAGTAAAGGCCTGGGATCTAAGAAGGTAGCAGGAAATAGATCCAGTTTGACGCATACCCCCTTTAGTGGATTTGGAACGAAAAAATTGTAAATTAATATGAACAAAATAGAATTGAGTATATCCTTCCCTTTTTATAATGAATTATGAGAAATAATCCTCCTTGGACCATGGACGATGTGAGTATATAGAATTTAATATAATAGTTATAGTAATTATATTAGTAAAAAATACTAATTGTATTACCTATCACGAGTCGTCCTTAGTTCTATAAAGTTCCCTTCAGCTGCTTACTGGCTCCCTCGGGAAGATGGCATGCCCAGGAATGTCTCCCACGTTCGCCAGAAACGCATGAAGGACCCATTAGCTTGGACTCTCGGTATCAGACTGCTGCCTTTCCTGATTTAGTTATTTTAATTAAAACTACACCGAAAAAATTAAGCTTTGCCCGCACAGCTGTATGACTATCGGTCAGCTGTCGGTCTCTCGTGGCGACGATTGGAACTATTTACTGGTTTGGCTGTTTTAGTATAGACCGAAACGAGGCGCTATTTATGGCTAAGAAAAATTAAGGCCAATCCAGAAGGCGAAGGAGTGCTGACAAAAAGAAGTTGGAGGTGTAGGAGGATAAAAACAATTATTTATCGACTATGCAATTCAAAATACAGCAAAAAATATACTAACAAGATACATAAATATAAATAAAACACAAATAAATAATTACGTAAGCAATTATAAACGTGGAAATCATTAATTAAATATTTCTACATGAAAATATGTAAAAAAAATGAATACAAGCAAGTACAAAAACCATTTAAACAAAAAATATACGTGTTAATAAATGAGAAAACGAATGACTAGCTAAATTAATTAAAAAGAAAACAAAGGATTAAAAAATTGCGTTTCTAAAATTTACTTCCTAAGAAAACGTTTAAAACAATCTTAAAAAATTAAGTACATATTAAACTTTCCTTTCAAAAAAAGAAATCCATTTTAATGAAATTTAATATTGCAACATTAACCATGATGTAAGAGATTTAGGGTTAAGCATCCCTCGTATTTCCTGACACCGGAGGCCGGGGCCTAATCCTTTCCGAAAAACCAGACCCAGTGAAAGTAATATCTTGGCAGAATTAATGCGACAGACGTTATCCCATTCGTCCTTCTGTCAGGCTGTTGAATATTTCACGAGTTTTAATGCTAAATCTCTGTTCCTGTCCAGGCTGTAATTATTTAGACCGACCTTAAGCCGTGACGTGAGAGAGAAACAAGCAGCATCCGATCCAAATTGATAAAGTCAGTTTATGTTTAACAAGCTAAATTTAGAAATAAACTACGGCATGAAGATAAATATTCAGTTTACGAAGCGGATTCGTTATTCTTAAGGATCGTGATAGCACAATAAGGTGATTGCATTGTACTCAATGTAAACTGATTTGACAAAATTGGGAAATAGGCGCAAAACCCATGGTGAATAGTTGACTGTACGGGCATGACGTCACGCGAGGATTTAAATAGAACCTAGACTTCGGTTATTAGTTTATCTGGATCTGTTAATAATGTATAATTATAACATAATAGATATTATTATTATTATAAAGTTATTACTTTTATGAAATATTAAAAAAATATATAAAATATTACTTTTAATAATATACAAAGTTGCCATCTTGTGTAAAACCTTATTCAATTACTTCTATTAAAGTACATTCCTCTTATATATATATATATATATATATATATATATATATATATATATATATATATATATTCGATTGGTTCACACTCTCCCTATATATATATATATATATATATATATATATATATATCATTCAAATTCTTAATCGTTAAAAAAATACGTTTTATTCATCCATTCAAGTTGAAATATATTTTTAAAACCTTTAGTGGATGGCACTTAATACTGGCACTGTTAATACAGTTATTTGCAAATATTAGTTAATTAATTAAATATAATAATGAAATTATTTTAGTTTTACATGGGAGAAAATCTTTTCACAAAGGGGGCAAGGTAGGCAATATATTTCATCCCATTTGGCTTAACATAGTTGTTAACGTATGATTTCATAAAACAGCTGTTTTATGTTACGTAGTAGAACAGCTGCTTTAACGTATACACCATGTTAGTATATTTATGATAATGGTAATTATTTAATAAAAAATTACTAAAATAATGTTTGTTTTGCTAATCCAAAGAGGAATTAACTTTAATTTTTTTTGCTGTTTACATTAGTTGTTCTAGCTATTAAAATACTTCTTTAAATACTGTATATTCAAAATTTTTGATATAAGTTACTTTGTTACTGTTATGAATATCTTTATACATTTTAGTGCCCCCCTATGAATGTCGAAACATTAAAACATTGTCCTTTGATGACGGGTTTTGGAATTTTTTTATTTTCAAAACTTCAACTGCACTCTTACATTATCAAAACTCTGTACTGTATTTTGTATAAGAACACAGTATAAATCTTTGGTAGTGTAAGAGTGGTGTTAAAACTTTGAAAATGGAGTTATTCCTATACGCGTCATCAGAGTACTATGTTAGGAACCATAGGGAAAGGCAGAAGAGGGCGCTCAAATGTATACTGTATATTCTTTTAGCTCTTTGTTCACAACATTATATTTGCTATCAAGTTGGGTATTAATAATGTGAAACAAGGTAGGGCTACACATTAAATCTTTACTCAAAGTTGACTTGAACGTTTGTGTGAAATGTAAATCATTATGATATAGGATATAAAAATCCCTAAATGGGAGTGAATCGGAAGCCTTTTTGTTACAGCTTTCTCTAAATATCCTATACTAGTAAGACTGTTATGGCTGTCAGTAGAGATAAACGAATCACGAGAAAAATTCATCACCTGACTAGGATTGTAAGTAATATAAGATGTAAAATGAAATGTTTTGTACAGATGATCTGAAACAGAGAGAGGAGAAAGGACAACGACTCCAAAACGAGATGCGACACCTCTTGGAGTCCCTAGCTATAATGCTGAGCACGCCAGTACGTTTTGTGGAATCCCAAGAAATAGCGGTTAAAGAAAGAATCCGGGATTTGATTGCAGACAACAAGGATAAGACTGTGGTAAGTAAACAATGAAATGTCACGAAAAATCGAGTTACAATTACTCACTTCAAACTGTCAATCTATACCTTGCTTACACCTTTATCACATACTCACAGCAAGCTGATACTCTGAGGGACCAAGCGGCGGCCTTGAACTGCCAGCTGAGCAGACAGACGGATCTGTATGAGCAGGCAAGCATCAGGATCAGGAACCTGGAGGACGACAAGGCCATGTTGGAGAACAAGCTGCATAAGTTGGAGGTGGACTTGAGTTCGTGCGAAGTGAACAGGGACAGCCTTAGGAGGGATAAAAGCATTGTGAGTATCATTGTGTGTATGCACGCGCGCGCGCGTGTGTGTATGTTGAGCGAATGTGCGTGTGTGCACTAAATAAAAAAGTTATATGTTAGTTATCCAACGTACCATTGGTATCAATGGATATTGGATATTTGATGCTTTTGTATTTTGCATATTTTATTTGTAAATTTAATGCAAATTAATATTTTTCTGTATAATTGATATATTTCTCAATTCGTTACTGCAATAAGCAAAACTAGAGTTATAGTAGTGCTTTTCATTAGGAATAAGACCTCCTAACGACGGGATTTATTTAAGGAACAATATGTGACAAATATCAATCTCTCGCTCTTCTTAAACTCTATGTAGCATCTTAGAACCTGAGAATGACCTCAATAAAGCCAGAACTGGGAAGGATCTGGTGCTCCAGTGGCGTATGTTCCCGTTGTAATCTAGTCTTCAAATTTATCTATCCAATATTTATTAGTACGACTTCATTCAACACATTCTCTAGTTATTTACAAAGGCATTGAGTTTATAGTCGCTAGGGGCAAGAAACGTAACGCCACCAAGCTCTCGCCTAGTACTAAAGTCGTAACGAAATGCCGGATTTCAAATTGTTCATTGAAGATCGAGCATTATGATTGTATATTTCGGTATTTTTTTCTTCATGTATTTTTCTTCTAACGATTTTTTCATAAGATAGTGTTTACTATCAAATATACCTTTTTTCAAAATATGAACAAGAATTGAAGAGATCAAGTATTGCTATAAGAAATAATTTTACTAATTCGGTTTTCAGAGTTACGAAATTTGTCTACATAAAAATACGCATGCATTCAGATCATCTTCTTGTGTGCTGTGCCTCATTTGAGATCTTCTTGTGACTAGAAGCCACTGAAAAGTCTTCATACGCCTGAAGAATATGAGCTGCATAAAACATTGGTTAGATATGTTACCCGTGCATGTAATAATTATTTTTCTTTTTATTCGTGTTTATTTGACCAATCGAAATAACAGTTAAATAAATGATAAGTCGGTTTAATATCGTGTTAAAATTGTTTTATTCATTGTATTTAGATAAATCTATGACTCTCACCATGTAGGCGAGTTATTGTATTAAGTTTGCGACTAAAGTTGCATTGGAAAATTGTTTAAACTTTCAAATTTCTGTTGTTCAGTGTACTTGTATTTTATAGTGTATTGTAAAATTGTTTACAGGCTTAATAAGGGCAACAAATCAGTTACCGAAAGGTTGCAATAAATAAATAAAACAATTGCCTCGTATTCAACCGTCTTATCATTTATTCTTTTACTTTTTATTACATTCAGTTCCTCTCTCGCTTTAGCTTCTGCCTCCATTTCATCACCCCCACCGTATCCACAATTAATGAGCGTCAATAAGCCTTTCTTACGAATCACTTGATGTTTGGTCTGGTACTCATACCATCTAAGTTCCATTTCTCGAGAGTTTCTCTGACTGCTGGAATACTCTCTTTTGGTTTTGTTTATTCTAAATCCTTTCTAGCTCTACCAAGCATAATATAATTTCGTTTCTTTATCTCTGCCGTGTGCGTTTGCAGTTTCATGCAAGATAACTTACTGTTATAATTTTGCTAACGATCAACTCTGTAAGGCTATGAATTGCTATTACACTTTTGCTATTACTTGCGACTAGACTTTTTGTTAACCAAAAGTTGTTAAATTGTTAACTTACACTTGGAGGAAACTTTTTCGTCTTACGACTTCTTCAGTCTTCAACTTTTATTTAACAAAAAGTCTGGTCGCAAGTAATAGCAAAAGTGTAATAAGAATTAACAACCAGCTCGTCATGAACAGCAACACGATTTCGCTATGAATTGTGTAGGTACAAAGAAGGATGGCTTTGCCTCCCCAAACGTTATTGGAAATAAACTAAAATATAAGAATAAAATACAGATTTGTGTATAGTGTACATATATAGTGTTCATACATTTTGTATATATATATAGTGTACATATTTTATTAATGATCTCTGCACACTGAGATCTTGTGAAAACACAATAAAAACAATTTGCTAGATAAAACTATCTGTTAGCTTTAGTAATCTAGTTTTGTAGTTTTTACTTTAAATTTATTATTTTTTTTCATGAAACATAAAAAGTTTGAACAAAACATTAAAATAAATATACTATAACTTTTGAATTTCTTACATTATTTTTTAGTTTGTTTAAATAAAGCCCCCTAAACATAATGTTTTTGTTATTTATTTTTTATCGGTATAGATCATTAATTTTTTTTCGGTTTACAAATAAATTTAGGACCTTACACTTGTGTGACAATAAATTAGGTTACTTTTATATAAAATATTGTTTGAGATTTTGCTGCGTAACGTTATCTTCTACGTAACAGAAGTAAAAAAAAAAAATTAAAGTAAGAACCTTTTTTGGCGTGGAAACCTTGGCCATTTCCTACCACATATCATAAAAAAAGTCTACATATTTTCCACAATGAATATTTTTGCCCTAGGAACAAGAAGGTTTGAAAACCAAAGGATAAGTTCATGTGGTTTTATGTAGTATTATTTTCCTATTAAAACAATTCGAAAAAATAATTTATAAAAACAGTTCCCACCATTAGTTGTGTTACAGAGAAATACATACATATTTAATGTGAACATTTTCAGTTCGTAACGTTTCTGGAAAGGCTCGCCCGCGCGCTGAACGTGGAAGAGATATCCAAGGAAGTGGGTGTGGAGCTGCACACGGAGTCCTTGCTTCTGAGGGCCGAGCAGCTGTCCAGGTGTGAGAGTGACAAATTGGTTGACAAGGTAAGGCGTTACGTTGGGCCTGATCTACATTAACCGTTAGTAAATGTTGTAGTTGTAAAAACGTTATCACTCTCTAGGGACAAGTTGTTTTCCTGAACCTAGTCTAACCGGTACTAAGTATTTTACAGAAAAACCCATAGCCATTCTCTAGGGACAAGAAGTTTTTTCTGAACTTAACCCAACTGGTACTAAGTATTTTACACGGAAAAACCTTAGCCATCCTCTAGGGAGAAAACGTTTTCCTGAACCTCCCTAACCTAACCGTTACTAAGTATTTTGGAGTAAAACCTCGTAGCCACTCTTTAGGGACAAGAGTTTTTCTGAGCCTAACCTAACCGGTACTAATTATTTTACAGTAAAAACCCGTAGCCACTCTCTAGGGGCAAAACGTTTTTCTGAACCTAACCTAATCGGTACTAAGTATTTTACACTAAAAACCCATAGCCACTCTCTAGGGACAAAACGTTTTCCTGAACCCAACCTAACCGGTACTAAGTATTTTACACTAAAAACCAATAGCCACTCTCTAGGGGCAAAACGTTTTCCTGAACCTAACCTAACAGATACTAAGTATTTTACACTAAAAACCCATAGCCACTCTCTAGGGACAAAACGTTTTCCTGAACCTAACCTAACCGGTATTAAGTATTTTACACTAAAAACCCATAGTCACTCTCTAGGGACAAAACGTTTTCCTGAACCTAACCTAACAGGTACTAAGTATTTTACACTAAAAACCCATAGTCACTCTCTAGGGACAAAACGTTCTCCTGAACCTAACCTAACCGGCACTAAGTATTTTACACTAAAAACCCATAGCCACTATCTAGGGACAAAACGTTTTCCTAAACCTAACCTAACCGGTACTAAGTATTTTACACTAAAAACCCATAGCCACTCTCTAGGGACAAGAAGTTTTCCTCAACCTATCTGATACTAAATACTTTACATTAAAAACATAATCATTCACTAGGAGACAAGACTTTTATTTGCTCTACCATAACAGTTGACAATATTACTATCGGTGACACTTTTCATATGATAATATCAATTTTTACGCTCAATAGTTTTTGGGTTCAATCTTATGTTTCGGTCGCCAACAGAAGCTTTCATCGGTCCCCTTGTTAACTCTCCCTCCCGCCTGCTCCCCGCTGCCCCTCTTTACGCACGCAGCTTACCTACCCAAGCTATTAGCGTTCAGCTTCAGACAAGAATTGCAATAAGCCCCCGAGTGTTTAGAATGCACAACTCGACACTGCTAATATTTTACGTGAACGATGCCACGAACAGGTTATGGCTGTAATTTATAGTTACAAATATTCTCCTCCAATATAACTTATTTCGTCAGGCATTATTAATATTAATGATGTTAAATTATAAAATTCAACAATCGTTGCAGTTAGGCTGAGAACAAATACAAACCTTCACAGCACTGGAAAACCTTGAATTAAATTTTGTGAATGGTAACGTCTTTGATAGGCAGGTGTTTTGTAACACAGTAACAAAAATGTAAGATATTTTACAATTGTTATACGCAGTTCACACACACACTGCAACGTCCCCCCCACTAGCTCACCTCTACCGTCCCTACCACCGCATCACCACGCGGTCGTCTGCTTGCGTTGTTTAAATCCTTTCTTGCAGAATACTAAAACTTTAATTGTTTACAAGAAAACATATTTATAAACAACCACAAAACTGCCTGTCACCCTGTTGGTAAAACCGTGCTAAACTCCCAGAGTTAAGTGTATGTTTCCTGCTCGTAGGGCCAAACCCACAACAAGCCTATTCCCGCTGACTACTATTTAAAGTACATATAAACCCTCCTAAATAAGTTTATCAATTGTGTCTGGTCTAAATATAGTCACACATGTCAAATTAATAGTCAGCTGGAAAGAAACACATTTAGAATAATACACATAATAAACACAGAGTCTTACCACCTGATGATGATCTGCAGAAACAGCAAGGGAACGTGCAAAATATGATTGTGTTTAAAAATACCTATTTTAAAAGGCTCCTGTGTCCTCTTAAACACAATCTGCCAGTAGATAAATCTCTGGACTTTTATTACAAAAAACCAACTAATCTTTAGACTAGCTCATGAAATTAGTAGAGAGAAACTCTTTAAAACATTAGGCTTTATCTATTGCCATTTAATGAAATTTAATTAAATTTGTTTACTGATTTGATAATCATTTTTATATTAGTTGGAAAAAGCTAAACAGTTTTTATTGGTTATTTGACACAGGATGGAATGCAAATAATCTTGATTTTTATGACATATTTAACTCTATTTATTGAAATAAAAAGAAAATTTATCCTTCAAAGTATTACATAATTATATTAGCAAAACAATTCACTGAGTTACTTCTTGTTTCTTATGCTTTAAAAAAATTATACTTTGCATATAGATTTATTACATTTACATTAACATAAAATCATTTTCAAAATTACACATAATAATATTTTATCTCCTATATGGAATTGGTAAATTCATAACTTATGACCTTTAATTTTTAAATTTATAATATTCGAAAATTTCTCATTTTCTTTAAATAAACGGCTTATGGCCAAAAACCTTTTGTAATTTTAATATTCATTATTTTAAATATTCTGAGCACATAAATTCATTTACTTAGCATACAATTTATTTAAATTTTATAAAGAGTGAAGTCATTGTTTTAAGCTTGCAAATTTGTTTGAATTTAATAAAATTAACTAACTAAATTTGACGTGACTGATTTCGAATAAAGAAAATGACTTGCCAAAGATGTTCTTGCCGGTCCTTGGGGTCCCTCGTCTGGATTCCCTGGTCCTTGGACACCGGAAGTCGCCATCCCTGGTTCGTCGGTGGTGGTTTCCCTCTATTCGAGCGTCCTGGAGGCTGAGTCTGGAGCCTTCATCCTTGGTGGTCCTGGATGTCGAAAGCGCTGAGGTTATTGTCCATCTGGCCTGCTGACGGTCTCTACTCGCGGTCCAGCATAGCGTCCCGCGGCACCTCGTGTTGGAAAATTTTTACAGACTGTCTCTAAAGGCTTAGAGACCAAGTATATATAGCGGTGAATTTAACCTACCGCACCCCGCCTGCAAAGTTTGCTATCGCTCGATTTATTCCTTGTACAGGCAAGTCGGGCAACGAATCTGTTTTAGCTTGCATAGTTTGATAATTAATTTTAGAACACTGAAAAATGTCTATTTTATTTAAACGGCTGTAACTTTTTTGTTTCTTAAGTTTTCTGAATTCTGTTTTCTTTAATGTTCATTCTAGGTTATTGTGGTTCTTTTGAAATGTCGATGAAAGTTCTACGTGGTTTGGTTCGAAAAATAGCTTTTTTAGGCACTTAGAATTTTTTCGCTTCACTCTCGATGTTCAAATTTAGTTAGTTATTACAACTTTATTTTATAACCTTCTTTAATGCGGCTTAACTATTCTATTTACTGTTTTATTTAATTTTTCCCTCTTTAATAATTGTATAATTCCCTACTTGATTATTTTAAAAACAGCTTTATTTCTAAAAAACAGGAAATTACTTATTTCCCACTTGCGACGGTCTTTCACCCCGTTGCAATTTCCCCGTTTGAGAGGTTAAAAATGTTTTACTTTGTTAAAATGTTTTTTACCAATTCCTTATCTTATTATTACTTAAACTATCTTATTCTATTACAAAATCTTCTTATTATTATTCTCTTGTTTCTTGAGAAGTTTTCACCCTGAAACACTTCAAACACAAGTCAATTAGCAATTTATTAGTCACATTTGTTTACACTAACTTTTATTTTGTCAAATTACACATCATTCACCACACTGATGGCTGTCATTTCCTTTATATATTTACCACGTCAATTTCATCTTATACTAGTTATGGCTTTAAAAACAATGACTTGCAATTAAAAACCTAACTAATCTTACAATACTATTTTTTAAACATATTCCTTTTATATCTTAACTATTACGTATTATTGGGTCAGCTGTGGAAGTACCGTTTATCGAGTTTAATTTGTTTACTTTCCGATAAACCTTCCGTAGCGGCTAACTATTGCGTGGATTCCACATTCCAAACTACCTGGCAAGGTCAATGAGCTGGCTTGTAAACATTCTAATACAACAATTCTACTTATCATATTAAAACGGAACGAACCTTGCTTTTTAAATTCTCTATCTTTAGATTGTACAGTTTATAAAACTGGCTTGTGTCCAGATTATCGAAGTCCACTTGATAAATCTTGATTGCTTCTGATTTTAATGCAAAGTTTCTATTGTTGCGACCTTTATCGTTAGTACACAAGTTTTCTTGTTTTATATCGTACAGTGATAGTCTGATCTAACGACCCACTATTTCATGCACAGAAATTTCTTGTTTGATTTTGCAAAAGTCTGTCCGCGTATTTGTTGTACAAGTTATTAAGATTCGCCTGCTATCTCCCTGATTGTTGCTTGATTTAACCCGCTTGTTTGATTTAAGCAGTGAATGTAGCTCGCCAATGTTTGCTCAATATACACAAAGACTTCCTGAATAATACTTTTGTAATGTTGATTTAGTTATTAAATAGTTTGTTTTAGATTTTAACATTCGTCCCTTTACAAATAAGTAGCTAATCTTAAAGTCTAGATTTAGCCTTATTCAATTACTGCTTATTCTTGTTTTTACATTAAATCAGTTTATTAATCATTCTGACAATTTGATTCCTGCCTAACTTAGTTTATCGCTCGCGTACTGGTTCTATTATTGCAGCAATATTCTAATTTGGCATTTCTGTACTTTTAAGATTATGATCAGTGTAAGGGTCACATTGTAGAATCCCTTTACTTGTCATACAACCTTTTTAATGTTTTTAACATCATATACAATTTTACAGAATACATTACAAGATATTTTATAATTGTTGACACAGTTGGTTTGATTAACTGTAACAACTCAAGTTATTGTTCCTAATTTTGCTTCTTATCCCTTAAACTTTCCCATTAAACATTTTTGGAATTTCCGTAGAACATCCTATTGACTTTGTCCTGTTTTAAATAGATTTAGGCCTTTTTTGCCCTCTACTATTTTGGTACGTCCGGCTTATTTTGTTGCAAGGAAAGTTTTTATAAACTCGTTCCCCGCCCGTCCACCGGATATTTCATTGTGGCCTTGTTTACAAACACAAGTGATTGCCCTTAACCTTGAGCCTTTGTTTACATTTGTTCGACTCGGTGGGTCTTTCATTCAAACATCTGAATACTTTATTATAAATTATTTCAACTTAGACAATTCTGGTTTATTTAAAAGTACAGCGGTTATTTATTTGTACTGCCTTTCTTAATAGTATTTAGTTTTAAAATAGTTTTTACTCATTCATAAAACTCTTCATCAAACACGTCTGAATAACTGTTTAGTAATTCTGGTAACTTCAACATTTCTTGTTTGTTTAATATGCAATGATTATTTGTATTTTCCCATTTAATCGTATTTAGTTTAAGATACGTTTTACGCGTTCTGGTTTTCTTTCGGCGTTTTGTGTTACGCCATTGTGCGTAATTCCTGTATTTTATTTTTGTTTTTGATTTATTTTTACTTGGTTTATTTTGATAATTTTTATACTGGTGAGATTTACTTCTAAATTTATTTTTAGCAAACAATTTGGACTTCGTTTTCAAGCAAGATTGGTTAGAATTAAAGTGCTTTGGAATTCTTGTTAAGTCTAACGGATTTGTTTCCCGACAATTAGGTCTTTCCCTAACTTGTTGGAATTTTATTTGTTTCGGCTTGTAGCCATTTTTATTTAATTCGTTGAATCCTCCCTCGTCATTAATTAATTTGTTTGTTGTAGGCTTGGTTAACCCATTTTTTGCTTTGTTTAATCCCGTTAGCTTACTTGATTCCGTTCTTTCACAGTTTAATAATTCACTCTTCCTTGAATTTTCGCACAATTTGTTATTTAAATTTTTGGTAACCTCGTTCTTAACCTTATTCGTTGACAATTGTTTTGATTTTATTTTTTGTTCCCCGCTTGTATCGGTGGAACATTTTACATTTTCAGTTATATTTTTGTTTATTATTTTATTAATTTTATTACATCCTATCTCTTGTTTTATATTATTTTTATTATTATTCGATACAAGAAACTCCTGGTGCAGCAGATATCCATCAATTTCATACGTCATGAACGATCTCTCCATGTTTATCCGGGCTTTTAACGCACACAAAGTATTTGCTCCCAAGATGAGGTCAACCCGTAGATTGTCCACAATCAAGAAAACAAATTCCTTTGTGTGTCCGTTTAATGTTAGAGGTAGCATCGTTTGTAATTTGACTCGTTTGCAGGTTGACCCTAATGCTGTGACTATCGCTACATTAGCTATAGGTAGCTCATAGAATAAATTCCCGCTTTGTTTTAGGGCTATGTATTTTTCTGTTTTAATCACAGACATTTGGGCGCCTGTATCAACTTGTGCAATTAACTTATGGTCTTTAATTTCGCACTCTATCACTGGACACTGGTCTATATTCTCCAGTTTTACAACCGAGTCAATTCTTTCCTCTAACAAATCGTCCCTAATAGACATGGAAAAACCGCCTAGCCTGATCTTATTATGATGGTAAACCGGCTTTTCCTTCGGTCTCTCGCTCTGAATTATTTTTGGTTTCTTATTGCTTCGGATCTCTAACCTGGTTAACTTATCTCCCTGATTGTTGCCAGAGATCCTTATATTTAGTTTTTTGGCCTTTGGTCGCTTGGTCCGGGGATAGGCGATTTAGGATGAGGGTTTTTAGGATACTTGGTCTCTTGGTATTTTGCGGTATCACCATGGGACCTTGGGTTAGGGTTAGGTTGTTGGTTTGGAGCAACCTGCCTCTGTTGACTTCTTTGAGCGATCCCATTACCATTTCCGTTGTCAGTAACGCTGTCTAGCTGTTGTAGGAAAACTATCGCTTGTTTGATGTTACTTGTGGGGTTCCCCACACTAGCTAGCTGAACATTACTCCCGAAATGTTTCATTAACATGAAAATTAGATGGTTCTCTGGGATTATCGGGTCTAAGTTTTTCGCCCTGTTTACCATCATAATAAAATACTCTGCCATAGAGTATGGTCCATTATTATGGTAGCGCCCTTGATTTATCTGTCTGCGTACCCTATCCTGCTGGCGATAACTCCAGAAATGCTCCGTGAATTCCTGCCTGAATTCAGAATAAGTTTCTGTATTGTTTTTTATGGCTTTCCACCATGCATCCGCTGCCCCTTTCAAATATCGCTCTACAATTCTTAATTTTGCAGTCTCGTCCATAGTATTGTCTATTTCAGAAAATAGATCTTCTATTTCCCCTAGGAATGTCATTGGATCTTCCTTGTCATTCCCCCAGAACTCAATCCTACGGTATGTAGCCTCCCCGTTCCTGTCTATTACCCTTGGTAAGCAAACTTGTGTTACTATTCCCGCTCCAGCGGTTTGCTTTACCTTTGCGACTTGTTGCTTTACTGTTTTAATATCCTCTTGGATATTCTGTACTTTCTCGTTTAATTTAGCCGTTTTTGTTTCCGTTTTAGTTTTTAATCTCTCTATTTCCGTTTCATGTTCGCTTAACTTTTCATATATATGACTTGTCTTAGCCTCATTTTCTTTTTGGTAGTCATCGAACTTTCCCTGGAAAGCCTCCCATAAATGTCGTCTTTCCACTTTCTCTTCCTCCCTCCATTGTTTTTCTCTGTCCTCTCTCTCCTTCTCCTTTTGTTTTTCTCTGTCTTCTCTCTCCTTCTCCTTTTGTTTTTCTCTGTCTTCTCTCTCCTTCTCTCTCTGTTTTGCTTCCTCCCACTCTTTCTCTCTCAATTGTTTCTCCTCCTCTCTCCATTGTTTTTCTTTGTCTTCTCTCTCCTTCGCTCTTTGTTCTGCTTCCTCTCTCAATCGTTTCTCTTCCGCCCTCTCTTTTTCTCTCAATTGTTTCTCCTCCTCTCTCAATCGCTTCTCTTTTTCATCTCTCTCTTTCTCTCTTTGTCTTGCTTCCGCCTTCTCTTTCTCTCGCTCTTCTTTGTCTTTTTCCTCCTTTGCCTTGAAATAGGCCATCAATTTATCTATCTCGGGTTTTGACATTTTGATTTACTATTTAATATTCAATTATTTATTTATTTCCTTATTCCTTTCTTTTCGATTTGGTTTAGGCCAGATGGTTCCTACCCGCTCTTTCGACTAAATCCTATACAAATTTATTTATTTATTTATTTTATTTTTACGCTCTTGGATTTGTTCAATTTATATTATTATTTAAAAATTTAATTACATTATTTAAAACATTTTGACTTCATTTATTTAGGCTATCTCGATTCATTTCTATTATTTAATTATTCAATTTTGATATAGGGAACCTGTTCAAAGGCCCTACCGTATGGGCGCCAATTCTGCAACGTCCCCCCCACTAGCTCACCTCTACCGTCCCTACCACCGCATCACCACGCGGTCGTCTGCTTGCGTTGTTTAAATCCTTTCTTGCAGAATACTAAAACTTTAATTGTTTACAAGAAAACATATTTATAAACAACCACAAAACTGCCTGTCACCCTGTTGGTAAAACCGTGCTAAACTCCCAGAGTTAAGTGTATGTTTCCTGCTCGTAGGGCCAAACCCACAACAAGCCTATTCCCGCTGACTACTATTTAAAGTACATATAAACCCTCCTAAATAAGTTTATCAATTGTGTCTGGTCTAAATATAGTCACACATGTCAAATTAATAGTCAGCTGGAAAGAAACACATTTAGAATAATACACATAATAAACACAGAGTCTTACCACCTGATGATGATCTGCAGAAACAGCAAGGGAACGTGCAAAATATGATTGTGTTTAAAAATACCTATTGTAAAAGGCTCCTGTGTCCTCTTAAACACAATCTGCCAGTAGATAAATCTCTGGACTTTTATTACAAAAAACCAACTAATCTTTAGACTAGCTCATGAAATTAGTAGAGAGAAACTCTTTAAAACATTAGGCTTTATCTATTGCCATTTAATGAAATTTAATTAAATTTGTTTACTGATTTGATAATCATTTTTATATTAGTTGGAAAAAGCTAAACAGTTTTTATTGGTTATTTGACACAGGATGGAATGCAAATAATCTTGATTTTTATGACATATTTAACTCTATTTATTGAAATAAAAAGAAAATTTATCCTTCAAAGTATTACATAATTATATTAGCAAAACAATTCACTGAGTTACTTCTTGTTTCTTATGCTTTAAAAAAATTATACTTTGCATATAGATTTATTACATTTACATTAACATAAAATCATTTTCAAAATTACACATAATAATATTTTATCTCCTATATGGAATTGGTAAATTCATAACTTATGACCTTTAATTTTTAAATTTATAATATTCGAAAATTTCTCATTTTCTTTAAATAAACGGCTTATGGCCAAAAACCTTTTGTAATTTTAATATTCATTATTTTAAATATTCTGAGCACATAAATTCATTTACTTAGCATACAATTTATTTAAATTTTATAAAGAGTGAAGTCATTGTTTTAAGCTTGCAAATTTGTTTGAATTTAATAAAATTAACTAACTAAATTTGACGTGACTGATTTCGAATAAAGAAAATGACTTGCCAAAGATGTTCTTGCCGGTCCTTGGGGTCCCTCGTCTGGATTCCCTGGTCCTTGGACACCGGAAGTCGCCATCCCTGGTTCGTCGGTGGTGGTTTCCCTCTATTCGAGCGTCCTGGAGGCTGAGTCTGGAGCCTTCATCCTTGGTGGTCCTGGATGTCGAAAGCGCTGAGGTTATTGTCCATCTGGCCTGCTGACGGTCTCTACTCGCGGTCCAGCATAGCGTCCCGCGGCACCTCGTGTTGGAAAATTTTTACAGACTGTCTCTAAAGGCTTAGAGACCAAGTATATATAGCGGTGAATTTAACCTACCGCACCCCGCCTGCAAAGTTTGCTATCGCTCGATTTATTCCTTGTACAGGCAAGTCGGGCAACGAATCTGTTTTAGCTTGCATAGTTTGATAATTAATTTTAGAACACTGAAAAATGTCTATTTTATTTAAACGGCTGTAACTTTTTTGTTTCTTAAGTTTTCTGAATTCTGTTTTCTTTAATGTTCATTCTAGGTTATTGTGGTTCTTTTGAAATGTCGATGAAAGTTCTACGTGGTTTGGTTCGAAAAATAGCTTTTTTAGGCACTTAGAATTTTTTCGCTTCACTCTCGATGTTCAAATTTAGTTAGTTATTACAACTTTATTTTATAACCTTCTTTAATGCGGCTTAACTATTCTATTTACTGTTTTATTTAATTTTTCCCTCTTTAATAATTGTATAATTCCCTACTTGATTATTTTAAAAACAGCTTTATTTCTAAAAAACAGGAAATTACTTATTTCCCACTTGCGACGGTCTTTCACCCCGTTGCAACACACACACGTGCGCGCGCACAAGCCCCCCCACACACCCACCCACCCACACACACACACACACACACACACAAACAGACACACACACACACACATACACACACACAGACACACACACACATACACACACACAGACACACACACACAGACAGACAGACACACACACACACACACATATATATATATATATATATATAAATATATTCTTGATATTTTACATTATCCATTGTTTTTCCGTTACACTGACTTTATGAAGTTAATATATTACTATTGTAAGTAATTTTAGCCACCATTAAGTGCAATGATTTTACCTTGAGTGATGAGGCACCTTTCGGTCACTTGACCATTGTCGAATCACCAAATTCGACATTTCACCATGGTGATTCGACAATGGTCAAGTGACCGAAAGGTGCCTCATCACTCAAGGTAAAATCATTGCACTTAATGGTGGATAAAATTACTTACAATAGTAATATATTAACTTCATGTAAAGAGTGGTGCCCACCCACTACCCGGATTCAGTCGTAGAGCAAAGGTATTCTAGCCCCTAAGTGGCTGTTCGTTGGAGTGTCAACAAGTTTGTTTGTTTGCGCTAGTTTTTTTACCGTTGCATTTACAACTATGTTATTTACAAAATATATGTTTGTGTATATATATATACAAACATATATTTTGTAAATAACATAGTTGTAAATGCAACGGTAAAAAAACTAGCGCAAACAAACAAACTTGTTGACACTCCAACGAACAGCCACTTAGGGGCTAGAATACCTTTGCTCTACGACTGAATCCGGGTAGTGGGTGGGCACTACTCTTTACTCTGTTTAAGCCAAGTCTACCTCGGCCTGACATCCCATTTATACGATTCCATAATTTCCCATATTCGTAGTACCAGGGGACATAATCATACATACATAGACAACCCTTTACTAGCGACAATAACCATACTGGATAATCATCTTAAAAATATCTAAGGCTAAAAAAACACAACATACAGTACCTATGTTGCATATGTTATGGCGTATACAGATACTGTGAGGTTTATAGAAAAAAACATATTTAGAATAGGTATACGCCTAAAATAATAAATAAAATTCTCTGTTTTCGTCTTGTCGTTTGAGAAGTTCGTAACTGAAATAGATGCGTTGAAAGTCTCAAACAATGCGTTTGGTGCTTTTAGGATTTAAAAATGAATCATATTTCACGAATTATTTCATTCCTTTTAGTAAATTAAAAAAATAAAACTATTTTCATATAAAAATCCTCAAATTATATATACATTTATTCCTGTTGTTACTATAGTATGCATCATATTATATAGTGTGTGATATTGTATTATACAGTGTTTTAATTTTAATGAGGTTTTGTGTTAATTATGTTTGCATTGTGTTGCATTTGTGTTGATGTAAATAATTTGCTGTGTGTTGATTTTGTGATGTGTTTTGAATTTGCTTTGTGTTTATTTGAATTTACTTCTTTAGTTGAATAATATTGTTTAATAAAATGTAAATATTTCTACCAGTAATTAGTAAATGAGCAAATATGGCGTTAGTACAAAACTAGAATACAAAATTCTTGAAATACGTAAAATGTTTTTTTTTGTGTTTTTACTAAAATATTGAAGAATATAATAACACTATGAAAATTATTTTGGACTTAATTTAAATTAAACAAAAAAAACTCTTAATTACATCCGGGCATTTAAAAACCATTCTTCAAAATTGAACAACTAAAGATTCTGCCTTTCCAAACATTAAAACGTTGTTCTCTGTTTCGGAATGTCTCCATGTTCAAGACATTACCTTGAGTTGTTTAAGAATACAGTAGCCCTATTGATATGTGGAAAGTGAATGAGTGTAGTTGAAATTTTGAACATTGGGACATTCCAATACGCGTCAACAAAGTACAATGTTTTGATGCTAGTAAAGGCAGAAGAGGGCACTCAAATGTATAGAAATATTCACAACGGTAACAAAGATGATTATATTAAGAATATCAATAATAATATTAATAATAATAATAATAATAACAACCATAATAATAAATAATAATAATAATACAACAGTAAATGAAATTAAAAATTTAAACCTGTTACAAAACTGTTAATAATATGTCTACATGTGTATATATATAGCAAAATATTGTGTAATGTGCTTTTTTCTCTCTGTAATCTAAGATTTCTGAAAGTCAAATATGACAAGACGTTAACGTTAACAACTGATTTCGTCTTCATTTAGAGGTTATTTAGATGTTATATTTAAACCAATTTCCAACGGAATTTTCTACATTTCAGAAACAATTTTATATTTCACTGAATGATGTGATAACATATAGTTTCATAAAACAGCTGTTATGGTTTTTCTTGTAGAGGGATGACTTATTTATATGTGTAATTTACCCTCAGATTATTTATATGTCCATTCTTTTGGGAGCCACAAATTGTAACAGATATAAAATGGCAGTTTGTAAATACATTTTACTATTTGTAAATGTTGTGACATAAATACATAATTTAAATTTTGTAAATTTGAAAAAAAGTACCGAGACAGAACGTTTTCGATTTTTATGTGGCAATCTTCATTAGTGTCTTCTGCTTGGAGTTGTTAAGTGGTGACGGTTTTAAAGACATATTTTCGAAAGTATCAAAGATTATGTGTGATTTATATTGGGTTTGCTCGTTCAACATGTTTGTAATTTGTGGTTTTTTGTGTTTGTAAATTTCATATTGTTCTACTGTGTTAACATGTGGTAGACAAAAAAAAAACACACACACACTAGAACAATATGAAATTTACAAACGCATGGAAACACAAAGTACAAACATATTAAACGAACAAACCCAATACAAATCACACATACTCTTTGATACTATCGAAAACCTGCCTTTAAAACAGTCACCGCTTAACATAACAACTCCATGCAGAAGACACTGATGAAGATCAACACGGAGCGAACAAAAACGTTCTGTCTAAGTAAGTGTTTACAAATTTACAAAATTTAAATTTCGGATAGTCATAAACTAATGTTAAACTGATTAATTAAGTTTCACCGAACGAAATGCCTACAAAATTCAAAAATAAATACATACACATGAAATTATTTGTTTTTCAAATATAAATTTTTTAAAAGATTTTTTTTGTTGATATTTTGAAATGTACAATCGTTCAAAATATTTTTATTTATATGGTATAAAATGTTGATAGCATTAAAATGCCGTCGGCGCCTTATATGAAGAAAGATACACACTAAACAACCAAGGACAAAGAGTTATTAGTAGCAAAATTATTTAAACACCTTCAAATTTAGTTAGTAAGCTGTATGTATTTGTTTGTTTGTGTAAATGTTAAATGTTTTGTTTCCATGGTTACTGGGTCTGTCTTGCGCATGCCTGTTTCAGCTATTGTTGACTTACCCATATGGGACTTACCCAAGGCTCAGACGGGAAAGGTCTTGTTGCGAGCTTCCCATCCGAGAAGTAAGCAGAGCTTGTAGTTTGTAGGCAACAGCGTGTTTCTAAGTGTGTTTAATATTTTACTCGGTTTATTTAATTCCTTCTATTAGTTCACACTGTAGTGTATATATCTTGTTAAAATTTTCAATAGTTAATAAAAAAATCTTTTCTTCACCCACGCAAGTTCTAACACATTTTGGTAAACTTGTAATGAATCACACGTCATGTTGAAACAATTGTTTTCAAATATTAAGTCATTAATAACATTTAATTAATTAACTTTAGCTTTATTGGGAGAAAAAAGGGACAAGGTATGCAATATAGTAATTTCGTCCCATTTGGCTTAAAATATAACATAGACAAGAAGATTATCTACTAACATAAATAACATATGACAAAATGATATCAGGAGATAGCATATGATTTCCTAAACAGCTGATTTTATGTTATAGGTTATGTGGTAGAACAGCTGTTTTGACGCACAGGTTATGTTACTTTATTTATAATAAGTGTAAAATATAAAGAAACCTTATCGATTATTAAAATTAAAAATTAATGCTACTAAAAGGACATATTACACATTGTTACACAATAGTACAAACCTTACAATTTTATTTATTTATTTATAAAATCTTAATTAGTTTGAAAACAAGGGTTAGCTTTATATAAAAATACACACCCTGTATGATAAGTAATTTTCCCCCCAGGTTTTCCTGGAAACGTTGAAAGTAATCTCCTGTATAGTGAAAATAAAAATGCTTGAACTAATTACATACCGAAAACAAAGAGACATTTTGTTAGTCATATAATTTGATGGTTTTAATTTAATTAATTTGTAAATTTCAAAGGTTACCTATAATCGTATGGTTTAAGACTAAACCAAAAAATACATTAAATCTATGAAAAATATTGAAAAATGTTCCAACAGTACAGGCTGTTCCAAAATAAATGCAACGATTTTGAGGGAGTAATACTGAAAGACTGTTTAAGATAACTAAACGATTTAAACCTTAATCTGAAGATGGAATAAGTAGGGTTTGCTTTCCGTGTACAGACTTTGCCAGTTTATTGCTCAATGAGATTGAAGACAATCTTAATTTTCTTCAAATAGTGCTTCACAGGAATCCTGATTTTAACCTTTTGGTCCTTTTTTAATGATGTTACGTAGAGAACATTGTGTGTTGAAAACATCCGCGATTTGAGACATCTGTGTAAAAGCATTTCGACAGGAAACATGACTGTAACGCTAGAGATGCTACATACCACTAGGCAAGAAATTGAATACCGCTTTATCTTTGCAGATCAATAAATGGAGCTCACATTGAATCATATTAAAGTATGAAAGAACGCTTTGTTCTTTCTTCTTCAGTTTGGCATTAAAATCGTTTAGTTATCTTGAGAAGTTTTTCAGAAACGCTCTATAAACATCTTTTGTAACACCCTGTACAAAAACCACTGCATGGTTACGTGAAATCTCAAAGTTGCGAGTAAACTGCTCGAGTTAAAGTACTTAAGCATGATGTATTGTTAATAATAAATTTCCCCGTCCAAATACATTTAGAAACACACTGTGCTATACATTGCAATCTGTAGCTGTTTGTAGAACATGCACCCAGTTTGTTGCACTACTTATGAAATAATGTTGTATTTATTTAAATATAGAATAACCAAAATATAGAATTTATGCTTATAGAAAGTTGTTTTCTTGATCAAGTAAAATGAGGTGTGAAAACGCAGGTAAAAGAAGAGAGAAACAAATAAACATAATAATGACTTTAAAGAAAGCATTTTAAGTTTCACCTCTTAATCGCAAAGAACATTTTAGAGAGTGACGTCACCATTTATAAAAGAATTCTAATGCGAATGCTTTACAGTATTGCACTTTCTACATCTGTATAGATTGTATAGGATCAATATGGCTTTTTTCTCTCCGAGTAGGATAGAAAGTTTCCGTTAGCTAAACATAGTGTTAGAAACGCTATGAGCTGTAATCCTCTTCGCTTAGAGGTTATGTTTAAATCACATTCAAATAAAGTTTCCTATACACGGGAATATCATATGTTTGGTTACATTATGTGATGACGTATGATTTCATATAACAGCTGTTGTTATTACTCGACGTTATGTCAGTTTCTGTGTTGTACGTTCTGAGTTAAATATATCATAATAATTTAGAGTAAAATATACCCACATAGTGAATTTTTATTAAATTATCTGTAATTATTAAACTTAGTTAAGTTTACTAGGGTCGATTTATAAATATTATATGAAAGAATTCCTACTGAATGCTTTTTGAAATGTTAAATGTCTATTGGAAGTTCCATGACTGTCACTGATTTTTTTAAATAGGTAAATGCCTTATGAAGGTCACTAGTGAAGGCATCTGGTGGAGTGGATGATTAGTAATATGTCTTATAATTTATTACCCTAACAACTATATTTCAAGTTTCTTGATGTAATCATCTTTAATTCACTGATTAAACTAATTTTACACTACTTAAATAAGTGAATACGTAATTGCTTAGTTGCTGACGCGTTTCAAAACGATCGTTCCTTTTTCGAAGCTAACCCTCTACTAGCGGCTTATGGCTCTTTACAAACGGTATGACAGGGTTGGATTTATGACAGGGTTGGATTTATGACAGGTTGGATTTATGACTTTAGGTGAGGTGTCGGCGTCTTGTGTGATGTATTTGAAAAGACTATTGGCTTCAAAGTGTGTGTGGTCATTAAGTATATTTTCCCTGTCTGTTGCGTAGTGTTTGTAGATCTATAAATATACTAAATATACGGGGGAAAATATACTTAATGACCACACACACTTTGAAGCCAATAGTCTTTTCAAATACATCACACAAGACGCCGACACCTCACCTAATGTCATAAATCCAACCCTGGCATACCGTCTGTAAAGAGCCAAATGCCGCTAGTAGAAGGTTAGCTTCGAAAAAGGAACGATCGTTTTGAAACCGTTAGCAAGTAAGCAATTACCTATTCACTTAGTTAAGTAGTGTAAAATTAGAGTAACTATATTTCAATTAAATAAAAGCGGTTGACTTGCGAGTCAGGTACAACTATCTATTTACACAGGCAACATTTCAATAATGAAGACGCTATCGTCTTCAGGGCTACAATACATAAGTACACAATTAAAATTAGCTGCAATAATAACAATAGTTCACAAATAAACAGCTACAGTGAAATTCATTATACCTTTAAAACTTTACATAAACCACTGAAATGGGCAAAGTAAAAAAAAAGTATAAACAAATAGTATTAACACAACAATTATAAACTATCACATATTTAATTGTAACCAAAACATGAAAAAACCCCTAACCACTACTACAGTTACAATCCTTTTCTAGTCAGGAATAAAATACATTTACAGTTATAAAATGCCCAAATTAAATTAAATAGACATTGCAAAACAACCTGACAAATTTCAAATAATTAAACTAATCATGACTAACTATTTTAAAGGTTTTTAATAAGTGGTGTATAAACGTAAGTAATTGAAACGTTGCCTGTATAAATAAATAGTTGTACCTAGCTCGCAAGTCAACCGCTTTTATTTACCAATAGTCTCTGCCAGTGTAAACATGATTAGCTTTGTTTCATTTAATTTAACCGAACCACAATAATGTACGAGTTTAATTGTGCCTCATTTGTTCTCTATAAACAATGATACACTTAATCTCAGATGAACTATTTTCAAAATTATTTCTACTCTATGCTTTTTTTAACTGATTACCTCAGTTATTCATAATTTCCCACAATTCCAAGTATTATTACTGTAAAACGAGAAATATGTACAATGGGGAACAATTTTCACTACTTCTAACCTTTACACGTACTGCAAAACAGTTTAAATGCAATTGAAGTGGAATTGTAGAGTCAAGAATAACATTGCTAGTTGTTAAAACGTTTTGTAATAGTTTTTATGGTCCATGGAATCTAAATTAAATAACAGTTACTTTAAACCTCTTAACATTTTAAATGTTACATTGTTTAATAATCGTTCCTTTTTAATCAGTTACTTGAATAACTGTTTTTATTGCTATGGACGTCTAATAAGAGTTAATTTTGTTGTAGTCATTAAATTTGTAACTGTAACTACTATTTTAATCCGAAATATGATATCAAGTATTTAATAATAACTCTTTCACAATAATTACATTAATTTTATCAGATTCGGTTCACTGGCAAAGAGATAACCTTCAGTAAGTATAAATACACTTTACAAGACAATTATAGGCTATAATTAGTTAAACCGTAAGCGTTTGTAGTGACGATAACTTTTAAAATACATAAAAACGCGACCAATCAAAGAATTGAAAAAAAATGAATGCTCAGTTTATTAGTGAATAGATACGCTCACTTAAAAGACAAAGTCAAATATTATTTATTTAAAACATAAAAAAATACCTAGTGTAAATGTAAGACTCCATAGTAAAATTAGTTTGTGAAAAATAGGGGATTCGGTTTGGAGTGAGGATCTTAACGAACAAAGCTTCCACAACAGCGATGTAATAGTTCGGCTGCTTACTCTCAGCTGGTAGATGACAGATTTATGGCGGGTAGTGCCTGGAACACGGTATAGTCCTAAACGTGAATAGAAATTACAAGATTACGAAATTAAAAACTTTTAATAAAATCAAAACCAAATTAAAAAACTAAAAATTGAATTAGTTTTAGTATACAATAGTATTAGTCACAGTAATATTATATTATTAATTGCACAATAATAAGTGCACAATGATATGGTATTATACAATAATATTAGTGAACGTACATAGTAGTCCACCAGCAGAGAACTTTACGGTCAACTGAAGTTATCTGCCGGAGCATGCGCACAAGTGTCTGTCTAACGCGCATTAACCATAGTGATTTTTCACAAAGTGATTCAGTTATTTGTTGAAAACAATTATTTTATTGATTCAATCCTGGTTTTTTTTTATTTCTTCCATTTATATTGTGAAATAATGAACTATCAGTTACTTTTATACCTGTCATATTAGGTTACAGATACTTTTGTTGGATGTAGGTATTCTACAGTTTTAAACGGTTTTGAATCTTTATTTTTGCTTAAACACTTAACTAGCAACAATGACTTCTAATAACCATTGCATTACTTACCAAAATTAGCATCACTTTATCGTTTTAGACAGTTACTCTTGTGTTATTAGTTCCTTCTAGTCAAGTAGGTTGTCACGGTTACTTTTTATAATGTTTCTATTAAGAACGATTTTACAACAATAACTTTATTCCGTAGTCGGCGGTGGTGTACCAGTTACAGAGACGAGTGAGAGCATTGAGAGATCAGATACAAAGGAAGGACCTTCATTTGGACCTGATGCGAAGGAAGTTAAACTTACACGACGAGAGCTGCCGGCTGAGGTCTCTTCTGGAAACTGAAAGAGACGACGCTAACCTGAGGTAAATACGGTGCAGGTATTGCGCAAACTTTCTTAAATATTGTCACTCTTATAATAATTGTAATTGTATAAGGCTACTTAATTTTTGTTTGAACTTCTGTAATAGCAAATAAAGATAAAATAAAAAAGAATGTACAATTTTGAAGTCAACATCTCTATAGACGGGCCTAGCACTTCTTCAACACCAATTTATAATTATTTCGTTTTTAATCCAGGCAGTAATTTTAAACTTTCGTAAAGGTAGACTAATAAAATAGAAAGTGAAATTAAAATTTTAAATATTTTACGTTATAAAATTTAAATTTACAAATATAAATTTTTATTAACAAATACTCTTATATTTAACCCTGTGTTATAAAAGGTAAATATCTTTTACATAGGGCATTAGAAAACTACAAAAATACAGTATAAAAATTTTAAATGTTTAAGAATTTTATATCTTTTATAACATTCTAATTTAACATTATTTTATTAAAATTTGTAGAGGTTTATTTATTAACAATTATATACTTTTAAAACAATTAGTAAATAAATGTTTAAACAGAAATATTACATTTCAAAATTATAAATTTAAGAAATTTTTTAAAAAAAGCGAATAAACTTACTCGAAAAGGTTTTTTCTTAGTAAGTTTGTTATAGAGTTTCTTCAATTTTAAGTTCAGAAAATTGTAATAAAATTGATATGGAACATGAACGTATCACTGAAAATCAGTGATTTTCTTGAGTAATAAAAATTACAGTTATGAAGATCTTTTTAAAGTCATTATAAGTAAAAGCAAACAAATTAAAAACATTATATTTGTAAAAAAATTAAATTATCTACGCACTATAAGATTTCTATATCCATATACATTGACGCATTGAAATTGTTACTGATAACGTTAGGCAGATAATGAATATATTTTAAAATTTATACCTATTTCCAGTCACGCTTTTTCATTTAACATGATAAATAAGTTAATGTATACACATAATATTTAATTAATTTATTTATTGTTATAACTTGTGAGAGAAGTGTAGGGGTATAAATGGTTTTCTCATGAAAACCTGAAGATATCAACATTTCGGTCCAACTATTTTGACAGTACTCTTTTGAAACAATAAACGGTAATTTTAGTGGATTTTTCACATTTAAGTGCTGTGAATATCGTTATTTCAGAGTGAAGAAGGTGACGAAACAAGTGGACAGGCTGACGCTGCAACTGAACGAGGCCAGGGCGCAAGTGCGGGACCTCAAGCTACAGCTGTCCGAAGCGGCAGATTTTAAAGTCAGTGTAACCATAATTTGTGTTATAATAATATTTGTGTTTATCTGGAAAACCAAGCAACTCTAGGAATATTAACAACAAGCGGATAGTGAATAAATAATTAACAATATGTAGTGCGCAGCAAAATGCTGTAGGGACAATGGAGCAGGATCAGGACAGGTCCGGTGCTTTGCATCGTACAGACGCATTTTCATTGCGCAAAGCTTCTAAATAAAATCGGTTTTCATTTTTCCAGTCCTAATATGAGGTAGAGTTTTAAAAGTTCTCCCAAATTTTTAAATAGACTAATGTTTCTTTAAGTTTATTGTGACATCAGTTTTAAGGGAATCCAATAATTTATATTCTTAAAAAACTTAAGATGATATAGTGATTTTATTAAAAAGTATCTCTGTGTAGAAAGGGAAAGTAATGATAAAGTTTTATGTTTTTGGAAAGATAATTTAAATGGAAATATTACTTTAAGGTAAAACATTAAAATACAAATTTATAAAGATTATAAACTTGCAGTTTTGTTGTAGATTTTAAGGGTTTTTAAATTTCTACTTTCAGCATTACTTGGAAAAAACCCATTACTTACTGATATTTTTCAGTAGAAGCGTTTCGCACTTGGTCAATGTATTGTTCAATGCTATGAGTCACGGACAAGGTGTGTTGTATTAGTGTGTATCTGTGGTGTTTGTGTACTGTGGTGTATTATTGTTCAAATATAGTATTTTATTATGAGCATATTTCGTCATTTATTGTATTACGGAAGGTTTTTGTATATCTAGTTGTTTATGTTGTGTTTAATTTGTTGATGTTTCGGATGTATTGAAGGACTTTTAGATTGGTGTTTATATTAGTGTATTTGTGTAACATATTCTATATGAAAATGGCGAAGTTTTGATGTGGGTTGTGTGTTTTTTTTATGTCTTTTGTGTGTTTCTTGTACCATGTGATTAAGTTTCTCTCTGTTTGACCTATGTAAAAGTTAGGGGCGGTCGTTGCATGTGATCTTTTATACTCCTGCTGTGTCGTGTTTGTTCTGGAGTGTTTTTGTACTGTGTAGGTGTTTTTTTAGTTGTGTTGGATGTTTTAAATGCTGCTTTGTAAATAAAAGTAATATTTAGTAAGTAACCGTATGAGTAGCATTTAAAACACCCAACACAACTAAAAAAACACCTACACAGTACAAATACACTCCAGAACAAACATGACAGGCCAGGAGTATACAAGATCACATGCAACGACTGCCTTAGCTTTTGCTTAGGTTAAACAGGGAGAAACATTACCACATGGTACAAGGAACACACAAAAGACATAAAAAACGCACAACCCAAATCAAACTTAGCCATACACTTACAGAACACAGTACAAACATACACCAATATAGACACTAATCTAAACAACCTTCACTATATAAAAAAAATCAACAAAATTAATACAACAAAAACTACGAGATATACAAACACCAACATATTCTAAAAGGCAAAACACAATAACATACTATATTTGAGCACATAGTTAAAAACTGCTCTATGAACAATAATAGACCACAGAACACCAACACACCACAGACACACACACGAATAAAACACACCTAAGCAACAGCCTTGTCTGTGACTCACAGCATTGAACAATGCACTGACCTAGTGCGGAATGCGTCTGCTGAAAAATTTCACTAAGTAGTGGTTTTTTTTCCAAGTGCTACCAAAAATAGTAGACTATAAACGTTTAGATAGTTACATTATATAACGATATAAGAACGCATTTAGGCCTGTTTGCCCTATATACAGTACTACATGCACATTAATCCGATTGGTATTAACTTTGGGCCGTTAGTTACACTTCCGCTAAGGTTTCTGACAATAGGCCTGCATCTATCCTACGATATGAAATCAAATGTTCTCGCATGAACAAATAGTGTTAAAACAACGCTTTGAAATGTTTTTCCAATGTAAATAAATTTATTTGCAGTAAAAATGACAATATTTAAATTTAATTCTTCATAAACAAACAAAACGACCCGACGGGAAAACAAAAACATCATGTGTATAAAACCACCCGAATAAATAAATAGAGTAAAAACTACACTTTGAAATGTTTTCATAATAAATAAATCTATTTTAATTAAAAATGATACAATTTACACTGAATTTTGATTACAAGTTGCCGTGAAATTTTTTCCTAGTATCGCAGCTAACGCGAGTTCGGCAAGCTAGTAATTTCGTAAAAATGACCATTCCTATAGAGATTAGTTTATCATGAATTTGATTACAATTGATTATATACATTTTCATAACTGCCAATACCCATTTAATTATTTTATGATTAAAAAATTGATGATCATTTTTAACATGTTCTACTTTATTGTTAGTTTTTAGAGGTCCCTGTAAATTAATTTTTGGCCAAAAATGTCTTTATTACAATCCTGATACTAAACAATTAATAAAATATTTTTGCTCATTTTATTTTTAAGTCATTTAATTATCAAGCGTAGTGAGTAACAATATAAACTTGTGAGACATTAAGTTAAAAACGAGTAATAACAAAAAAAGTTAAAGTAAATTCCCACTTAGGCCAACAAAGATAAATTCTATTTTAGTTACTTCTTATTAAATAATTACAATTAAACCTTTATAAAAACAATACAATCACTACTTTTAGTGTATACTATATATTCTTTAATATATATATATATATATATATATATATATTAAAACAACATAGGTTATTCAAATACAAGAATATTTATTAATTATATTAATATATATATATATATATATATATATATATATATATATATATATATATATATATATATATAAATAATGCAATATGTATTCTTGAGTATTAATAAAGAACTAAGTCAAAATACAAATACAAGATTTATAATTGAATTTACAATTCAATTTTTAGTTGTTTAATATTCCTGATGATGTTGGTACTGTTAGCCAACGAAAAGCTTTGAATTGTAAATTCAATTATAATTCTTGTATTTGTATTTTGACTTAGTTCTATATATATATATATATATATATATATATATATATATATATATATATATATATATTCAAATTTTTATTCTTTAATAAAATACTTTTTATTCATCCACTCAAGTAAAAAACATCTTTTTAAACGTGTAGTGGATGACACTTGATGGTTATTTTTTCTAATAATAATTCAATAAATAAATTGAAAAAAAGTTGATGTCTTCAGGTTTGATTCGAACGTAATAGCTACATGTTTGAAATCCAGCACTCAATTGTAGAATTTGAACTTGAGTGGATGAATAGTTATTATTTTATTAACGATTGAAAATTTGAACAAGATATATATTGGAAAAGTGTCAACTAATAGTAGGAATTGGTTAAATTTCGAAAATACTCAGAGCTAATATAAAAACGCGATCATTTGAAGCTGGTGTAAATTCGTGTAAATTGTGTTTACTATAGAACCAGTTATACTTTAATAAATCTCTCAGTTTTACTTCTTATTGTGTTATTGTTTTGAATTAAATGTTTCCATGCATACAGAGAAAGAGAGATATATTGAGAAAAAAATGGCGGATTGAGCATTTTGCCTTTGTCGAGTTGATTGAATCTTCAATTAACCTACTAAACAAATAGGTACTACTGATTGTAGTACTACACCCTAATACACTAATGTTAGTATCACACCATAGATTTAAATGCTCAATCTATGTTATAAGCTTGCGTGGTAGAAAAACTACTTTGGTTGTACTGCCAAGTTTATCGAAATGACCGCGTTTTGGTTGCAGATGACAGCAATCGAGAGGGGACGTAAGATCGAAGACCTGCAGAAACGGCTCTTGGATTCGGAGATGCTCCGCACGCGTTGCACGAGGAAGGTTACGCTGCTAAAGGACCAAGTGAGTTTTTCAAATGTTTCGGTGACGATTTATTCATCATTAGTGGTAGAATTAAATTTAAATAATTTTATCAGTTTTTAATTAACAGTTAGGTTTGGTTTAGTAAAGTACCATTCACTAATCAGGTAAAACCTTGGACAGCCAACCAGCCCTAATCTGTAAAGTTAGAAATAAGTTTTAACGCGGGTTGACATCTTTTTTTACATTATTTTACGGCCTATCTTATAATTAACAACAATTAAACTTTTGTAAATAGTTTAAAGATTTAGTAAAATTTATGTTGTAATATAAATAAGATAACTCTCTTTTACAGATAGTTGATACGTATTTCATAGATAATGGCTGTTTAGATTGTTGATTTTTTTAGATTTTAAAGATTATATTTGTTGAAACTTATATGGTACATTTAGAGGTTTCAGAATAATATTTATTTAATAATTCAACTGATAATAAACAATTATTGACTGATATTTCTTAGCAGACGTGTTTCGTACTTTTATAAACTCACATTAAAGCTACACTATAAACTGAAAGACAACAAACGTATCGAAACATACAAACACTTTAAAAACAATCCACAACAAATTCTAAACGATACAGCAAACTCTCAACCGTAATTATATTTGAACAAATAATAAAAAAACTACTCTTAGTACAACAACGCATCACAGAATATCAAAACATCACAGATTCACAACATAACACACCTGACCAAACAGTCTTGTCCGTGAGTGACAGCAATGAATTACGTGCACTAACCAATTGCGAAATGCGTTTACTGAGAAATATCAGTAAATAGTGGTTTTTCTGCCAATATTATTTGTTGGTCAACATTTTGCTAGAAACAAGTGCTGAAAACGCGATAAAAATTTGTTAGTGAAAGTCTATCACTGGTGATGGCTACATTTTTACAGATACTATTGCGTTTAGTAAAAGGTTTATTAGTGAGAATTCAGTTTTAGTTTTAAAGTATTTATCTTTGTAATTTATTTCAGCATCAGTGCTTTTATGTAGGAAGTGACAAATAAAAAATGGGCAGAGATAAAATAAATGATTAGTTACCGGAATGAACCATTTAATATAATCCCAACATTGAGTATTTGTTATAAGTTTTGATCGTAATATTATTCCAACGTTTGTAAATTATTTATATTATAATACATATTTTTCCCTATCTAAAAGGTTTGTCATCTTAATTACGTGACGTACTGTTGCATATAAATATGTGAAGTAGTAGGTACGCATGGCTTTGCTGCGCCCACTGATTCACCAAATATATAATTTTGACATAGTCCACACTTTGCGTGAAAAACTTCACGGTTTTTAGAAATGACTTTTACGTTATTACGAGTATTCAAAAACCAATATTTTCATTCAATATCTGAAGATAATTAGTATGGAAATTTAGTAGAGAAGAATAAATCAAAGCGGTATATTTGCAGTGAGTTTCAGCAGTGATAAATTTATCTTACAATATCCTCTGTTCAGTCTTCTTCTTTTTGTATGCCGCTACAGTCCGCCTTGGACCTTAGCCTCTTTAATGAGCCTTCGCCAGGTACCTCGATCTTGTGGTGTTGCTTTCCAGCTCTTCACGTTCAACAGGTTTCTGGTATCCTGAGCGACGCAATACATCCTTGTAAGTCTAGGATGTCCTTTTGTTCCCATTTTATAGATAGTTCTTGCACTCTTCTTCAGGGCACATCACTCTCCTCCAACTTGGCCATATGCTCTGCCCAACGCAGTCTTCCAATTGTTATTACTTTCCCTATATAGGATTCCCCAATCAGCTCGTTAAGCTCACAATTACTTCTCTTTCACTGCGGCCCAACATTCACAGGGCCAAGAATTCTGCAGAGGATCTTCCTCTTGAAGATAGCCAGGTTGTTTTCCCCATTCCTCGTTAATGCCCATGCTTCAGAGCCATGAGTTAGTACGGGACGGACCAACGTCTTATAGAGCATCATTTTTGCTTCCCTACTTAAATACGGACTGCTTCGGTGTTTCCATAACCCAAAGTAGGATTTATTGTCACTGGCTATTTTTTTATTCATTTCAATGGAGACCTTATTGTTGGAGCTGACAATGGATCCCAGATAAGTGAATTGATTCACTACTTCAAATAAGAAGGATACCAGCTCAACGAATCCACTACCTGTGGGGTTATTTGAGGGTTGCCCCATCGTAGATACTTTGTTTTTACTTCATTAATTTTAAGATTTACTTGGCCGCTCGGATGAGATTTGTTAATGTCACTTCTAGATACCATGTTCAATAGTTAGGGTTAGCCTATAATAAATAGTTTTTCTTATTGGCAAATAAAATTACCACTTATTTACAAAATTTACACTAATAAAATAACACTTGTGTGTAAAGGTGAAAACGACCAGCGAGAGTGCAGAACAAGAAAGAACTCTGAGCGACCACTCCATACAAGTGCTGAGGGACGATCTGGCCACAACTAAAGTTAACTTGGCCGACGCTCTGAAGAGAGAGAACCAGGTAAGTCCATTGTACATTCTATTGTGAGCTACATTAAGGTTTATTGTTTTAATATTGGTACATTTACCTTTGTAAAATGAAATGCATATCCTCACCATGATTCCACATGTAATATCACAATTTCAAAACCGAAAAATCCAAGCACCTATATGTACTCGAGTACATGTTCCTACATTTCCTAACATTACAATATTTTCCTTTATTGACGCGTTTCGGGATAACTCCATTTTCACAACTTAAATAGTAATCTTAAATAGAAGTATCATTTAAGTTTTGAAAATGGAGTTATTTCGAGACGCGTCAAAAAAGGAAAATATTGTAAAGTGAGGAAAGGCAGAAAAATGTACTAGAATATATAGAAATATTTCTAACAGAAGTGAAGATGAGTATATTAAGCATCATAACACTTTATAAATTTCGTTGGGATAATTTTATTTTCAACCGTATTTTCAGCTGCTGAGCTTACGTAGCTCTGTAATAAACCTACTGGGTCTGGATATTACATGTCCGGACTACGAAGTGGTCTCTCGCCTCACCAAGCTAGTGAACGCGCACAGAGAGTACACTTCGGTGTCTAGGCGTTACGACGAGCCTGTGCTGCCCCACCTTCACCGCAGCCCGAGGTACAACCCTTCGCCGGAGCACAAGGTCACGCCCAGGTACACTCCTGGACACGACGATTCTGGCTTCTTGGATCCGCTCATTGACGACTGCGATTCCGACATCAACACCATCTACAATAAAAGGCCTTTACGAAGCTCGTGACATTAGGTTAGGTTAGGTAGAATGTAGTGTTTAGAAAATTTAAATTAAAGTTTAATGCGAACTTTCAATCAAATAGGAGAATATCCAGGGATAGGCTATTCCCTACAAGGAAGCAGTCTGACCTACCTTATCTACTACCGTATTAGGAAAGCTTAATCTTCCTTTCTCTTAACCCTAACTGTACTTCACATTTCCTTCTGATTCTCTATTTATTCACATTGGCAGTATCCAATAGACAGTAGTTATACCCTTTGAGTTGTGAATCTGCACATGTCAGGTCATAGCTTAAATAACACATCAATGTCCAGAGCCCCCGGAGAGCTAACAAGTGTCCAGAACATTGAAAAATAGTTTGTACAGTTCGATGTTGTGTTGCTCTTAAATGTTGTTTTCGTGCTTTTTACAATAAATATTTGAATATTTTTTTCATGTAAATATATATAATAAATAAAAAATATTTCAAAAACAAGAATACTTTTAATACATTTATTATTAAGAGCTTTTCGCCGTTAAAACAGTACCAGCATCTTCAGGAAAAATAATTATGTAACAAAATTATTTTTGCAAAAATTCTTTTCAATTATCTTACAAGAAATTCTTTTACAAGAATTTAATTTCTTACATTTAATTCTTTTACAAGAATTTTTGTATAAATATTTTGTTACATAATTATTTTTCCTGAAGATGCTGCCACTGTTTTATTGGCGAAAAGCTTTGAATAATGAATTTATTAAAAGTATTCTTGTTTTTGAAATATTTTTAGTTTATTAACTATATTACAATAAAACATATCACCATATTATATATATATAAAGAACTAAGTCAAAATACAAATACAAGAATTATAATTGAATTTTGTATTGCGATATATATATATATATATATATAGACTATATATATATATATATATATATATATATATATATATATATATATATATATATATATATTACTAAAAAATATTAGTGCCATTGGATATACAATTCGTTTCACGCATTTAATAAAGTTGATCATAAACACAACACCCCCTATGATCTGGCAGATATGGGACCAAAACACTGCTGGATTACTGATAACGCCGGTAAACTGGGAGACTAAGACTTTCGTGGCGGTGTACACGTGGCGGGACCTTGCTCAATTTACTTAAATATTTGAATTTAATAATTTCACTCAACAAACACGTTTATATCAATGTAAGCGCCAAAGAAAGTATTTTGAAATTGGTTGAAATAGTGTACCACAACTTACTGTTGCGCCCAGTTAACCGTGCACTTCCTCACCCCACTTTTCGGGTACTACTACTTCTGGAAACATGTTACATTTTCAGAATGTGCTATACATCAACTGCTTTTGCATCGAATATATCTACACATATTTCAAGATTGTAAGTTATTCCATACCGAAGATAATTTATCTAGTATCGAACGTCTCATGCAAGTCATCTTATACCTGTACAGTTCACAAAATTGGTATTTTCCTACAAGGCTATATATTAAAGAAGGCTATGATCAGCAACGCATTTTTACTGAAACTGAGAGCACTGTAGACGTATAATTACTAACTACGAGTGTTTTGATAGTCCTTATCATGTTTGTAGGAAAGTATTTATATTGACTCAACGCAACCCTATACCTCCCGTCTCGCCTAATGCGATCTCTCAAGGCCGAGTGCACGGTTAAATAGTCGCGACAGTACAGCAGCTACCGAACGTCTGGTTACAGAAAATCGATGTCTTAATATCACCTGTGCTAATTTATTAAATTTTAAAAAAGCAAATCTGCCCTAGTCAGATTATTTGTAACTATATTTCAATATAACGTAATTATAATATTGTGAAATAACATAATGCAGCAATTTGTTAACAATTTGTTCGTACAGAAGTAGCCTTTGTCAAAGTTAGGTTATGTCTAAGTTCCATTAATTAAAAAAGCTTTTAAAGAATATTTAAGGTTTCTAAAGCTTTAAATAATTGTTTCTTTGTGTAGAGTGTATATTAAGTAACATATATGAAAGCAAATAATCAAAGGTGATTGACCAACGATAAAATATTACACAAGTTCGATATTTTTGGCGATTCCAGTTTAGTGTAAAGTATATAACTAAACTTTACATACTTATGCTGTAAAGTCTCAATCGATAGACGCAGCAAAAAGTAATCCAAGTATTTTAACCGTGCGTAGTATTGGTTACGGTAAACTTGACAAAAAATGTGTAGCCCGCTCAATTTCACTAGTACTGCAAACAGCAACTGCTTTGTTCTGGGTTAAAGGTTCCACTTTTAGCCGCTAGAGCGCATAGGCATGCACGAAAAACTAAACCAAAGGCAGATAAATTGTCGTTTTAATATAATAAATATCTACATATAACCCCTAATTTTTAAATTGGGAAATTTCGCTGTTGACCTGAATAGGCTAGTCATCAATTCTGAGTTTATATTGTTTTCTTTTACGGTAAAATGGTAAGCTCTAATTTGAATCTCCGAGTATTGAAGATAGCTGGGAGCAATTGAATAATTCACAGGTAAATTCAATATTATGGACAGTAGGATTTTCATTCAATAATGCCATGCAAAACGTAGAGTTTACTGTAATGTTATTGTACAAAATAGGAATGAAGCCTTTATACAGAACACAAATAGTTAATTAGGGCTTGGCTAGCGAGAACAACTCACCAATGATAAATATTAAAATTGTACTCAAAATCTTATTAAACACTAATTTATTCATACAGACTAGTTTCGACATTGATGGGCTAATGCTAACATATTTTAATGAACAACATCGATATATTTTAACGATAGAGCTCGTCTCTTGCAACACAAGCGTACAATCTCAATTATAACTGAAATAAAAAAAGTTACCATATAAAAAACTAATAAAAAGTATTATAAAACTGTAATAAAATACAAGAAGTCCTTAAATTAAAAACTACCAAATGATTATTAAATTTATGCTTTGTCTAGAACGTTTCAATTGGTGATACAAATTTTTAGCACTTTTAAGTGTTAAATATAAAGTACTGGACATAAAGAGACCAGAAGGTAAAAAGAAAACCTTAACACCGATAAAACTGTAAATGTTTAACGAAACATTCGTGAGTCTCTTCGTTTTACAAACTAAATGTTGTTACGTTAAACATTTACACTTTCATCGATGTAAAAAGTTTTCTTTTTATCATCTTGTCTTTTTGTGTTTTATTTCATTATTTTAGTTTGGTTTTTGTTTAACACTTAATAAGTGTTAATAATTGTTACAATTTTAAATTTTAACAAATGTTTATTAGTTTTCAAATTTTTTGTATTTTTTAATTCCGCCAATTAGTCCACACTCTCCTTGTATTTATCTTGTTCATATTTTCAATAGTCAATAAAATATATTTTATTCATCCACTCAAGTTCAAATGCATTAAAAAAAAATTGTAGTGGATGAAACTTGATGGTAATAGTTTTTTTGAAATATGAATTCATTAATTAAATTTAAATAATTAATTTTAGTTTTATATGAGAGAAAAACTTTTCACAAAAAGGGGCAAAGTATGCAATATATTTATTTCGTCCCATAAATAAGTGATAACAAACGAGTTCATAAAACAGCTGATTTTATGTTGTAGGTTACGTGGTAGAACAGCTGTTTTAACGCATAGGCTATGTTACTTTATTTATATTAAATGTAATTATTTATTGAAAAGTAACTAAATTAAAACGATTTTTTGTCGGTCAAATTATGACTTTAAAACATTTTTGTATATATTACTGGTTATTACTGTTTGTAAAAGAGTTTTTAATAACTTTGTTATTGTTAATCTTTCTGTATTATAGTTATGCGTTACAAAGTAAATATACTGAGTACAACGATTATAAAGATGTGTAAGCATTATGTTTGGATGCAATTTATGATAAATGTATATTAAGATTATTATACCTTTAGGCGTTATACGAAGATGTCTACTCCCTTTAGTGCTTTAATCGGTCGTGGAAGCAATCCTCAATGCTAACTGAAATGTTATGTAAATTCATAATCAAATTAGCCCACTGCAAGAGCAGGTTCCATGACGTGTGACTGGCAACAGGAAACTGCTTGTGTCACGTTGATTCATGGCAGGAGATAATGGGTCACGTAGTTGGTGTAAATCAAGTGGCGCGCGCACATACACACACTAAAGATTTCAAATAAGACAATCTTACGGCAAAAACTAAGCAGACAAAAATTTATTGCATTTACTATTTTTTCTGACAGGCGAGACTATGTATGTTTTGCATGGAGAAAAATCTTCGGCATGTCTTTACGTTCACGAGACGGGTTTCATATTTTGGCTTAAATTAAGTGATAACATATGATTTCATACAACATATGTTTTTATGTTATAGTTTATGTTGTAGATCAGCTGTTTGAACGTATAGGTTATGTTACTTTTTTATTGTAACCTATTAAAATGAACATATTTGAACTAACCCCAATACCACAAAAATAATCAAAAATAAAAAATAAAACAAGTTACTTAAGATTAAATCCTTATGTAAATTTCGATGACCCCGTCATCATTAACAGAGGGTCTTATTAAAAACTTGCAATATAGCAAACAAGGAGTTACAAACTAGAGTGATCTTTTTTAAGACTAATGCGGAAACCATTTATAAATTTAGGAAAAACTTTTAAACGTTGACATTTTTTCAAAAAACTAATATCTACTTGTAATGATCTTATTTTTAAACTTAACTTACTAAAAAGGTTTTGCTCATTCGACAGGAAAGTCACGTTAATACACAATATCAAGAGCACAGTGGTACAATATATTACAATGAAAATATTGGAATGAACCCCAATACCATAAAAATAACAAATAAAACAAGTTACGTAAGATTAAACCCTTATGTACATTTCGATGACCGTGTCATCATCATCAGAGGAATTAATTACAAAATTACAATCTAGCAAACAAGAAAATTACATCACTCTAGTTTGTAACTTCTTGTTTGCTAGATTGTAATTTTGTAATAAGACCCTCTAATGATGATAGCGTGGTCATCGAAATGTACATAAGGGTTTAACCTTACGTAACTTGTTTTATTTTTAATTTTTGATTATTTTTGTGGTACTGGGGTTCATTCCAATATTTTCATTGTAATATATTGTAGCACTGTGCTGTTGATATTGTGTATGTAATCTATTGAGTTAAAATTTTATTAATTAACATTGTTTTTAAATAATGAATATTATAATTTATTTATATTTTAACAAATAATTCAATATACCGATAAAAAGTTACATATTTAGATTCCAAATTTTGAAATGGAAATGTTTTTAGGCGCGTCTGACACTTTTGAAGAACCAATTTCAATCAAACTTATTAAATTGTATTTTTATTCATTAAATTCGTCAACATCTAATAGAGGTTTTATATTAACTATGTTCTTAAATTAATATCATAAGTTAAACAGGTTTTATTAAAAGTTCTATTAAGTAATTTTTTCAAAAGCAGTGTTCAACTTCATAAACCAACCCTACAGACTAAATATTGAAATATACTCAGTCAGTAACGTCAGAAGATATAACTCTGTCGGTCAGTCCCACAACTTGTTTTTATTATAATCTTCTATTATAAATAATTATTAAGGATGTTATAAAAACAAGTGTAATACCAGTAAGTTTATCACAACGTATCTATACAGGTGTATTTAGTTTTAGAACACGATATAATAAATATATTTTATACTCCTTAACATATGTAGCAACATTGTATAAGTTTACATTTAGTAGTTCTTATCGTATTTTTAAATGAGTGAGCCATTTGGGGAGTATCCTTTTGATTACTTGGACCGCAGATCAACCCTAACCAAAGTAAAATATTACTAGAGACAATGCTTTACATATCGGTGTATACATTGATGATAATAAGTGTATTATATTAGCTCAAGGTTAAGGTAAAATGATTTTATATGTAAAAATTATTTACTGTACAAAATAATAAACATAAATTTATTATAATTAAACTAAGGAATTATAAAGCATTCATTTTAAGTTTTAATTTTATAATATAACAAGGGCGGCTCCAGCTTAGGGGCAGTAGGAACAATTTCAACCCCCGAGAATATGGGTATTATTTTTATTTTAAAAATTTATTTATCATATTCGGAACACATTTAAGTTTATCCCAGTTTAACCCTAATTATAAACATGTATTTTTCATTTGAATTTTGTTTTAAATCTGTGTATATTGTTTTTACATTTTTGTAGTGTTAGGTATAGAAATTCATCTGATAACACTGGTAGTTCCACCCAGCATAAACAGCACTGGCATGTTACAAGTCGCGCACTAGTTCCGTCGCGGCTCGGCTATGCTAACAGTCTGTGTACTTCGACTCCGAGCATTCTGTGTGTCAGACCGAGGCGTTTGATAGGACGATGAAAGTTAAACCATATTTTATAATACGTACAAAATAATAATTTTGGTATCTATGTAAATTCAGGTAAAATGGATTTATTGATGGATAAAAATGCCACATTTCCTGTGATTTTAAAAATTTCAATTCCAGGCCTTTATTTTTCTGAACCTTCTGGAAAGTTTTCTGAACCAAACCACTCCAAGTTTCCCTGCCATTGTGCCCCCCCCCCCCTCGGAAGTATATCCTGGAGCCGCCCTTGTAATATAGTTCTATATTATATAAGAACTTTTATATAAGTTTCGTATTATTTTGAACTAGCTCATTTTATTTCAATTTATTATTGATATTATGATTAAAGAATAATAAATAAAAGTATAATACACAATTTAAAGTAAAACAAAAATATGAACATCTTCAAATAAAAGAATTTCACTAAAAAATTCAAATTTTGATTATTATTATTAAAAAAATATATTCTAAATATGCGTTAATAAACACTCATAAATAGTTTTATCAATAGCTTGTTTGATTATATATTATGTCTGTCCAAATTAAAGCAAATTTGGCTACTTTAAGAAAATGTTTCTGCAGCAAAACGAGACATTTTATAATGTTTGGCGGAGACCCTGGTTTTATGACTTTTATTAGGAACGTTTCTCCAAACATTAAGTTAATAAAAACAATGTTTAATAAAAACGTTGGCCCGCTGCCAAGTAGTTAAGAAATAAAAAACAAACCTTCAAACAGCCTAGTTTAAAACTTCCTTTATACCATTTGTTTTATAGGTGTTTTTTTCGTAAGTTGGCGGTTGTAAAGCTAGCATGCAAGGTACATTTTGACGGTATCGACCAAATTTTTGTTTTTACTTCTTCATTATGAAATCAGCTTTCTCCCACCCCATTTTAGTCTCCCTTCCCCTTTGTCTCTGTTAAGTCTGTTTATTCAAATGACATCAATCATCTCATCTGTTTTTACCTACTTTTCGTCCCTTAAAGATTCCTTTTTGTTGTACATCCTTTTGCAACCAGTTTGTTTGTATACACTACATTAGCAATTTAATTTTCTTGTTACAAATCTATTTTAGTAATTGTTTTTACCCTCTCTATTATAATAAGATTAATATCATTCTTTTACATTTATAAGATACGCTATTATATTTAGTGTATAGAGATTTATACCTAAGTAAATATTTTCATTATTTGTTTTTGAATAAATAATTATTATTATAATAAAATAGTAATGCTAAAAATATGTTTATATATATATATATATATATATATATATATATATATATATGTGTGTGTGTGTGTGTGTGTGTGTGTGTGTGTGGGTGTGTGTGTGCGTGTGTGTGTGTGTGTATGTGAGTGTGTGTGTGTGTATAAAAGAGTATAATCAAACAGTAATAATATATATATATATATATATATAAAATTATTATTATACATTATTATTATATTGTAATATATTATTATATTGTATTTATATTGTTATGTTATAGTATACTATTATAATTACACAGTCATATTATATATATATATATATATATATATATATATATATATATATATATATATATATATATCAAAAACATAATATATATTGTTTTTTATAACTGATTTTCATTAATATAAATTTACATTTACGATCATCTTTTATGAAATGAAAGCTGCTTGTTTTGAAAACGTTTGATTACAATTGTTTCTTATTGTTCTCTGTGTTGTTTTTACATAACATTTTATTGTTATAAAATATTGTTTTCTGTTGTAGCCGTTGGTATTATTAAGTATGTGTATATAATTTATTAATAATAGTTTGAATGCATGAGAGATCTGTGTACATAAAGTTGTTAGTAATTCTATTTGTAAATAGACCTCATGTGTTCCTTTTCTAGTTATTAAATCATGAATGTTATTTTTAAAACAAGATATATTTCCCTTTGCTTTTACTTTCTACTTTTAAAATTCCTCTGCAGAATCATCCTCTATTAAGTTTAATAAGTAATAATAATTACGTTATTGCCAATTAAATATACCTCTCACTAATTACATATCGTACCACACGTTTGTCCACCTCGTTCAGATTATATCTCCACCACGTGCGCTGAATATGCATTATCATAATCCTCATATGCACTGTCCGTTTTAATAGCAAACAGTTACCACTTTAATGTCCATATAAGTGTTGATTATGAATGTTTGTGATCAGAATTACATCTGAATTGCACTTATTCCTTTTTTTGGGAGGAGTGTATTCATTAGAGACCCTTGATGAAGAAATATGAAAACAAGTAATATGAAGAAACATTTTTTAAAGTCAATTTCTACTTAGATCAACGAAGAAAAATGTCGTATTAGTTACTTTTTATTATATAATTACAATTAATATAAATAAAGTAACACAACCCTATCGTTAAAACAGCTGTTATACGACATAACCTATAACATAAAATCAGCTGTTTTATGAAATCATATTTTATCACTTATTTTTAGCCAAATGGAAAAAATATAACTATATTAAATTCCTTGCCTCGTTAGCGAAAAACCTTTCTCCCATATAAAACTAAAATAATTTCATTGTTAAATGTAATTAATGAAATTATATGAAAGATACTTATCAAATAGAACATGATGGTGGTGTCTTAGCGTAGCAATATTGTCTATGGTGACATAACCATGAAAGTCGTTGACAGTGTTATTTGTAGACTTGCCCCAAACGAGTTGAAAGAAAGCTGTCTACTTGACACTTCTTTAAAGCATTGGAAACATAATACTTCACGTTCGTGTAGCCCTGATTCGAACTTTAAGAATTTCAGAGAGTAATGATAGTGATGGTAAAGAAGAGACTATGAAAAGCATAAACAATTAGATATTACTGAAATTTCGTTTCAAAGTAGAAAACAAAATACATTAGTTATGCCGACATTGTGGATAAGGGGGCGGTACAAGAAGATAGGGTTGAGGAGACAAAATTGGTTGATGTTGGCGTTGAAGGATGTGACGATGGAGATTGATCTAATATAATAATATTTTAATGTTTTACTCGTACTGAAGTCCGAAGGTTTACGTACAGAACACCTAAGTCATTAAATAGTTAAATACGAACATAATATACGTCTATACAAATATTTGATATATATATATATATATATATATATATATATATATATATATATATATATATATATATAAATATATATATATATATATAAATTACACTTTTGCTATTACTTGCGACCAGACATTTGTTAACTAAAAGTTGTTTATTATATATGTCTAATATATAGACATAGCAACACACATAAAAATGACATCTTAAATGAACAAACATGGCACAGATCACACATACTTTTCGATCACATCACTTCTAACTTTCAAAAAGATGGTACCGAGGAAGCACAAAAGCAGCATTCCTAGCGGCAAAAATACGAGGCTGAAGAAGTCGTAAAACGAAAACGTTTCCTCCAAGTGTAAGTTAACAATTAACAACTTTTAGTTAACAAATGTCTGGTCGCAAGTAATAGCAAAAGTGTAATTTGTAATTTACAACCAGCTCGTCATGAACAGCAACAAGATTTCGATATATATATATATATATATATATATATATATATATATATATATATATATATATATATATAAGATATCTGTGACAGAAAATGCATAATATACTGTACAAAACAAAACACAATCCTATTAATTTTATAACTTTGCATTTTTAAATTAAATTTTACAATTTACCATGGTAATAAAAAAAAATTTAATTTAATTTTATATTTTTAAACATAGATAAATAGGAATAAAAAACAATTTTTAATTTACGAATGCTTTAATTTAAAATAAGCAATAAATTGGGCTAAATGTACCATGAAATCTCTTTGTTAATAATTGAATTAACAGGTTAATGTAATAGGAAAAATATAATTTACCTAAACATAAATTAAAACTTACTGTAAATTTGAAATACAATGACTAATATAAACCAAGAATAAAAAATCTCCTGATTTATGAAATTATACGTCATGGTATGTTTTAATCACATTTGTGATAATTATGGATATATAGGGGGACTTTTGAAAATATTTTAAACCTAATCTAGAAGATAAATACCTAGAAATGTCTCCGAGAAACAGCTGCTAGCATTAACTGCCATGGTTTGCTATGGGATATGTTCAGAAAGTCGAATTTAAGGAAATCTGACATCTGAAATTCACATTGTACTTTTATAGTTTTAATATTGAAAGAAGTATTATTAGAGCCTAGAACACCTGTTTTGTTTACGTTTTCAAAACCAATTGTGAAAGAACACTATAGTCAAAACCTTCGAAAAGCGGAAGAAATTTGCTTAAATGTTTAAGTTTACCTATAATTGTTGAAATCTTTGTGACCCATATATTCGTTGCTTATATCGCCTATTATTCTCGGTGCCACAACCTGAAGAAACAATCTGTAACAGCCTGAAGGGTTTAATGTAAGGCTTGTCGCTGGGGTAAAACTATACTACAAACATACACCAAGGTTTCGCTCTGTTTTCCAGCACTACTCGAGACCAATAGAACCTTCAGAACGGACAGGTTTTCCGTACATTCAATATCCCAAGTGATTAGTTCGGTCCATGTAGTACAATCAAACATTTATCTTCACTTGGTTGGCCTTACCTTAGGGTTAGATCGTCAGACTAGGGACTTGGTCCTAGACTAGTCTAAACCGCCCGTGAGGTCTTGAGGGGAAAACAATTTTGTGCAGTATATTTTCAAACGTTTTTCAACGGTGATATAAAGTTGTGTCTCATTAGAAACCTCCTAAAAATGGTTTCACTTATAACATAACTCGTTTTCTGTCGCTGAAGCTAACATACTCACTCTTTCTGCTAATATTACTCAACAGTGCTATTATTAGAGATTTAAATAATTCAGCTCAAAATCTTTATTTTTCTGTTTTCTATTGTTTGTTTTTAGTTTTAAGTTTTATGTATACGCTATGGAGCTTCCTTATTTTACGTTAAATTGATCTCGTTATTTTAGTCATTTTACAGAAGTTCTATGAATTATTATACCAAACCTGCCAGATTATTCGTCACGTCATCATTAACAAACAATATCTTATTAAGTATAATCATACCTTTATCTATGTAAATGTTTGTGCTTTACAAACAATATTTTATAACTTTAAAGTGAAGTTACTAATTGTACCTGTTTAGAAATTAGCCTATTTTCAAATAATTAACTTCAAAACACTTATATGCTCCCCATTTCAAACTATTTTCTGAAAATATTTTAAAGAACAGTTTTAGATGTGACTAAAGATCATACAAGTTTTGAGTTTGATAGCTTTAAAATCTTTAAAGATAAACAATATTTTACGTAGTTTATGTCTTTATAGTTTATAGGACATTTCTTCTTCACTATTTGACGATCTGGTCAAGTTTGGGAGAGTAAATTCATGTAAACGCTACATATACTGAAATGCACGTGTAAAATGTCTAGTTAACTTGAACGAGCCCTTAACAGCTGACATGTTCAAGGTGGTAATCGTTGTTTAATCTACGTGTTCGAAATACGTTTAACAAAAATCTATATTAGTTTTTAAAATCTCAATGCAAAAATACCTTCAACAACATTTCCGCTCGTTGAAATCAACTTTTTGAAAACTCATAAAAGTCATTTATTTTAACTACAAAATTAATTATACATTCCATGAATAAATCATGAAGGCTTCACAGAAAACAAACACAACTGCAAAGTTTCAATTTACCTTGAACAATCCAGGATTAGATATTCAGACTGATCCCGTTTATTTAAATTTGATTACAAATTGAATTTTACATTAAGGGCGTGTTATGCAAATAAACCTGGTTACTTAGTTTTACATTGAGTCGGTTTATTAATATTTAAAGCATGTATTTAGTATAAGTAGAAAGTTCTCAAGTGTTTGTAAAGTTATAGAAACACTTGAGGTATTACCTCAGTTTTCTAAGATTTACTCTAGTTTCTTAGAAGTTTCGACAAAGTAAGAGTAATCTTCATATTTTAAAAATGTCAACCGGGTTTGTGTACGCTTCAAAAATGCAAAACGTTCTGAAGTGATTGAGTTCAAACTCTGACCGGACATACAACGTTCTAAATTGTTTATGTGTATTGTTAACGTCGTTAACATACCCGTAATTGCGAAGGAAAACCTTCTTTAACGGTCAGCTATGTACAAGAAACCACGCCATCTGTCGTCGGTGAGGGACCTAATGACAGCCACTTGCTTAGCGACTACCACAGACACATGTTAAACATTACATATTCCCAATTACATTGTTTAATAACCAAAACAAACTTATCCATTTGGATCCCATTCAGAATATTATACATTTTGAATTAAATATTCACCACAATTAATATACTTTGGTGGGATCATGTGATCGAGCTGCGCTGTTCGCCAAAACATAAGTGCAGGTTACTTGGTAATGCCAGCAGCCATCCGAGCTGCGACTGCTCCATTTGATGTGGCCCTGCGACGTAAACAGAGTTACAATATCTGTGATTTCCAATAATTTGTCCAATCAAGTACTCCTTAATTGACGTGTGAACATAAGAACATTTATGATAGCATTATACAAGAGATAATTGACGGGCTGGAGGGAAGTTCTTCTTGGATGCGCTAAGAGAAACCGGGAAATCATTTCTTATCAGATTATTTCTGCCAACGGTTCGATCAAAAAATGACATAGCTTTGACTCTGTTTTGCCTTAGCCTCTGAAGTATTGCAATATTAAACTTCTATGAAAGTATGTTTTGTTTTGTTCCTCATTTCTTGTCCATTTAACCACAATGTGGCGCCACAAAGCGTGGTAGGGTACAGTTAGTAGTTAAGCGATATATAGCAATTTAGAGAAAATAAATAATAATATTTTGTATGATATAAATTCCTATAAATTATTTTTAAACTATTATTCTTTTTACATAAAAGAAGCTTCAACAAAACAACGTTATTAAAAACTATATTTTTTGAATCTAACCATCATTATTAGAGCGATGCGTCTATAGCGAGGAAAACATAAGTAGATTATATATATATAAATAATGAGTTGAAGAAAAAAACCAACATTGAAAGCATATTAAAAGAGACGACAAAGAACTACCTAGTGTAAATGTCGCTTTAGTGTTATAAATGAGTCTTTAAAACGTGCTGGAAACATAGCATTGCATAGCAGTGCTGGCAAGTAGTAATATTTTATAAAGTTAAACTAATTCTGTAAACAAGTGTAGGTGAAAGTTTGACATCTGTAGTTACTCATAAAGATAAACGCATAGGGTGTAACGTCTAAACAACGAGAAAAATTCAAAAAACATAAACCGTTAGCAGAACGTTTACTAGTTAAAATATTTAAAAAGTTAGCCTCTGAGTGGCTGAAATACCATATGGGGGATAAAATCTCTGTTATTCAGAACGAAGGACACCGGGGGAAGCAGGTTTTAAGTGTTAACCATGAAACGTGTTCGAACGTGTTTGAAGGGAGAGGCTAGTAAAAGATTGAAGTTGCAAGTTATATTGTAAAACTAGTATTTAAAGATTATAAGGAAATTAAGAAGAATTGTAAGAGTATTATAGATAAATATTTAATACAAAAGTGGTACGAGAGATTATGTAAAATATTAAAGAGAAAGGAGCCTAGGAAATGATTAAAAATATCACTGTGCAGAAATGAATGCCAAGTTAAATTCTAAAGGCAAATGGTGGAAACCGAAGAAACACTCAAACAAATAAATAGAATAAGCTATATTAGATTATGTTTTGAGCCAAGCCAGAGTTTTAATAGCAACTTAGTTAGTTAGTATATTTTCCTCATGTGTTATAATCATGTGTTTTTGTATTACACCATCGTAGAGAATAAAAAAGGTCCTAAATAACGACCCTTGAGATTAAAGAGTATGTGCGCGCGCACGCGCGTGTGTGTGTGTTCAGTGATGACGCTAAAAAATGTACTAAAATTATAATAATTTAAAATTTAATTTAGCATAACCTAATTCAAAATAGTTTTTTTATTATCACCATTTTTAATTTGTGACGATTATTATTATCTTTTGTTTCTTGTAAAAAGTGCTTAAATTGAAATTTCTGAAATATTTAAAATATGACAAAGAGCTTTAGTAAATGGCTAAACGGCATCACTAAGTAATAATAACACATGAAGTAAAGGTGTCCGCCAGTACTTGTAGCTGAATAAGTAGGTTATAACCGTTATAGGTCTACCTCGGTATATACATAAACTAAAATCAGAAACGATTAATTTCGACAATTTTGGGATGATGACGTTAATGTTTACTAATTATCCAGGGTTATATATTACTAAAAAAAATAATTATTTAATCCACATTAAACGTAAAGGCTGTGCATCAGGTCACGACAGAGAGTCGGACATGCAATCACCCATCCCCTGGTAAATCTATACAGGAAAATTTTCCTTATGATTCTATGGGTCTGTTTTAGCTGTTTGCAGTGTATGATGAATTGTTGTTGACGCTGGTCACCTATTTACAGTGTATGATGTATCGTTTAAGAGTAAACAATATCAGTTTGCTGTGGAGGTTATTTTGAACAACTCTATCTGTACTAGAGGTTCGTGTGTCCATTTGATGACAGTTTTTAGGAGCAAAAACATCATCGCAAAGCTAGAAGTTTCAGCACATGGCTCAGTGTCATGTAACATCTGATTGAAACAGTATTTACCTTTCTCCTGTAATTTCTTTGTGTGTTCGCTCCTTTGTATGTAATTTCGTACTTATTTTCACTTTAGCTTAGGTTAAACGGTTTCACGAATCGCTCATTAATTCTATCGCCAGTTATTTCTCTGTTTATCCATAAATTTGCCCCTTTGAGGCGGCTTGAACAGATATAATGTGAAACATCTCACACTCTACACGAGGGACCGCATACGAGTCTAATATTATATCAAACATAAGTCAGAGAAAATATTTGTAGTTCAGTTAATTAGAGCTTAGCTAGTGAGAACGGTAAAACACAAAATCTCACAAAAAATTAGTTTTTAATAGACAAACGCACTAGTTCACAATATACTAGTTTCAACGCCTATGACACCTTCCTCAGTGCTTAACTATTTTGTGTTTTATTGTTGAAAATATTTATACCTGTTTTTTAAACACACTATAAAGGTTCTAATAAATGAGGTAGTGCTTGGCTACTACAGAGTACTCAGTAGCCAAGCGCTGAGGAAAGTGACAAGTCGCCGAAACTAGTCTGTTGTGAACTAGTGTGTTTGTTTATTAAAACTAATTTTTGGTGCCATTTTCCGTTAACTATTTTGTGTTTTACCATTGAAAATATTTATACTTGTTTTTTTTACAAACTATAAAGGTTTTAATAAAACGCGTGGTTAATACAATTAGTTTATCATACAATCTTAAACTACAAAACAAATATTAATTTCATTCTAATGGCTTGTCATCATGTGACAAAAACATGTGCATAAATTAATGAATTACTCGCCCTTGAACTCAAGTGAAAACATTGTTCTCTTCACATTTCGGATGGCAAGCAAAACCTATCTTGGTTTCATTATTGCTTACTAATGGTGGTTGGACGTAAGTCATACACCTTTTTAGCTAGGTTTAGTTTTTGCAATTATAAGGTTTGCTCGGAACTGAATTTGTTTCCCTCTGGTGGCAAAAACTTGAGTCCTAGCGAAATACGGAGGCAAACGTTTAACGTACACAAATAATTTAAGCGTGCTTTACAGACGTATGAGAGGAAGGTTAACGGAAGGAAAATTCATATTATTAAATCAAAATTCCATTTACCATCAACGAATGTTTGGGAAAAATTGGTAACCGTGATAATCATGAAAAAAGACCTCCTTATACGTATTTACTATAATATTGCAGCTTTTGATTATGGATTTATTTACTGTTCAAAATTCATTTTTAAAGTTCGAAAAAATCATTGATTTACTAGTGATACTTTTTAAATCAATGGAATGTCAAACAAATATAGCAGCACTAAATTTATATGTTCATGTGACGTCATCCTTCGATGTGGATTCTAGGTAGGGATGGTTTGACGTTTTATGTCACGGTGACTTGTAACTGATATTTGTTTGTCGCTGGTGGTTGACAAAATATGGAAAATGCCAGTTCCAGTAATAATGGATCGATCAGATGTTGTCTCTGTTGTAATTGTTCAAAAGGTCGCTGTCGCTGAGTGACACGTTACTAATATTTTACCGCAGCTGTCATTAGTTGATTTGTCGCTGTAGTGACAAACCAGTGGGTTCTATTTATTTAAATCGTGTCTGAGTGAATGATTTGTGTCTGGTTTCACGAGTGACAGTACATAGTGCTGTGTACAGTATATGTAATTACAGTACAGTTGGTAGTTTGTTCTTATTTTCGTAAGAGTTTTTTAAAAATATGAGTCTTCCAAAAAACAAAAAAGCGAGGTGTGGAGTTATTTCCTCAGTATGGTATGCCTGCCTCCCAGTATGGTTTTTGGCGCATCCCTTGTCACCGGTAAGCCTCGTCACCAGAATCCCTTATCACCGGTAAAAGTGTTACCGGTGGTAAAGTCACCGGTAAAAGTGACTGATCCAAGCTTGGGGCTCTGTCTCTAGGATCACCGATCCGTTAAATTCACTGGATCGACCATTTCTAATCCTACGAAAGACAAAAAGAATATATTATAACGCCAAATTATAATATACCTAAAGGCGTTAGTGGTACTAGTGACCTTCAAAGCAGCAAACTCTGTACACAATCCGATGTCACATAAATCTGTACTGGAAATATCTGTGAATTTTAAACAATAAGTCACAAGCAAAAAAAGAATGATAAAGAAAGATGTAGACAGAAAATAACCAGTAAAACAGAAAGAAACAGAGGGAAGATAATTATAGACGATTAAAAATGTTTAGACATCTTCTTAGGAACATTGAAATACAGTTTTTTGTGATATAATTACAGTAAGTTTAGTTTTACGCTATGAGATGTCTATTATTACCGCACCCGACTACCCCAGTACAGTCGCTGCGTATTATAGGCTGCAAGCTTCCATTCGAAGTTGGTTACCAAGGAGATAAATAATACTCATGTGACTGAAAACTTGAACGGTAGTTAGAGACAAAGTTTTCTTGGGAGGAGGGGTGAGTTATTGAGTTAAAGATCATCCACAAGGGGGTGCAGATTTATTACAAAAAAGTTTAAATTGGACTTCTGTATATACTAGTTTTATCAAAATTGAGGGAAATTATGGGTGGTTATTTCTCAAAATATATGAAAAGAAAACAAACTTTGTTTCGCTCTCTGATGTTTGAAAAATATTATTTTATGTTGGAACAATAATGTTAAGGGTAATAAGGGAAGAGAAGCTTGAAAGGAGGGGAAAGGAGAGGTATCGGTCCAGTTGTCATTTCAAAGATCTTTCTATCAACGTGACCACGGAGTCAGTTTTTACTTTCCTTCAATCTGTGTACACGACGGATTTCCCTTTCCTTTACAGTGACATCTGGATGATAATTGTTGAATAACCTTTTCCGAAAATTATTTAAAATTTTCGTAAGCTGTTGTATGAGGTCATCAAATTATATTGCAGGAATGGGTTTTTTAGTATATGTTCTTAGGTTTTCCTTACTTAGGACTATAAGGTCGCACATTATTATAAAAAGTTTGATTGCCTAACAGCTCTGTAACTAGTCCACTATGCCCTTGTAAGGGAGGGCCGAGGGATGGGTTAGGGAGGCATCTATTTAGGATATAGAAGAAGAACCAGTAGTTCTGTGTGTAGGATCGTATTGCCAATGCAGCAGAAAGCGTGGCTATACCGAGTCGACTATCAGCTTTATGTAGTTTATGAAATGTTGTTGCAGCAGAGTTTGTGGAATACAGTAGAAGATAACGATACGGCGAGATATGTAGTTGTGCTTAAAGATTGGGGCTGATAACAGAAGAGGGTAGATTAGTCTAATACAACGTACTGTGTAAAAATCTTGAAAAGAGAAGGTAAAGGTGGAGGAAAAGTGATATCAAGGATTAGTATGTACCCCCCCCCGGTATTTTGTAAATGGTAATAGTACGATTTAATTTATTTAAGAAAAACTTCAATTACCTCTATTCTCTAACTTTATTATTTATACTTGCAGAGACTCGCCGGGTCAGTTGTTTGTCTTAACAATTACAGTCTTACAACTAACTCAGACAAACTGGCGGTCTGTTTAGTCGTTCTAATAAAGATAGGTTAAATTAAAATTCTCGTTTGTTTTTATAAAAAAAATTAATTAAAAAAATTAAAACAATCAAAATATCACACTTTATATACAATTTGAATTTTATAAGTTTAGCTTCATACAATTAAAATACAAAAGTTTACATCCTTAAAAATGTTTTGAGACAAAGCTAGGTTAATGCACGCTGGTATCCTATATTTACTAATCTGGTTGAATTGAAAAAAATATAAAAAATTTAAATTTAATAACATACCTTGGCAATCACTTAAACTTACGTGGCTTTATTAGGACATAATAATTTACACGTGCTCGATTTATAACATATTTAAATTTAAATGACTAATAAAACATTTCCCCGTTGTTATTACATTTTGAAAATTACATTATTAAAACTTTAACACAAATTCTAACAACTGCAAGCTCATGCGATCCTCTCTCAATCGTGTGGCTTGCGAGAATGGACGAAACTTTTTTTCCCATGGTAAGTACAAGACTTTAAATATCCTCAAACTTGAATATTCAGACAAACCTTTCATTGATTCACGTATTTTTTTAACATGGCGTCAATCTTGACTAACGTAGTCATCAAACATTTTTATAAACAAAAATGTCTTTTAAACAAGGGCGATTTTATATTTATTAAATAAAAAATATCTATGTAACATAATGAATTGTAACAACAAATATTTATCATGTTACAAGCATATAATAAAAACAGGTTTGCAAAGAATAATAGCAAACTGCAAAATATAACGCATAGAAATGATAGTAAAACCGAAGAAATAAAACCAAGTATTTAGATTTAACACAGGAAACCCGATATACGTCATTAAACTGAGGAAAATACCTCGACAGTAGAATAATAGAAAAATGATTATTAGCCCGAATAGTATAAGGAATGGTTTTAGCAGAAGTTGATATGATAAAGTTTAAATGATCCGAAACTATGCTGGAGGTTGAAAAAATATACCATATTTGGAGTGTAATGTGGTGCGGGGGGAAACATTCACTATAGCGAAAAAAGTAGAATAAAAATGTTGAATATAGAGCAAGGGTAAATATAGTGAGATTATGAAGTAAGAGAGCAAATAAACACTAATAGGAAACAGGAATACATTTAGCCAGACTCATATTGTGAAGTAGAACAATCTTACAGATGAAGATGAATTTAGAAGAGTAAGTTGGAAAGGAGGTTAGTGCCAACCTGATCAACTACATAACATTACGTGGGGATAAGGATTACGTCGAGGTGTACTAATGAATTTGTTAAGACATAATCGGGACAAAAGCCAATGTAAATATAATGGCTTTCCGCTCAACAAAATTATAATATGCAGTTATAAAGATTACGTCGAAAAGAACGAATGAGTAAAAGAATAATTCCATAAAGCTATAACCCGTGCAAAGAGCTGCGTAAACAACACAGTTTATGCTAAGTAGACTTGAAGCTGAGACAGGCTTTTGGCGATATTTATGCTTGCTTTTACAGTCTTACATTGTGTTACGCTAGAAAGAGCTTTGCTGCCGAACTTAAGTAAACTGACGTCACTACACGGCACTGGAATTATCTTTATAAAAAATTAAAATAAGAAAATATCCTCACGCAAAAGTATAGATTTTGTATGTAATTTTTTTAGGTGTCACGTTTCTGATTTTTCGATTTCTTAAGACAATACATTTTCATTAGATACAAAACGTAAAACGTAACTAGAGAGACAATCATCATATGAGTGATCAGTTCAAAGCAAAGAATAGTGAAGATATATACAAATTTAATCAAGTGTGCTTATGGTATTAAATCACCGCAGCACTAATGAATATTCTCACTGTAAAATCTATTGAAGTATAAGCAAAAAGTAAAAACTCTTTTTGATTGTTAACATCCGTAGTTTAATAGAGAAGTAATACCAAAAGGAAATATTTACTTTTGTAGGGACATGAACGTGAATTTTATTAAAAAAGAAAGTTTATATATTGTAAAAATTATATATTGTGTTCTCACGCGCTGGAACACTTATAATTTATATGTTTATACTCCTAATAAAAGGAAGAAAAACATTTTCCATCCTTTAGCATTGCAGTAAATGAAATATAATTATTTAAATGTTTGATTTGCATTTATTATTGCAAAAAATATAACGGGCGCAGCAACGTGCGGTGGGTAGCGCTAGTACAGGAATATAAAAAAAAATCATTTTATATGGTTGTGTGTGTGTGTGTGTGTGTGTGTTGCTATAATGCAGTTACGTTTCAAGTTTGCAAAATTTAAGCATTGTTTTTATATTTTGTTTGAAATCCTGTTTCCCCTTTACAATGTTTCCCCTAGTTACTTACAATGCTTAAGTAACATAGTGAAATGAATAACATCAAAACTGTATACTATTATTTCTGTAATATTGGCTTTTCTTCTTTATATTGTAACTCACGCTGCAGAGTCCTATATTTGCTATTGTAGAAGTAAATAGTGTTTACAAGTTCTTAGTTACTCAGATTACTAAAATCGAATATAATTACACGGTTTGTAATGAAACAGTTAGCACAATATCACCACGAGTATAAATTGTTTTTTTTTTGCAATATATAAAACAGAACAAGTCATTCGCAGTCTTAATTTAATTGTACTTGCAGTCCTCAGGAAGGCTATAGAATTAGGAAAGCTTTTGAATAACTCAATTCATGTTACTAAGAATACTGAGTTTGTGGTTTTATACCATTTAGGTTAAAAAAATAATAAAAACCTAGAAAAACCTAAAATCCTAGTCACAGTTAGGTTTATTTTAGTGTTAAACATAGTTTACCTTGTCACTCTTTCATACATAGCCACTAAAACCAAAGTTCAGACTGGCAATGCACACAGTCTGTTTATCTTTATGAAAAAATAACATTTTATTTCCATTCAGTTAGAAATGTTTTCTCGTCATATCTACTTTTAAGAGCTTGGAGTATTATATTATTTAATCCTCTTTAAGGTTTCATACTTGGAGAGTAAGAAAACCTTTGTTTTACTTAAGAGAAATACTCAAGAAGGAATTAACACAATTAAAGGAACAAAATAATATTCGTTTATTGTAAAGTGAACGCAGTTTTTATTTAATTTTCCTTAACGGAAAATATATTCATGATGCAAGGCAAAAAATGTGTACAATGTCCTCACTAATATTTCCTTTCCATTAATGTGGTGATTTTTCAAACTTTTTTTCAAATAATTTAGGTTTGAACTACGGTTCTGAAGATGGTATCTGTAACATAACAATATAAGTTAACACCTTTACATTACCTTGTTTGTTTAAATTACATAAATTAATGTAAAAGTGATAATTAAGTTTTACTGAACGTACAAAATTCAAGAATATAAGTGAAGTTATAAAAAATAATTATTGAAAAACACTATATATCATAAAAGCGGAACTATCACTTACATTTGAGTGTCCGAAGTTTTCTAAAAACGCAAGACATAAAAATTAGGAAGAAGAATAGAATTTTAATTTAGAAGGCAGTGACATCAATCTATGTGGGAGCGATTACTTGTTTGAAGAACTAAAAGTAATATGAACACATCCATTACATCTATTTTTGTTTGGTTTTTTGTTTTCCGAGGAAAGTATCAATTGTCATTATTGCTATTATAGAAACCGAATTTTTTATAACGTTGGCTTTATTGTTACAGTACTGAGAGAAGATTAACATACTAACCCTAGTTATGCCAACCAAATCCTATTTCTATGTAATGCTACAAATCCTTGCCAGAGGAGTCATATTAGCATATAAGATAAAATCAATCACACATTAAGGCCTATTAAAGTTTGGAAAGACTTTCTTGACACTGATTAGAAGATAAATTCATCAATCATTATTAAGTTTACGTCGGCAATTCCCGACAATAATAAAGCGAGACTGTTGCAGAGATCTATCAACGTCAGCAGCCAGACAGCGCTGCATATACCTCGAGAGGCACGCACATTACAACCTGTAATATCTAGACAGCTTGGAATGTGGACTATCTGCTGTAGTAATATTTGGAAATATCTTTATAATACAGTTTTTTATACTAATTGTAATGGTATCACATGTGCCTAAATGGGATTTTAAGTCTCATAGTATAACACACAGAAAACTGAAATATATTGTATTTCTGCACAAAGAGAAATATAAATTAAACAGAGGTGAATGAAAAAACAGAGAAGAGGGTTAGTAAAGAAACTAAACATACACAAATAAAAAGAGAACATTGGAAATTAAAGCACAAATTTAAAATTCAAATTAAGGGGCGACAAATGCCGCACATAAAGAATATTTGAATCTTTTAATATGCAGACACTGCTAATAACATTTCCTCTCCAGACTTCCTCGAGGGGTTGCTAGTTTCGACTTAGTTTCAGAAACACATGCTAGTCTGATATAATCTCTTAGAAATAATCATATTACTAGAGTGCACAACTTTTCAAAAATATAAAAGAAATTCTTTAAAATTTAAAAACAAATATTAAAAATGGAATTAATAATTATATTTCTCTTCTTATTAAAACAGCACGATCCTATAAGAAACAATATGCCTTCTAGCGTGAAAAGGCTGGCAAGATTAATATTTCTTCTTTTCATTTTTATTTCAGTTTTTAACAATAATTTAATATAAAACTAATACACAGATTTTCTTTCATCCGATTATTTCCATTTAATTACTGAAATATAACAACTTACATTAGGAATTAATATATAACTTGGATCACTAGGAAAATTCATTGATTGTGTTTTAATTAATAACTTATGTATTTATTTTCTTCGATTCCTACTATTTGTTCACACTCTCCCTATATATATATATATGGTTAAATAACACACTCATAAATAAGAATTTGTATTTAATTTTTCTTTACTTATTGAAGTTTTATGTTGATTACTAGTATCGGTATTGTCAAAACTAGCTAAGTACTGTATAGTTCTATGTAGTCCAGATGTAGCCTCTCTACTCTAAGTAGTTTTGAGTCATAGAACGATATTGTACTTATCAAGTGGATATATATAGTGATTGATAACTGACTACAATCTACACTGTACAACGAAAATCGCTATAAAATAGGTCCACCTTACAATGTGTACGACACATTAGAAATGTTGGACAGAGTGAAAAAGACACATTTATTGACAATTGTGAGAAATAGCTTTTAACACAATTTCTTATGAAATAACTCACTTTCTCTTCTTATATTTCATACTGTCTGTAGCTTTTATCGTAAATCAGAAATAAAGCCTAGCCATATCTTTTTAAAATAGTTTTACGTGTAGAAGTTAGTTTCTGTAGACACATCGTCTTGATATTTAACGCACTCCTGAGATGTTCAAACTTCTAAATGTATTTAAACTTGTTATTTACTCAAGTGAACTAAAACAAAGTGGCAAAGTTAGATGTCTCAGAGGTATAGTGCAGCATATAAAGAGCAGAAAAAAGCTATTTTGAATGATGACAACACTTTAGAAACCATGCAAGTACCATAATAAAAAATGAATCAATAGGTTTTATATCTTAAAAAACTCAGAGAATATTATAAAACTCTTACTTGATATAAGGAGGATTGTAAACAAAGAAGAAAAATAAAGAAGGAGAACATCAAGTAAAATAGGCCTACTTTATTTCCGATAAAACTATAATGTGATGGAAAAAAATGTGATGACAGTGGCGTAAGATAATTCATTATTTTATGTTTACGTTATTTGTCTATTGCTACTAGTTACACCTGACTGCCTTCGTACAGTCGTTGCACGTTTTAGGCAATAAGGGTTGACTCAAGTTAGAAAAATATAATACATAATTTTCAAGTGACTCAAAACGTGAAGTGCCTAAAGTCTGAGTTTAACCCCTTACTTAGAGAATGAGTTATTGAGTTAAAAAGCACTTGCAAGGGGGAGCGGATTTATTACAATTAAATTGCCCTTTTCTTTGATACGAATTTAATCAATATCTAAGAAAAATAGGAGAGGGTATTTCGTGTAATAGGAGACCTGAACAAATTTTCTCGTTTAACTCAGCCTCCGACTGCTTGAAACGCATTATTGTTATCGAACCCTACGTGATAATAATCTTATATGTGTATTTGTGATGCGAAAAAGAAGAGAAGAAAACGGTGCTCAGTGAAAGCTCTTGTTGCTGTGATTTTCATAAAACCCTGCAGATTCAAAACTTGGACTGTAGATAGGGAGCCCATAACTTGGGGTCGAGGTGAGTTACTGAGTTAAGAGCATCCACAAGGTGGTAAAGGTTTATTACAAAATCATAATATTAACAATAACAGAAATAATAACAATAATACTACCAATAATATTACTACTGCTGCTGCTACTACTACTACTACTACTACTTTTGCCACTACTATTATTACTACTACTACTACTACTACTACTACTACTACTACTACTACTACTACTACTACTACTACTACGACTACGACTACAACTACGACTATTACTACTACACTACTACTACTAATACTACTACTACTAATACTACTACTACTACTTCTTTTGCCACTACTACTATTACTACTACTACGACTACGACTACTACTACTACTACTACTACTACTACTACTACTACTACTACTACTACTACTACTACTACTACTACTACTACTACTACTACTGCTGCTGCTGCTGCTGCTGCTGCTGCTGCTGCTGCTGCTGCTGCTGCTGCTGCTGCTGCTGCTGCTGCTGCTGCTGCTGCTGCTGCTGCTGCTGCTGCTGCTGCTGCTGCTGCTGCTGCTGCTACTGCGACTACGACTATTATTACCACTACTACTACTAATAATAATAATAAAATGGACTTTTTAAAAAAGCCTTTAGCCAAAATCTAGGGAGATTTTAGGGAAAATATTTGTTGACATATACAACCTTATCTAGTTTTGGTCACTATATGTTACTTCAAAACTATTAAAGTTTTAACAGTAACAACAATATTGACCCTGTAATACTCAAAGGTAACTTAGTCCTTAGAGCCAAATTAAATATATATATAAATCAGTTTTACTAAAATCTGAAACTAATAAAGATAATGTTTGTAATTATTAAATATTTTATGCTGTCTAGCTACGAATATATATATATATATATATATATATATATATATATATATATATATATATACAATAAAAAAATTATTCACTCAACATTAGAATGATGAAGACTGTACATCAGAAAACCACAGACTGTCAGACAGATCAGATATTTTTCGAACAATTTTCCTGCAATGTCATAGGTCTGTGTATTGATCCGCTGTTTGGATTGCAGTATATATTGTTGACTCCAAGTATCTGGTTGCAGTATATGATGTATTGTTGTTAACACAGGTCAGTTGTTTGCAGTGCATGATGTATTCTTGACGCCAAGTATCTGATTACAGTACGTGTTGTATTGCTGTTGTCTCCAGTCAGATGTTTGGAGTGGATGATATATTTTTGGCGCCAAGTATCTGTTTGCAGTACATGATGTATTGTTGTTGACAACAGTCAGCTGATTGCAGTGTATAATGTACTGTTGCGCCAAGTTTTTGCTTTCAGAGCTTTCAAAACATTTTTTCTGTTTGCTTGTGTTGAAACTTTCTTGTCAAATTTCATTACTGCATGGGTTCAGTATCGTTTTATTATTCGTCATTTTTCTCTACTGAAAGTAGTTTCCAATTGAACTTTTCCAACATGCCAAACTTTTCCAACATGTCAAACCTTTCCAACATGTCAAACCTTTCCAACAGCTATAATCCCTAAAAGCAAGTTTACAAAATATACCACAGTAGTATCTAAAATAATATTAGAAAGAGATCCCAGGAAATAGTTCTATGTTTTTAGACAATAATGATGTTACATACAACGTAAACGTTCTAATAAAAGCGATTAACTCGATTAGTTTAAACAAGATCCTTAATTCTTTTTTATAAATAGCATGCATCAATGTTGAACGTGACAATGTGAATATCAAAACATTAATAGTTTACTATACTTTGAGTAAAACTGAACACATTTTTTTTGTTTAATCCCTTTACATGTTTTTAATGACAAGCAAACCCTATGTTGGTTTTATTATTGCTTGCTACTGGGACTTGTAAGCCAATCGAATAACTTTTTAAAATGCGTTCAACATTTGCATTTAAAGGTGGCCATGGACCTAGGATTCACGTTTCGCTACTGACAAAAACTAAAACTCTTGCACAAAAACAAGTGAAAGGTTTATATAAAAAAAATATTTTGAAGGAAGCCTTACAGATGAATAAATGAAAATTATCTGTCTAAAATTTCATATATCGTTTTAACAAAGATTAATGAATGGTTAAGGCGAAACTGGACTGAACTATTTGTGTAATTGCAGAATGGAATTTCATGCATCTTGCGTATAGTAAAATAGCTTTGGAATATATTTTCAGTTTAAAGTATATCCAAACCAAGATTAATTGTCTAAAGAGCTGTCATCAGGAGCATCGGAGGTGACTACCTTGAAGAGCTACGCCTCATGTATGGTTGGGAATAAATTGGAATTTGTCTTAATTACCGGGGGCGGGGGATTATTACTTCATAGTATTAAGGAAGCTGAGATACGGTAACATCTGGCCGCTTAGAAAGTTTTAACTGCGGTCGCAGGCGTAGTGTATGGTTAGAGTATAGTCTCGTCCCAAGGGTGAGAAGGTCACCAGTTCATGCCTTACAGTAGAAGGTTTTAACTGCGGTCGAAGGCGTAGTGTATGGTTAGAGTATAGTCTCGTCCCAAGGGTGAGAAGGTCACCAGTTCATGCCTTACAGTAGAAGGTTTTAACTGCGGTCGAAGGCGTAGTGTATGGTTAGAGTATAGTCTCGTCCCAAGGGTGAGAAGGTCACCAGTTCATGCTTTACAGTAGAAGGTTTTAACTGCGGTCGAAGGCGTAGTGTATGGTTAGAGTATAGTCTCGTCCCAAGGGTGAGAAGGTCACCAGTTCATGCCTTACAGTAGAAGGTTTTAACTGCGGTCGCAGGCGTAGTGTATGGTTAGAGTATAGTCTCGTCCCAAGGGTGAGAAGGTCACCAGTTCATGCCTTATAGTAGAAGGTTTTAACTGCGGTCTCAGTCGTAGTGTATGGTTAGAGTATAGTCTCGTCCCAAGGGTGAGAAGGTCACCAGTTCATGCCATATAGTAGAAGGTTTTAACTGCGGTCTCAGTCGTAGTGTATGGTTAGAGTATAGTCTCGTCCCAAGGGTGAGAAGGTCACCAGTTCATGCCTTATAGTAGAAGGTTTTAACTGCGGTCTCAGTCGTAGTGTATGGTTAGAGTATAGTCTCGTCCCAAGGGTGAGAAGGTCACCAGTTCATGCCTTATAGTAGAAGGTTTTAACTGCGGTCTCAGTCGTAGTGTATGGTTAGAGTATAGTCTCGTCCCAAGGGTGAGAAGGTCACCAGTTCATGCCTTATAGTAGAAGGTTTTAACTGCGGTCTCAGTCGTAGTGTATGGTTAGAGTATAGTCTCGTCCCAAGGGTGAGAAGGTCACCAGTTCATGCCTTATAGTAGAAGGTTTTAACTGCGGTCTCAGTCGTAGTGTATGGTTAGAGTATAGTCTCGTCCCAAGGGTGAGAAGGTCATCAGTTCATGCCTTATAGTAGAAGGTTTTAACTGCGGTCGCAGGCGAGGTGTCTGGTTAGAGTATCGTCTTGTCCCAAGGGTGAGAAGGTGACCAGTTCATGCCTTATAGTAGAAGGTTTTAAATGCGGTCGCAGGCGAGGTGTCTGGTTAGAGTATCGTCTTGTCCCAAGGGTGAGAAGGTCACCAGTTCATGCCTTATAGTAGAAGGTTTTAACTGCGGTCTCAGTCGTAGTGTATGGTTAGAGTATAGTCTCGTCCCAAGGGTGAGAAGGTCACCAGTTCATGCCTTATAGTAGAAGGTTTTAACTGCGGTCTCAGTCGTAGTGTATGGTTAGAGTATAGTCTCGTCCCAAGGGTGAGAAGGTCACCAGTTCATGCCTTATAGTAGAAGGTTTTAACTGCGGTCTCAGTCGTAGTGTATGGTTAGAGTATAGTCTCGTCCCAAGGGTGAGAAAGTCACCAGTTCATGCCTTATAGTAGAAGGTTTTAACTGCGGTCTCAGTCGTAGTGTATGGTTAGAGTATAGTCTCGTCCCAAGGGTGAGAAGGTCACCAGTTCATGCCTTATAGTAGAAGGTTTTAACTGCGGTCTCAGTCGTAGTGTATGGTTAGAGTATAGTCTCGTCCCAAGGGTGAGAAGGGCACCAGTTCATGCCTTATAGTAGAAGGTTTTAACTGCGGTCTCAGTCGTAGTGTATGGTTAGAGTATAATCTCGTCCCAAGGGTGAGAAGGTCACCAGTTCATGCCTTATAGTAGGAGGTTTTAACTGCGGTCGCAGGCGAGGTGTCTGGTTAGAGTATCGTCTTGTCCCAAGGGTGAGAAGGTCACCAGTTCATGCCTTATAGTAGAAGGTTTTAACTGCGGTCGCAGGCGAGGTGTCTGGTTAGAGTATCGTCTTGTCCCAAGGGTGAGAAGGTCACCAGTTCATGCCTTATAGTAGAAGGTTTTAACTGCGGTCTCAGTCGTAGTGTATGGTTAGAGTATAGTCTCGTCCCAACGGTGAGAAGGTCACCAGTTCATGCCTTATAGTAGAAGGTTTTAACTGCGGTCTCAGTCGTAGTGTATGGTTAGAGTATAGTCTCGTCCCAAGGGTGAGAAGGTGACCAGTTCATGCCTTATAGTAGAAGGTTTTAACTGCGGTCTCAGTCGTAGTGTATGGTTAGAGTATAGTCTCGTCCCAAGGGTGAGAAGGTCACCAGTTCATGCCTTATAGTAGAAGGTTTTAACTGCGGTCTCAGTCGTAGTGTATGGTTAGAGTATAGTCTCGTCCCAAGGGTGAGAAGGTGACCAGTTCATGCCTTATTGTAGAAGGTTTTAACTGCGGTCTCAGTCGTAGTGTATGGTTAGAGTATAGTCTCGTCCCAAGGGTGAGAAGGTCACCAGTTCATGCCTTATAGTAGAAGGTTTTAACTGCGGTCTCAGTCGTAGTGTATGGTTAGAGTATAGTCTCGTCCCAAGGGTGAGAAGGTGACCAGTTCATGCCTTATTGTAGAAGGTTTTAACTGCGGTCTCAGTCGTAGTGTATGGTTAGAGTATAGTCTCGTCCCAAGGGTGAGAAGGTCACCAGTTCATGCCTTATAGTAGAAGGTTTTAACTGCGGTCGCAGGCGAGGTGTCTGGTTAGAGTATCGTCTTGTCCCAAGGGTGAGAAGGTCACCAGTTCATGCCTTATAGTAGAAGGTTTTAACTGCGGTCTCAGTCGTAGTGTATGGTTCGAGTATAGTCTCGTCCCAAGGGCGAGAAGGTCACCAGTTCATGCCTTATAGTAGAAGGTTTTAACTGCGGTCTCAGTCGTAGTGTATGGTTAGAGTATAGTCTCGTCCCAAGGGTGAGAAGGTGACCAGTTCATGCCTTATAGTAGAAGGTTTTAACTGCGGTCTCAGTCGTAGTGTATGGTTAGAGTATAGTCTCGTCCCAAGGGTGAGAAGGTCACCAGTTCATGCCTTATAGTAGAAGGTTTTAACTGCGGTCTCAGTCGTAGTGTATGGTTAGAGTATAGTCTCGTCCCAAGGGTGAGAAGGTCACCAGTTCATGCCTTATAGTAGAAGGTTTTAACTGCGGTCTCAGTCGTAGTGTATGGTTAGAGTATAGTCTCGTCCCAAGGGTGAGAAGGTCACCAGTTCATGCCTTATAGTAGAAGGTTTTAACTGCGGTCTCAGTCGTAGTGTATGGTTAGAGTATAGTCTCGTCCCAAGGGTGAGAAGGTCACCAGTTCATGCCTTATAGTAGAAGGTTTTAACTGCGGTCTCAGTCGTAGTGTATGGTTAGAGTATAGTCTCGTCCCAAGGGTGAGAAGGTCACCAGTTCATGCCTTATAGTAGAAGGTTTTAACTGCGGTCTCAGTCGTAGTGTATGGTTAGAGTATAGTCTCGTCCCAAGGGTGAGAAGGGCACCAGTTCATTCATGCCTTACACTAGAAGCTTTCGGGATCTTGCAGACTGGTACCACGGGTCGTGGCACCAAGATCAATGTTTCGAACCTGACATTAGACACGCTACGACTTGACGTTAGAATCGTCGTGGCAATGATTTTAATACTAGACGCTAGACACCCCTTTGTCATATGCTCTATCTCAATGTTCTTTGACTGTGAACTAGAAGTGGAGAAAGTACGTCTCTAAATCGCAATTACTTTTTCAATTTCTACTCTTAGTTCACACTCTCGTAATATACATTCATATATCTTGTTCAAATTTTAAATCGTTAATAAAATACTCTTCATTCATCCACTCAAGCTCAAATACATTTTTTTGACTTGTAGTGGCTGACACTTCATGTTAGTACAGTTTTTATAAAATAACTCGGTATTTAAAGTTGCTTGGTGTAATCATCTTGAATTCACTGATTAAACTAAATTTAAAAATAATTAACTAAGTGAATACGTAATTGCTTACTTGTTGACATTTCAAAACATTCGATTCTTTTACGATAGAAGGTTAGCTTCATAAAAGGAACAAATGTTTTGAAACGCGTCAGCAAGTAAGCAATTACGTATTCACTTAGTTAAGTATTTTTAAATCGATATTTAAGTTTAATGAATTAATTTTAGTTTTACATCGGAAAAACATTTTAGAAGAGGGGCAAGGTATGCAATATAGATACTCCGTCCATTTGCATTGAAGGAAGTATAAAATAACCTGATATTATAAAGCAGCTGATTTTATAATTTATATGGTAAACCGCTGTTTTAAAGGATATGTTATGTTACTTTATTCATATCAATTGTAATTATTTAATAAAATCTTACTAAAATAAAATTTGTATTTGTTAACCTAAGTATGAATTGATTTTAATAAAGTGTTGTTTATATTACGTATTTACCATCTTTTCACTGTTCTTGAACGCTTTTCCGCAATACACTCACTAGTAACGTAGAAGTGGGGAAAATAATAACTCTAGGATCCAGCCACCTAATGGTTTTACACTGACAACTAAGGAATAATCTGTTACGTCTTCTAATTCAATAATTTTAGAACATGGTCCAGGCCGATGGCTATTAAGCATTTATTCGTTGCATCCGTAGAAAGACACCATTTTTACGTTTTTATAAGTCAAATGTTATACTTGGTTTTACGTCGAAACTGTGTATTAGTCGTCTAGAAAACATCAGGAACTGTCGTTATCCGAGGCGGCCTACCCGTCCTCACATTAAACAATCCAATTAGAAAGCTTCCGTCAAAGCTCTGTTTACATTTGTTGTTATTTATACTATAGAATAAAAAGTAGACTAATTATAAATAGCAAAATAATTATTCTTTTCCCCCAACTGTATGTATTAAAACCTAATTTTAGTTCCAATTGAAGTCAACTGGTCCGTATAGTATATAGAAATAAAGTAGTTAGGACAAGTGATTTACTACTCACTGTACCCAATTAACTCTACTCGAAATCAGTATATTAATAACAGCCGCTTGTAAATTGGTAAAATAACCCGTAATTCGTATTTACTTTGAGATTTATTCTTTTTTCTCTAATTTCACATGTTTTATTCAGAGTTCTTCTATTATTTTATGCCCGTTTCTGCTTTAGGCCAAGTTTTTAAAATATTTTTATAATACTTGATCTGCACCCAGTGCAATTAATTTGTTCTTTCAACATATTTTGAAAAGGTTTTGGTCGTGGTAGGGGTTTCTCAGTGATATAAAAAATTATAGACGAGTCTACAGATAACACACTCATCAAACCGCTTCGAATCTGAAACTGGTTTATGTAGTATCTAATTATTATTTGCTGTAAAAACGAGTTCACTCAGTTGTAATGATGCTAGCTCTCGGTTTATTCAGAAACGGATCTGATGGGGCACACCTGTTACTGCTGCAGCATTATCTTTCTTATCAATGCAATGTTCGCTGATGCTCATGAAGGTCAGCAACGACTAACTGATATTTGCAAAGCCACCACCATCTGTGTTACTCATAATGCGATCGTCAACTCTAAGAGTCTGCGAAAGTCGAAGGATCGATGTTTTGAAAATGAGCTGCAAGAAAACAGTGTTGCAAAGTTATATATATATATATATATATATATATATAAACACACACACACACACACACACACACACACACACACACACACACATATATATATATATATATATATATATATATATATATGCAATATGTGAGGTATAAAAGATTGAGAACCACCGGCCCATACCAATAAGTGATACCACCCCGTCAACCAAATTATTCTAATATTTATTAATAAATATAATAACAATAGTTTATCAACATTATTATAATTGGTATTACAAACCGTGGCTTAGTAAAACTAATAATGAAATAAAAAAGATCCTTATATTTGGCGTAACTGAATGTTAATTAGACCAATCAGTTGTAACATGTAATCTATAAATTAGTTATACATATAAATTATTCTAATTTTTATATAATAATGAGAAAAAGCAGAAATCAGGATGGTGTGTGCTACCTGGATTATTAATTAACGAATAATAATCTAGGCCTGAGATAATTTATTCTAGAGATAATAATCTAGGCCTTTAAGGAATAATTTAAATGAAATTTATGATTTATATATTATAACTGGATCTATATCATGTTTTATGGAAAGGTGATTTGTATCCGATTTCAGCATGGAAAGACAAGATTACGTTTCCATTTCCCTCTTTTATTCTGGTTTTTTTTGTTGGACACGAAAAAATTATTGTAAAACAATACATCAAAACCAAACACTGTCTATAGTCTGTAATTTAATAAACGGACAGGCGTACAAAATATAAAAAAAGTGTACTTCTTGAAATTTTTATGCAATTAAAGGGACGGTAAATACAAACCTTGTCTTTCATCTGACATTAATAAAACGTTCCTGCATATTAACCATCTGGATCTGAATTTCAAATCATTTCGCCTAAAAATAAACGACAATTTCTCTTCCGGAGGGTGCAAACATTAAATTATGTTGTAAATTAGGTCCTTGAAATGTCTGAAATATTTCTAATTACATAAACCGCATCGCTTTGAAACAGGGAAACAGTTTATTTTAAATTTCAGCGAGTGTACATTGTATACGTGAGGGCGGAATGTATTGCCTTTATTTTGCATTCCTTTGTTGGCAACCCTGAATAATATGGTTAGACTATATCCACTGGTAACATCTCTGTTTACAATAAATGCAGTTTTAGTTCACGTTTCGTTAAACAGTTTACATGAATATATAGGTCACAATGGTTTTTATTTCAAATAAAAACTACAAACATTGAACGTAAAAGAGATATGAAACAAAAATTAATCGAAATACAAATTTGCTGGACAAGACAAAGATTTAAACTATAGGATTAATTGGTAGAGATGAGAGATTATTGATATTTAAAGTAATGAAATGTAATTATAAAAGAGTTTGTTTTCTGAAATAGGTTTGATTAATTCAAATAGGCTTACTAAAGGCGTAATAGGTTTGATTAATTCAAATAGGCTTAATAAAGGCATAAAAGGATACTAGTAATTTTCAATACGTAATAAATGAGCTTTAAATGTCATTGCACATGATGACTAAAGAATTTCAATTGTTTATAATATTTTCACTCAGTTTAATATAGGCTTATGTGTAACCTATAATATAGATTAGGGAATATAAGTATATGTGACATAATGATTGTAATTGTTCATTTTAACTATAAGTTTTTGTAATTTAGGACTGGAACGGGAATTAAAGTTGTACGATTTTGTGCATGTTATTGGTAAATTGTATTTATTAATTCCAGTTTCTATTAAAAAATATATCGGTATGTATGTATGAAATGTCCTAAGATTTGTCGAGTTTTAATTAAATAGATAGATAGAAAGATTTATAGAGAGGAAGAGAGAGAGAGAGAGAGAGAGAGAGAGAGAGAGAGAGAGAGAGGGAGAGCGAGAGAGAGAGAGAGGGAGAGCGAGGGAGAGAACAGGATATATATATATATATATATATATATATATATATATATGATGATGATGAATAGTTATTATCTGGAGTACATCCGTTCATTCTGAAGTGGACAAAATCGCAGGTTCGACGTTTCGCTAGAATCTCATCTAGTGACCATGAACTTATTACTATGAGAGAGGTGCTTAGAAACAATGAATATAAGGAATATGCCATTGATAAAGCGTTACACCGCCAAAGTGTCCTTCCGGTTGACGTGGACGAGAAGGAGACCGAGAAAGCTGGTACTGTTTTCTTGCCTTTTATTAGAGGGACCCCTGATAGGATTGGCAGAATCTTTAGGAGGTATGGTATAGGTTCTATTTACAAACCTACCATCACCATCGATTAGGTTATTGGTAACGCCAAAGATAAGATCTTATTGGAAACCAAGGCGATTACAGCCTTTCTTGCGGAGTTTTTAAGAAATCGTACATTGGCCAAAGGAACAGACGCATCTCAGCTAGGCTTGAGGAGCACAAACGGGGCTTAAAACAAGCAGAAAACGTCAGCGATGTACAAGCACCACTGCGATACAGGGTATACCATTGATTTCCAGTCTTGCCGACAGATTGCTCAAGTGGAAAACTACAGGATTAGAATTATTCGTGAGGCTGTCGAAATAAATAAGCAAGGGAGTATTAACAAACACGATGATGCTTTGAATTTGCCCGCAGTGTGGAAATATGTCATCGACAGATTTTATCTGCAGAAAGGTGAACAAAGGGAAAGGAATGTGAGTAATTGTTTGGCTCCGGTGTGTGTGGATTGACAACGATGGGCGTGGCTTCATTCCTCTCTATATAAGATCAGAGTTACCTGCGCCCTTCACTCGCTCTTCAACTGTTGTTGGGTTCACCTCGTCAATACTAGATGAGATTCTAGCGAAACGTCAGAACTGCGATTTTGTGTGCTTCAGAATGAACGGATGTACTCCATATAATAACTGTTCATCATATATATATATATATATATATATATATATATATATATATATATATATATATATACTTTTTCCCCTATAATGTTTTTGTAAGAGTCTTACCCCTATTAGTTGTAAGTTGTTTTAACAAGGGTAAATGTTATTTATTTTGTTTGCCGCTAAGTATATTTATTTTGAAATCATTCTTGTAAAACTTCATTAAACCATTCAACGTATAAAATCGTGTTTAGTTATGTGAATGTTTCATAATATTCATAAAAAAATGTTATTAATAATTAGATTAAAACAAATTAAAGGAATGCAGCTCAGTGCAATATGTGCCCAAGTAGGCCAACGAAACTCCTAGAGAAATGTAATATTCTATGCAATTACTCCTAATAAATCGTTCGAGTTTATGCATTCGTGTTATAATTACAGTTTGGTTTCCTTTGCGGGTAGTTATGTCTAGTATAATTGTTCCCGACTATCCCAGTACAGTCGTTGCATAATATGTAGGCTGCAAGTTAGTTTTAAAGAAGATAAATAATACTCAAGTGAATCAAACCGGAACTGTAGTTAGGGACAATGTTCCATTTCTTGGGAAGGGGTGGGGTATTGAGTTAAAGAGCCCCACAAGGGGATGCGGGTTTAACACAAAAACTATAAATTGGACTTTTCTACATACGAGTGTAGTCAACATTCAGAAAAATTACGTGTGGGTATTTCTAAAAGTTTTGTTCGCTTTCTGTACAGTTTTTGAAAAATATTGTTATCTAAATAAAAATAGATAGAACCTAGTCGTAGGTTATGTAAACCTTTACTAATATTATGGACGAGTAGGGATATTATCGTCTATAAATAATAGGAAAGGATTGTGAATATAGCCAGGATTAGAGGTAGGAGCAGAAAATCTCCCTCGTACAGGATTACGTGGGGAGATGTTATGGCATTGTACGTGAAATGTTGCGAAACAGAAGTAGATATACTCCCTGTCTGTGTTCAGCACAGGGAGAAAATGAGAGGGAAATAGTCCAAGTAAATATAAAATTTGTCCAGAAACTGAATCCACACTGAAAGACCAGAAAACAAAAAGGAATAATTGGTTTTTATATAAAATAAACTAAGAGCATGAAACGACTGCTTTAGGGATTGGCTATCGTTGAGGGGTAGAAACAAGTTTGTTAGTATTTGAAACCTATTTTGGCGAAGTTAGATATTCGTAGCACACATTCACGACTATTTAATCGCTCCACCCTTGTCTCCTTTTAAGAGCAGAGTCCAGTGCTTCGCTAGTTAATATTCTGACATAGTTACTCTAAGAGTAGCTGAAGAGAGTGTGATCCGGTATATTTAGGTTTGCCTGTAATTTTCTCCTGGAACAATGGGCCCCTCTTGTCATCGAGGCGGGTCATTAGATTGTGCATTAGGTGTAATCAAAAGAATCTAAAACATTTCTTCAAGTCGGCTCTTTTAAGCATCATATCTTAATTGTGATTAAATAATACGTCTGTAATTAGTGGAAAACTAAATCAATTCTAATCCTCGGGAGTAATCTTTTTTAATAATAATTGTGGAATTTCCAATAATTTTTGAATAATGCGTTTTGTGCGTGCTTAAAGGAAAGGCTGAAGTAAGGGATATTTTACTTCTAATTTTCAGTTTATTCAGGAATTTTCCTTTGTAAAATATTTTAATTACAAAGCGTTTTTCCCCTGCATCGCTACATAATCATGGAGGTCTTTATAGAATATAGTTAACACATGAGTAATACGTTATGGTCAAAGTGTCCGCAGTAGATACCTTAAATTAAACATTACAAATTAGTAAATTGAAAACCATTACCATAATAGACCCTTTGATGTTTTTAAGAAATTGTGTTTTTTTCTTTTCAATCGCAAACTTAGTTCAACTAAGATTTACTCTGTTTGCAATAGATTATACCAGGGCAATCAGTGATAGATAACCTCAAAGCTTGTATAATCTATTACACAATTATCGGTAACTAACATTAATTACAGCGAATGTCTGCCCCGACATCGTTCCACATTAATAACTCTCTGGCACAGAACATTTTGCTCACAGATTATATAATTTATGTATCTATGAGTAAGGTTTCTACTGTTTCAAGCTAGAGTTTTGCTATGTTGAAGAATACATCGTTTTTCACAGACTAAGACATGTTTAGCAGTATTCAAGGAACAGGTTGTTGAGCTGTAACGAGAGTAAAGTGAGATGGACGAATTGTTTCAAAGTTTTTCAAAAGACAAACATGTTTAAGGTTTTCATATATTGTACATGTCTACAAATACCTATATGTAAAGAAATAGAGGTTATTTAGTAGTTATGGTTAGATAATTTTAAAATGCATTTAATTATATATTAAAAAATATCAGATTTTTTATTAAATTATTTTTCTGAAGTTTTGTTCTTTTCTGTATTGTACATTATTAGTAAGTTAAAATGTATTGCATTTATTAATTTATTGTGTATTATTTATTAATTAACTTGAGCGTCATGTATAAAGAAAAGAATACTACCATTTCTGAAACTTTTGGTATATTTTCATATTACCTATTTTTATTTGGTAAAGCTTATAAACCTATAAGCTGTCTACAGTTACTTAGAAAGTAGAAATGGGGAAATAACGTTGTATGGTATACCATCCATTACATACTGTTTTGATGGTGGGCAAAAGTTCTTTACGAATCGCGTTTACAGGCTTTGGACATTGCCTGTACTGTGGACCTATTATGTTTTTGGTTGTAATAATAAACTGGAAAAGATTGCGTTCGTTCTGCCTTGGTAGAATCCCATTGTTATCTCATTGCCTACCTGGACGGAGCTAATCAGACGGGGTTTAGAGGTACGGAATCCTGGCCGTTTGGAAGGTTCTACATGTCCCGATTGGTTCTGGAAAAGTGGTCCCAGTGGCGAATTGGTGACGCAAGGCCAAAGACTGGGTCGTGACGCTAGTCTCCCAGGCGGGAATCACGAGTTTGTGGTTGGCTTCGTGGAGGCAGAGGTTTCACATACTGGACTGTAGACATGCTAACAATATGGATTGTGTTCTTTAACAAAGACGATGAGACCTGAGAGGCTGGGTGCTCACTCTTCTGTTGCAACTTCTTTCTCTTCTTCTAGTTTCACAAAGCACGACCGCATTGTCATTTCATCACCTAATGAAGCAAGTGTCATGTGTAATGTCCTGAAACAAAGCCCACAAGCTAGTTGGGAGATAGTTGTGTTAATAGATTAATGCCACCTACATTTAGATAATAACCTTAGCGTAAGAGCGTAAAAGCGGCTGCCAATAATTAGCTGATTAGGGGAAGTGGTATTGCAACTGCTTAGTGTGTTTGGCCACGCCTCCACAAGGCTTTGTATCTAACCATGTTGGGAATTATTTGTAAACGAGAATACTTTCAAATGTTTCTTTCGCAATAATGTGAAAATTCACTCAATAAACCTGTTATTATATTTTTCAAACGCCTAATCAGGATGTATCTTTGAAGTTTCTGTATGTAATTCTTTTTTAGATGGCGACTAGTAAGGTGACGCCTTTCTTCATTCTGGTTGACTGCAGATTTACGTCACGGGTATCCTAATTTTCTACTATACATAGTGCGAAGAGATCAATATGATCTTCCGCATACTCCAATGGCTCCATCTATTCTTGCATATCCTTCCCCATACAAGGATGTGTAACGCTTACTTAAGCCCCTTACCAAGAGGTTTTATGTCATTACCTTATAACTTCCTGTATTCGCAAACCTATCCTAACCTTTGTAAGGTACATTGGACGTAATGTCTGGTGGTTTAAAAACTACAACAAACTATTCTTTCATAGGAGTTCCCCCCCCCAAATCTCAAGTTTTTCGATTCTATCTGTTTGGTTCAACTCAAAGCATTATAGAAAATTAACTTAGTAATATTGTCTAATGTAAGTGTTACCATGGAATTTACAGGAGTGAATACAGACAGGCCTAATGGAAATTATACAGTTGACTAACGTCTTGTTTAGAAACTCCTCTGCAAGCCCCTCCTCCTGAACGCCTAAACATGGACAATACCCGTAATTCTAAACGTGGAATTGTCATTCAGTTAAATCTATTGACGTCATAAGTTTAAATAGACTTATTAAGTGAAAGATCTTCTAAAATAGAGGAATGGAATATTTTTAGCTACTAACTTATCTTTGTAATTTTTTTTAAATATGGGAAATAAAACTGTCGCCGACTATTTGTAACAAAAAGATAATTAAATAGGTTCTTAATACAACCATTTTGTGATATTTTCACTAATATTATTTCAGTAACATTCTTTCACAGTATATTATTAATATATATAAAATGTACAAGATATGATTCGGTTTTAAATAAAATGTAGGGTCGTAATTTAACACATTATTATTGCAGATAAGATTTCTCTGTATTATTAACAAGTAATATAAACAATTTTGCTAAGTCATTTCCTGCTTAGGTGAACAAAGAACGTTTTAATTTAGTTACATTTAAATAAATAATTACAAATAATATAAATAAAGTAACACGAAATATGCATTAAATCAGCTGTTTTATGAAATCATAGGTTATCACTTATCTTAATTTAAATGGCACGAAATAACTATATTGCATACCTTGTCCCTTTTTGTCTCCCATAAAAAAACGAAAATGAATTCATTATTACATTTAATAAATGAAATATTATTTTTTTTAAAACTTGCAATAACTTCAAGAGTCATCCACTACAAGTTAAAAAATGTAGTTGAACCTGAGTGGATTAATAAAAAGTAATGTACTTTATTAACGATTGAAAATATGAACGACACATGTATATATATATATATATATATATATATATATATATATATATATATATATATATATGTATATATATATATATATATATATACATATATATATATATATATATATATATATATATATATATATATATATATGTATATATATATATATATATATACATACACACATAGGGTAAGTGTAAACTAATAGAAGGAATTGAAAAAGATTTTAACACAAAATAAAACGTATTAATTAATAACCTGAAATTCTCACAAAGTGATGTACGTACATAAAGTTGCCTTATATTCTAAATATTATGATGAGAAGATGCATCCTTATAATTATTCAAATAAATTAAAACGCACATTAATGAAATATATTTAATTAAATATTAACCTTTGCCAAGTAAATACCAAAAGTGTGAGTATTAATTAATTCCGCAAACAGATATAAAAGTAACTCACAAATGTTTAATTCAATAACACAATATTCAACAACTGTTTCATTTCAACTGTGGTGACGTAGTGGCGTTTTATAATTTTACTAAATCCTATCCCGTGTTCGTACTTTATCTTTGTTTTAACGTTTCTGTAATTTAAAACGGACGTCACAATGCCATTGCAAACGGAAGCCAATGTTTCTGAATATAGAATTGCCGATAAGTTCAGTGGAGCACGATATTAAACTGTCGCAACCCTTTCCTGATAAAAACGCAAAGTTCTTCCCTCGCCTGTTCACACCCCTGCGCTAAGAGCGAAAGCACCTATAAATCCAATATAAATTTAAGCAACTAAAACTGGAAAACCTTCTACATAACTAATACGGAAATAATACACCCTTAGTGAATTTTTAATTGTTTTACGATAAGCTGTAAGTGTAAAAACAAAATTTAAGTTATATAAAGAATTTTATTATAATTTGAACATTACATTGGCAAATAATACTCAGGTCTCTGCAGTTTGGAAGAATAAGACTGTTATTATAGAGTTGAAGTGAGGCTCTTTTTGTTATTCCTCAAATCCATCCCTTCCCTTCAAACTTTGATAAAGGTATTCCCTCCCCTTCAGGTTGGTTGTCTTTGTCCGAGAGTTTCAACATAGACCTACTGTCTCTCACAAACCCCTAGCACTCTAAGAATGGGTTCGCTTGTGTAGCGATTCTCCTTTATATCCATAGTCAACAACATAGAATAATAATACTTAAACTGTACTGGTTATGAATCATGCTGAATATGTTAAAATCATTCTAAACCTATGGACAATAATTACATTTGGAATGAACTTTTATCCCAGCAGAAACATCGTTCGTTTGCATACAGATACTCCTTAATTAATTTAGCCTAGCCTAACCTATTTTCGATTGAACTTTGCAGAACATTTAGATGGAAGAACTAATAAAAGAGAATTGCAATAGTAAAGAACGTTGGCCGCAAGGAAAAAGAAACGTACTGGGATTGGTAAGGACATAAAACAAGGAGTATGGAAGTGAGAGTTAGTAAAGGTATTGGGAAGGAATACCTTAAGAGTTAGGAAAGGTATTGAGATTGGTAAGAAGCGAAGAGTAAAGAAAACACACCGCAAGAGTAAGGAAAGTTATTGGTAAGGAAAGATGAGTAAGTTATCGACACTGTAAGATTAAAGAAATATAATGGGAATGGAAAGGAATGAAAAGTAAGGAACGGGAACCGGTAGAGTAAGAAATGTTATTTGTACGAAACGACCTGCGTCAGAGTAAGAAAATATAATGCGATTGGTAAGAAACGAAATATAAGAAACGGAAACCAGTAGAATAAGGAATTATTATGGGATTGGTAAGGAATGAAGAGTAAGGAACAGACACCGTAAGATTAAAAAAATATAATGGGATTGGTAAGGAGCGCACACCAAAGTGGTAAGGAACCGTGAGTGAAACAAAAACGTCCTGAATTCGGTAAGAAACTTGTAACTGTTTTTATTTTTGGTAGCTCTAATTCTTATTAAGTTAGCTGAGTTAAAACTGATTTTAAATATTGCAGTTTATAGTTACATATTTAAAAAATGACCTGCAAAGTCTTATTAAATTATTGTCTAGAGGCTTATTAAATTAAGATGTATGGGATTTGTGTGCTCGTTAAATAATTGCTCTTTTAAACTTCAATTAAAACAAATCAAACCAATTTTATTTAGCCAAAAAAAATTATAAAGTTACAAACCAAAATACATATTTCTGAAACATTGCGCTAGTTACTGATTAGTGAACATTTAACATTTGACTTATGAGGAAATTTACACATAAATCAATGGCTGAAATGGCTCTGTTTTCGAGTTTGCTTGCTTGTTCTTTTCATAATTAATTCTTACAATTTAAACTGAAAACAAATGCACCAAATAATCCATAAATTACATTTATGTACGTATTGAAAAATTTAAAGTTTATTAATTTTGTATTAAACTGTTTAAGCATTTAAATTTTGTGATAGTTCACCAAAGTTTGAATTTGTTCACTTAGCTGTTTTAGCAAGGTGTAGCCTCGCAACCTTCTATTGGAAAACCTTACAAGATTCCCTCGGTCATGATTTTGAAAAAGGCTTCAGTAACTCAGCGTTCCATCTTCGTTCTTGGCGACGTGCGCTGTCTTCTACATTATGATTACATAAAATAAAAAAATGACTACCACATTAAAAATTTAAAACAAAACCTTTCCTCGCTCTTGGCACTACAGACATGTTTCTGTTCCTACATTTTAGCTAGAAGAGAGTTAAAAATATCGTTGCAAGCAGGCCTCCTAGCTACCGCGCATCGGGTGTGCGCATATTACTTTAATTTTTGTTTTTAAACCCTTCCTACAGATGCCACTACCAACCAGAGATTTGATACATTCTAACAAATCACAATTTGTTGACCTAGTTATATATTGTTACATTTTCGAATACATTCTCGTTCGTTTTCTGAAATTTCCTTTTTGAATATGTAACACCATCTAAAGTGTGTTACAAAAATCACAGAAGAGTAGATACCGTGAAAGAACTTAAAACTAAAAGTCACTTCAGTATTGTAGTATTTTATAGTTTTCCAGTTACAATGGTGTTTAATAGAGAAAGAAATATTATTGGTAAGGAACGGGTTCCGTGAGAGTACAAAAAGATAATGGAATCGGTAAGGAAAGATGTATAAGGAACTGACACCGGTAGCATAAAGAAAAGTAATGGTAAGGAACAAAGATTAAGGAACGGGCATCGATTGAGTAAGGAATGCTACTGGTAAGGAACGGATTCCATGAGAGTAAGAATAGATAATGGGATTTGTAAGGACAGATTTATAAGGAAAAGAAACCGGTAGTGTAAGGAAAAGTATTGGTAAGGAACAAAGACTAAGGAACGGCCCGATAGAGTAAGGAAAGGTAATGGGATTAGTAAGGAAATAAGTATAAGGAACTGAAATCGGTAGAGTAAGGAAAAGTAATGGTAAGGGACAAAGACTAAGGTACGGGCCGGTAGAGAAAGGAAATATTATGGGATTGGTAAGGAACGCACAGTGAGTGAAACAAAGAAGTCCTGGATTTGGTAAGGAACAATGACAGAAAAGTAGGTACCGTATGACTAAACGTAAATATAAAAGACACTATATTATATCTTAGTTTTCCAGTTATAAGAGTATTTAATAGAGTTATTATTTTCGCTAATATCGAATGTGACATATTCAGAGCAAAATAGGTTTTAGAGAAGTTTCACTTTAGGGCAAATAAATTACTCCCAGAATAATAAAAATTTATAGCCGTAAAAAGTAAAAAGATAAAAATAATCTAACAAAATATTTTTAAACCGTTTGCAACTTCAGAACAGGAAAGCACATTTTTTAAATCTCTTTTCAGTAAACCAACTAATTCCTACCACTTGAGCTTCTAGTTAGGACGGGTCAATATAATTACGTTAAAAGCTATCGATCTCACTTGTCACAGTGAATAGCTCAGTTCGTAAAGGGGCACAAATTATGCTACCAAATCATCCCTTAGTTGAGTTAGTGAGTTTTAAGCCTGAGGAAGGGGTGAATATTGCTTTAGCAGCGGTAATTTGATTAACTGGCGCCCCAACTTTGTAGAGTTTAGTAGAATATATATCAGAAACAATAGCATTAGGGAGCTTTGAGGAAACAGATATTTTTTAGTAAGAAGGGTAAAGCAAAAAGGAGATTTTCTATTAGTTAATTGGCTATACAATCTCACACATAATCTTGGTAAATTTTACTATAGCCGTTTCTATTATTAATAAAAATTGCTTTTGCAAAACTTCGTGGAATACATGAGTAGTTACATATAGCAGCTCGTCCCCAGTGAAACGACTTTTTTAAAAAGTTTCAAAATTTAATAAAGATGTTTACATAGTTTCAAAATAATATTTAATAATATACGAGTACTATATTATCAGTAAAACTAGCATAAAAACAGTTTTTCTTGTGTTAGTAGTTTAGAATCTTGGATACAATCTAAAGAGGTTTATTGATAGTTGATTTCTAGGTTCTCATCAATTGTCAATATTTAGAATAAAAAATCAATTTTTTTAAAACAACCTGATTAAAATAAACAGAATGAATAAATTTCTTCCTGTTCTGATGTAAGATGCGAGTAAGTGTTTACCGCTCTATAGAAAGGAAGAGCTACGCAAGGAAAGCGGCCCTGACCTTGCCAGAAAACTTTCTCCCGTTTACCGAATACCCCTCCTCAGTTTGTGCCCCTACATTATCGCGCCTAGATTTTCCCCTTACGTTTTTACTGAGGTATAGCTATAGTGTAAGCTGTTAGTCTTTTTGTAAATGGTAGACATCACACAAATATTTTCATAAGGGAAATATAATTTGTATTTCTATAATTACAATAATACATAATTTACAGTTACTATAAGTCACTGCCTGTAGACTATGTACGTATATTATACGAGATTTAGTCAAAACTGTAATTACAAATTTACATAATGAATATTTATACTTCACATAATTACTCTATACAAAGAAGTAAAAGAATAGTCCTCCTTTTGTTCAGGTCATCAAATTAGTCCTCCTGTTACAAAGGTCATCAGATTAGTCATGTTACTTAGGGCATCAGATTAGTCCTCCTGTTACCTAGGGCATCAGATTAGTCCTGCTGTCCAGGTCATCAGATGAGCCCTCCTTTTACCTAGGGCATCAGATTAGTCCTCCTGTTACCTAGGGCATCAGATTAGTCCTGCTGTCCAGGTCCTCAGATTAGTCCTCCTGTTACTTAGGGAATCAGATTATTCTTCCTTTTACCTAGGGCATCAGATTAGTCGTCTTGTTGTCCAGGTCATCAGATTATTCCTCCTTTTACCTAGGGCATCAGATTAGTCCTCCTGTTACCTAGGGCATCAGATTAGTCCTGCTGTCCAGGTCATCAGATTAGTCCTCCTGTTACTTAGGGAATCAGATTATTCTTCCTTTTACCTAGGGCATCAGATTAGTCGTCTTGTTGTCCAGGTCATCAGATTATTCCTCATGTTGTCCAGGTCATCAGATGAGTCCTCCTTTTACCTAGGGCATCATATTAGTCCTCCTGTTACCTAGGGCATCAGATTAGTCCTGCTGTCCAGGTCATCAGATTAGTCCTCCTGTTACTTAGGGAATCAGATTATTCCTTCTTTTACCTAGGGCATCAGATTAGTCCTCCTGTTACCCAGGGCATCAGATTAGTCCTGCTGTCCAGGTCATCAGATTAGTCCTCCTGTTACTTAGGGAATCAGATTATTCCTCATGTTGTCCAGGTCATCAGATGAGTCCTCCTTTTACCTAGGGCATCAGATTAGTCCTCCTGTTACCTAGGGCATCAGATTAGTCCTCCTTTTACCTAGGGCATCAGATTAGTCCTGCTGTCCAGGTCATCAGATTAGTCCTCCTGTTACTTAGGGAATCAGATTATTCCTCCTTTTACCTAGGGCATCAGATTAGTCCTTCTGTTACCTAGGGCATCAGATTAGTCCTGCTGTCCAGGTCATCAGATTAGTCCTCCTGTTACTTACGGAATCAGATTATTCCTCCTTTTATCTAGGGCATCAGATTAGTCCTGCTGTCCAGGTCAGCAGATTAGTCCTAATGTTACTTAGGGAATCAGATTATTCCTCCTGTTACCTAGGGCATCAGATTAGTCCTGCTGTCCAGGTCATCAGATTAGTCCTCCTGTTACTTAGGGAATCAGATTATTCCTCCTTTTACCTAGGGCATCAGATTAGTCGTTTTGTTGTCCAGGTCATCAGATTATTACTCATGTTGTCCAGGTCATCAGATGAGTCCTCCTTTTACCTAGGGCATCATATTAGTCCTCCTGTTTACAAAGGTGCCAAATTATAAGCTTTATTGGAAACCGAATGAATAATTAATCGCTCATGTTCAGTTAATAAATGTATTAAATCTTAAAATAAACCTAATCTAAAATATGACCTATGTCTATATGAAGACGATTTTGGTTATTAAAATATATTTTGTGTTATAAAAAGTGCTGTATATATATAACAATTTAGCTTTTTTTAATTTGGTTGATTGTGTTTCCTTTTTTATACATTTAATTAGTTTTGACGTTAAGATTATAAATTTCGATGTAAGTTTAAGTTAAAAATTTGATGCATAATGCTTTTTAGTCATCTTAATGATGTTGGTGTAAGTGATTGGAAAGGTTTTATAGAGGAATAAAACAATATACTAGCCATCAACACTTCTTGAATTTCACAGTAAATAGAATATGTGTCATTAACAACAACATACAATACTTTAAAGCCGCATTATATTATTGAGAGAGATTCATAGTGGCCAGAAATAGAGTAATAAAACAAGTGCTTACCATCTATGTAACAGAACCTAACCCTAGATTTCCTGAGAGTTATGGCTGCCATTATTTTACACTGGTTATTAAGAGAAGGGTAACTCATGTATGGATAATATAAGGCAATCATAAATACAGTACAACTCTAAGCCTTCTGAACACGTGTTAGGGGTTTGCAATTATAAATCTACTTTTAAACCTACAGCAATCTACTACGACTTTACGCTAGAGAATTTTACCGATTTGATGGTATGAAATATAATGTTATTGTATGACAGAAAAGACGCGTGAAGAAACCTTAATAGAGGACGGACAGGAAAGAGTATGAAGGTGCGTACTGGTATGAAAACACTAAAACACTCTTTGGAATATAGGCTTCTATTCTAAAATAGCTATCATATAATGTCAGAAGACATTCACCACTAACCATAGTCATGATGACTGATGTCAGCGAGATGAATTGTCTTTTAATTCAATATTGAAATTTAAAGTAGTAGACACCATACAACTCTTTAGGGAGACAGAGTCATTCCAAAGTAAAGTGTATGAATCATTTGATGCTCTAAAGAGCAGTAGGGACAATCTGAATCCCTGTAAAATTAGGAAGACTAGTATGATGCTAGGGCATCAGACAGGAGGGCTATGCCGTGAGTAACAGGAGGACTAATCTGATTTCCTAGGTAACAGGAGGACTAATCTGATTTCCTAGGTAACAGGAGGACTAATCTGATGACCTGGACAGCAGGAGGACTAATCTGATGCCCTGTGTAACAGGAGGACTAATCTAATGCCCTGGGCAACAGGAGGACTAATCTGATGCCCTGGGTAACAGGAGGACTAATGTGATTCCCTAGGTAACAGGAGGACTAATCTGATGACCTGGACTGCAGAAGGACTAATCTGATGCCCTGGGTAACAGGAGGACTAATCTAATGCCCTGGGCAAAAGGAGGACTAATCTGATGCCCTGGGTAACAGGAGGACTAATCTGATGCCCTGGATAACAGGAGGAGTACTGTGATGCCCTAGGTAACAGGAGGACTAATCTAATGCCCTGGGCAACAGAAGGACTAATCTGATGCCCTGGGTAACAGGAGGACTAACATGATACCCAGGGTAACAGGGGGACTAATCTGATGACCTGAATAACATAAGGCCTTATCTGATGGCCTGGGCAACAGGAGGACTAATCTGATGACCTGGATAACAGGGGGTATTATCGGATGCCATGGGGAACAGAAGGACTAACATAATGCGTAGAATGAAAGAATAACCTCATATAATGAGTAGTAAGAAGACTAATTTGTTATTATAAAATACATGAAGGAAATCTCGAAGTTTTGAATAAATGGAGGGAAACAAAGGATCCTTCAAGCAGCAAGTACGTACCATTTAATAAGATAGATGAACAGGATGAATAATTTGACGGCCTAAGTACACAGGAGAGGTAAGAAGATATTCGTAACACACAGAATCGTGGAATCACTCTATATTCTGCGCAGACAATACAAAGCATAAGGTGCTCTATACTGTTATCAGGAATCATGTAATATAAAGAGGACAAGAGGTATAGCTTGTTATTTGAAGGCACGGAGGATAAAATCGCCAGATGTTGAAAAATGTCAAGATGGAGCTTTTCGCACTGAAATTTAAAATCGGCTCTCTAAGACGTCCTAGCGCCTTCTTTTTGTCCCGACTCTACTGTAATATTAATTTAAGATAGAGCCAGAAAGGGCAGAAATCGGCCTTCGTTTATTTGCTAAAGAGTACACCTGTTACTATTAACTTGTATCTCGTCATCACAGGTTTATATTGATATTTTGTCTGATATTGTGGTCAACTATCTTATTGAATCTTTTGTAAGTAAACTTTGGCATTTTGATGAGCAATCGTGTGTACATATACATTTTCTAATATATTTTAATACTTTTTAAAACTGACCTAAAACGCAGTTATCTATCCTATAATATATATTTTTGATTAAAAATGATTTAACACCTAGCGATAAATAAATCAACCAATCACTAGATAGCAAAGCATTTGACCGCCATGAACCTGAAATATTACTACTCCGATGTACGTAAATACTTGTTAGGCAAACACTTGTGGCGTAAACTTTGTTAATTTAAGCCATTCTGTTCGCCTCGGTTAGTCGTGGTTTCCCTCTAACTCCATCCCAGCATACGCGATACGATTATCAGTAAGTATAGACAGGTCTGTAGTAATTTGTAACCAAATCTTAAGCGCAACGTTGCAATTCGTGGTGTCAGCGTCCGACATTCTAAAGCACAAGAAGGAATAAGTAAATACTCAATAAACATAAGAATGCATAAGATTTACTAAGCAGAAGTATGAAACGTTTAATGCTGTTAATAAGCAGGAGGAACATATTGATAATTGAACCATACAAATAGTCTGACATTCTACATTAGACAGAAAGAATTATTCGTTGCTGTACGTAGTCAGGAAGATTAATGTGACCTTGAGATTTAAATAAACTCTACTTCCACCTCCTGTCTTCCTTTTTTGAGTGTGAGTCTAACATAAATCTATCTCAAGATAAAAGTCAGCAAGGGAAGAAATCGCAGACGTAGCTTCCCTTTGCCAAAGCCTATTCCACTTTGTTTTGGCAACATTTCAAAAACATTGCAAAAACAAGTTTATTTTATTAATATTGTTTTGGATGAAATAATTAGTAAATTTGCTAGTTAATTGCCAAATCAGAACTATTTAAGCATGAACCTAGATCGCCATTAGCTAAATTGGTAACTAATATTGTAATTCCAACGTACAAAATACTATCTGTGTACAAATATTGTCTCTGACACACGAGCCATGGTTCAAGGCAGGTTAAAACGATAAGGTTATTTCCAAAAAAATTTTCTACCGCCAAATGTGAGATTTACAGAAATTTACAATGCAGAAACGGGAAATATTCAGTAAATTTGCCAGTTAACTACTAAACCAGAACTACTTAAGCAAGAACCTTGATCGCCATTGGCTAAATTGGTAACTAATATTGTAATTCCAACGTACGCAAACACTGTCTCCGGTTCACGAGAAGGGCTCTCGTCCAAGGTAGGGGAAACAAAAACGTCATTCCTAAAAACAGTTATGATCACCAAATGTCAGATTTGTAGAAAATTAGGACGCAGAAACGGGATCATATATAATTTATTTGTACACTCTTTACTAATAAAATTTGTACTTTTACCTATCTGTAAATACTTATATTACCCTTTAAAATATAACTACTAAAACAAGCATACCGTTAGGTCTATGTTTGTGGGTCAGGAATACATCGGTAGCTCATTCGTAGAAGTGAAAACCGAGCGTCACCCATTTCTACGCCAGGGCTTACTTATTATTAAGCTTGCTTTTCGTCTGAAACGCCATTACAAAATACGGTATAAGATTATTCAAACGTATAGAGGAGCGTGTACTAATCTGTAACCGAATATTAAGTGAAACTTGTAATATTCCATGCCATCGTCATGTCACTAATCTTATTTTACAGCGGGTTATACTATTCTATCGCGTAAACATTGCCTCTATTGTAAAAAATAGGCCTTTGGCCTGATCGCTATTGGTTACCTTTTAGCAAGTCTATTACACATTGATGCTTCTTCAGGCATGTCCTATATGTCCCAATCCATTCGAGAGAGAATAAAGGCGTTAATGAGGTTCCCGAAACTAGAAGCTCATTAATTATAGTTACAATAATGTATGTTACATGAGAGGAAATCAGACGACACTGCAGTGCCATTAAAAGATCAGTATTGTTTACATGTCATAACGATTGTTTGTAAATAAATACTTATATGTTTTGCTCTTTAAATCTTCTTTCCCTGTTCAAAACGAAGCGGCGGTTGTATCAACGTGTGATACATTGTTCAGCTTTAGCTTTCCACGATTCTTGTCTCTTGTCAGCACATTTAGACCTACCACCTATTCTTGTGCATATTATATAAGCATACGAAGCTAAAGTCCTTGGTTTACTAAAGAAATACAGTAGGCAGCGTTACTGTTTCGTATAACAGCATTTTCAGTTTTCAGGCTTCAGACAAAAATAAAAAACTCAGGTTTTAAAACTGAATCCAAACGCTGCCTCCTATACGTTGTGTTTGTCCAACGCTCTTTCCATACACAAAAAGCCTTATTAAAATATAAATCAGCATCACTATTAAGCTATTATTATGTCATAAATATTCATAATTAAAAATACAAAGCTCAAGTAAAAGACTTTGCTCAGTTAGGCGCCTTTAATGAGATCGGGCTTAGGGATTAAATACACATTAAAGTCTAAACACTGACGGGATTATCCACGGTGTTACGGTATACCCGGGTCGTGATGGATCCAACACCTAATGCACGCAAAAACAATTAGTTAAAGTATTAGTAAAGTGGGGCTTACTAGTTTGTGCGGCATGACGCATTGGGGCCGACTTTATGTAGCGCTAATTTAAACAGGCAATGCTATTAGGTGGTGTGTCATGGCGTTACATGACGTTATATGACGATAATTAGTTTCACTGCTGGGAAAACTGTATTAATTCTAGTTTCTGTGACAGACCTAAGTATTGTTTAAAACTGTAGTTAAAAGCGAAAATATAGTAAAGTTCTCCTTGCGGCACATCACAGGAAATATGAGCTCTTAGAACCTATTCTTCAATGAAGACTTCTACACAGACATACTATAGTGCAAAAAGATAGTGGTGTAAACATATAAGGAAATGCTTTCACAGAAGAATCTCACCATTCTTTAGAAATGCATCTGATAAAGACAAAGAGATAAAGAAGATATCTACATCAGATAAAGACAGGAAGAGTCAAGTGCAACGGGTAAAACATGAGTAACGGTTTTTAGAGTTCGCATCGTGTGAGAGTATTTGTTTTAGGGTTCGGGCTCCTACTGAGTGGGTATAAGTGAAGGATACAATCCTTCACTAGAGGTCTAACACACCAGAAGGAGAATTCTTGTTCTTCCTACTACTTTATATTCTTAAATTTAATCAAATGATTTTATAACTAAACGGAACAAAACTTACGTAATTTAAAACTCTCTGCATTTAAATGATTGCTAACCAAACTACTGCTTTGAACTGTTTCCTTCCTAGTCCGCTTTAGATACCAGAATATAACTGACCTCTCCTTATGCAATATGATTCTGCTTATATCTTCGCAAAATAGAGAGAGCAAGTCCTCATAACGGTCACTTTTAAATATTATTTAAAGGTTTAAAATGTAGCAACACTCTGTAACAGAATCTTCTTAATGTTAGCTAATATAGTGCAGAATGCAAGAGAATGACGGTTTCATCTTGTTTATCAAGACAACGAGGAGGGAAGAAAAAGAGCAGGATATCGTGACTTGAATATTTAAAAAAATCATTTCATACAAGAACCCGATTCCTCAAGAATAAAAATTATTTAAAAATCATATAAATAAAACATACACATAATATTTAGAGCTCACATCTCAGTACAGAGTTAGCGGGGAGGGGTGAGCATGCCTTTGACATGAAGTTCATCTAACAGTAATGTTCACCCTTGTAAGGGAATCTATAATCCTTTACCATCTAACACAGCCGGAAAGTTCATGTATATATCTCACTTCTTCATACAATTGTAAATTTTTCCAATTGGACAAATGTTAACCGGTATTTGTCGGTAATCCATATATTACCGACAATAAATCTAACTTTGATGCACCACGGCATTGAAAGCTATTTGAAATAAAGGAAGATTAATCTTGGGAGTGTTCCCTTAAAAATTAAAAATAATTAAAAATGTTACAAATTTAGTTTCTTTAATAAGCATAGCTGTATGATAAATATAATAACTTTTAATACTACATCACATTACAATATGATTGGTAATAGGTTTTTATAGAATTGATTACAAATCAAAATAACGGTGTCTAAAGTAAGCTAACCGATTGATAACTAAAGCAACCCTTCATCTTGGCAGTCACGTTATTATATTCACGCTCACAAGATGGAGACTGTCTTCCACTACACAACATCAACCGATTGTATTAATTTGGTGAACTTTATTATTATATTAAACAAACCTAACCATACCGACGCTGTGCGAATATAGCGTAGTATATTTGTGTAAAGTAAGCTAACCGATTGAGTACTAAAGCAAACCTTCATCTTGGTAGTCACGTTATTTTATTCACGCTCACAAGATGGAGACTGTCTTCCACTACACAACATCAACCGATTGTATTAATTTGGTGAACTTTATTATTATATTAAACAAACCTAACCTTACCGACGATGTGCGAATATAGCGTAGTATATTTGTATTAAGTGAGCTAACCGATTGATTACTATAGCAAACATTCATCTTTGTAGTCACGTTATTATAGTCACGCTCACAAGATGGAGGCTGTCTTCCACTACACAACATCAACCGATTGTATTAATTTGGTGAACTTTATTATTATATTAAACCTACCTAACCTTACCGACGCTGTGCGAGTATAGCGTAGTATATTTGTCTAAAGTAAGCTAACCGATTGATTACTAAAGCAAACCTTCATCTTTGTAGTCACGTTATTATATTCACGCTCACAAGATGGAGGCTGTCTTCCACTACACAACATCAACCGATTATTTTAATTTGGTGAACTTTATTATTATATTAAACAAACCTAAACTTACCGACGCTGTGCTAATATAGCGTAGTATATTTGTCTAAAGTAAGCTAACCGATTGATTACTAAAGCAAACATTCATCTTTGTAGTCACGTTATTATATTCACGCTCACAAGATGGAGGCTGTCTTCCACTACACAACATCAACCGATTGTATCATTTGGTGAACTTTATTATTATATTAAACAAACCTAACCTTTCCGACGCTGTGCGAATATAGCGTAGTATATTTGTGTAATGTAAGCTAACCGATTGATTACTAAAGCAAACCTTCATCTTGGTAGTCACGTTATTATATTCACGCTCACAAGATGGAGACTGTCTTCCACTACTCAACATCAACCGATTGTATTAATTTGGTGAACTTTATTATTATATTAAACACACCTAACCTGAGCGAATATAGCGTAGTATATTTGTGTAAAGTAAGCTAACTGATTGATTACTAAAGCAAACCTTCATCTTTGTAGTCACGTTATTATATTCACGCTCACAAGATGGAGGCTGTCTTCCACTACACAACATCAACCGATTGTATTAATTTGGTGAACTTTATTATTATATTAAACAAACCTAACCTGTGCAAATATAGCGTAGTATATTTGTGTAAATAAAATGTTGTAAGCCTTAACTTGTTTTTTTATAATAAAACCTTGAATTTACGAAGTGTGTGTGCTTGGTTGCGTGGGTTTGGGTAAAGTTTAAGCATCAGAGTTTAGTTTTATTATCTTTCACGTGTTATATGTCTTTTTTTGTAATATCTAAACGTCTCAACTTATATGTACCTTTTCTTCTTAAAAAAGAACAAAACGAATAACAAATAATTATAGGTAGATGTCGCTTTACTGTAGGAAAACGATATTTTATATATTACTGTTTTTGATCCATGTGTTGTACGACCTTGAGCATGCCTTCAGGGACATTCAAGTTGATGCTCTCTGCTTCCGTAATAAGGAAGGTAGAATAGTCTGTTTTGCCTTATTCACCGTGGGAATACAAATGCGACTTTCTTACTACTTTTTCCTCTTTAGAATATATATGAAGAAATATATCTACATGTTTTATATGAATATTTTATCACATGCCAGGAATCTATTAAGGTAAAATTAACTTTCATGAGTGTATCATATATTTCACTTTTACCATTACCGTTCCTTAGATTCATGCAGTATTAGTTTCCTTTACAAACATACATCGTAAAGTAGAATATTCACAGACCTATGCTTAGTAATACTGTAATTAGTAAAGCAGCTGATTTAGTGAGCATCTGTTATTAAGATGATATGGTTCATGACTGTGTTATACACACAAGCTGAAGTGTATAATTTATTGGCCTACTCGTCTTAAGAGTATGGATTAGTACATGCATTTTCTGGAAGCCATTCTTCTCGCCTCCGTGTCGAATAGATTGCTCTTTAAAACCCGAAAAGGATTGGTAGAGAGGGAGATGAAACAATGTATGAGCCTGGGACATCGTAAGACTAAGATACATTACTAAGTGTTTTATAATCGTCTAGACCTATTTCAAAGGTCTATAAAACATTTGCTACTGATTCAGAGGGGAAAATGTCAATTAATTACGTGGTAAAATTAGCGAGATGCTAATTAAAATAATTAATTTCAAGTATTATACTGATTATGCAATACGTTTTAAAGCCAATGTAAACTGCCGACTGTGAAGCCCACAGATCCTGTTCCATTGCAATCAATCGTAGTGTTTGATTTGTGGTGCTGAACGTCCACTCTGACGTTAAATATTTACTCAGGGATTTTTACCATTTTATAGCAAAATATGTTACAATATTTCTTAGCCACACTACGCGACGCAATTTAATGCATTTATTGATTTTATTTTCGAGTAATGAGAAGTTATAAGGGGGGAGTGTATAAACGTAACACTGTAATCTAAAATATCTGATTCCTTATTTTTCCTTTATAATTAGTGAAAAATATGCACATTATTCCCTCAGTGTTGATCTAAAGAACACCCTTTTCTCTAGTAAGCAAATTCATGAGCATAGGTTTTATACCGATTTCGCAATAAGGGTCAAAGCCTATGCACACTTCAGACTGTGGGTCCTGGTTCGTTAAAATCCATAGTAATGATGCCTTCTTGTTGCAGAAACACCTCACTGGCTTTAAGGAATTATTTTCTTGGGGAAATGAGTTACCTATTGTAACTTATAATTTCAATTATAAAATGTCAGATATAAAAAAAAATTGTGTTGATAGGAGATTGTAAAATAGTAATGAAATATCTAATTCCTTATGTTATACTTAGAAATTGTCAGATATGTTTTTATTATCTCGACACAAATAATTTATTTAGAAAGCAACGTCCTTTTGTACTTTTACGTGGGTCGATTCAGTAGATGTAACAATATATTCAACCAAGTTAAATGGCATTTAAAATAATGATAAAAACTGGAGCAAATAGAGTAGTGATATTTGTACAAGAGGAAATATTGTTTTATATTTACTCATTGTTTGCAATAGCTTGTAAAAATATTAACATTTATAATGTGTATTAAAAAAAGAGTATAATCGAGTCTAAAAATAAGAATAATACAGAAATATAAGAATAAGAAACGTGCCCACTGTTTCATAGATTAGTGTCTAAGTCGACCTGAGTCTCATCAAAACTTCGTTTTTCCCAAGATAGACATTTTAATGAAACATTGAATTTTTTAATGCCACATTTTTATAATTGAATATCTGGTATAAGTGTAAACATAAATAAATCAATAATAACTTAGAGCGACTGTGGTGTAATTATTAATTATAGATAGACTAACTATTGTAGTTTTGGTTAATCTTGTAGTAATTTCCTCTGAAAATGATAGCTTTGCAGTAAAAACATACACCAGGACTTGAATAAATAATGTTTGTGGTTTTGTTTATTATAAAACATTAAAATAAGTGTTCCAAGGCCTTAGATATTTGTTATCATTTATTTAAAGGCAAATGAATCGAAATTACTATTTTGCATATATTGCTTCTTTCGTGAAAGGTAAATCTCCCATATAAAACTAAAATTAATTAATTACATTTAAATAATAAGTTATTATTTGAAACAATTGTATTACCATCAAGTGTCGTTCACTAAAAGTTAAAAAAATTTAATTAAAGTTGAGTGGATGAAAAAAGTATTTTAAAATTTACTGAAAATTTGAACAAGATACATATAAATAAATAGATATATGTACACACAAAACACACACACACACACATACACACACACACGTACACACACACACCACACACACACACACACACATACACACACACACACACACACACAAACACACACACACACACCACACACACACACACACACACACACATACACACACACACACACACACACACACAAACACACACACACACACACACACACACACACACACACATACACACACACACACACACACACAAACACACA